>CM029498.1:40909047-41299047 GCA_017140595.1 Eucalyptus curtisii
AGTAGTAAATCACTTAAAACATCGAAAAATTTAATCATTGAGTAGATTTAACAACTATGAGGAAAGCCCATTTCAACACCCAAATCATTACAAAACATTTTGAAATTTTTAAATATTGTAAAATGGATGTCCTTTACAATTTTGTGAAGAAAATATGTCCATATTTAAAAGGAGAAATTTTATAAAAATTAAGAAGATAATCGGGTCAACGGCGATTTTTATTGTGCTCTTTGGGCCAGTTCAACATGGTAAATGACTAGGCTTTAGTACCAACAATTTTACCTTGAAAAATTTGAAATTAAAGTATGTCGTAGATCAAAATGTTTTGAACAATTTTCATGAGAAAGTTTCACTAGATTCATACCACAAAAAAGCTCATAAAATCGGAAAATAATAAAGATCCAACAATTCAGTTCTAGAAATCAAGCTAAAAAGTACTATAATAGATGCAAGATTTGAACCACATGAGCTCACTACCTAAAAACAACCAAAACCATAAGCTACTACCACATGCAACATCACACAAGCTCCAAATCTAACATGCAAAGGTTCTAGTTCCTTAAAGCATGATTCCGCATCCTATTATCAGCCACCACTTGCATCTACCACTCAATCTCAGCTTAAAATAGAACATGCAAATTAAGAGATTGAATGACAACAAACAATAACTTAAAACCAGCATTATAGCACATTAAAGACAAACTCATTCATCCATAACGAGCAAATCAACATAACACAGAGAATCGAAATTTCACTTGCTTTAATGAGTTATCCGAACTTAGTTTTTGCCACAATACTGAGCTCTAGTCCCTCATCTTGGTTGGATACGACTCCATAAAGCCTTCCGATTCCTATGGATCTCTTGAATGGAATCGAGAAAACATTAGGTATGACAGGTTGGGTAATCGGCAACAAGAGAGAGAGAGAGAGAGAGAGAGAGAGAGAGAGAGAGAGAGAGAGAGGAATTTGGGTCTTTTATTCCCAATTGGTTTTCTTGCATGAAATGCAATTGGTTGCATGAAGAGGCAATGACAAGTGTCTTGGCCACAAGGCCAATTCGAGGGCAAGAAGAGCAAGTGGTGAGGCCACTTTGCCAAATAGCAAGGGGGGGAGAGAGAGAGAGAGGCCGGTCATTTGGGGCAAAAGGCACTAGTCATGTCTAATTTTATACGTTAAATGTACACTAGGAACCGATAATTATAACCACGATTCACCAAGTTAGCACACAAAATTTCTCGGGTATATATAGGCCAAGTTTTGCTTAAATCTATAATTGACCATCCCCTACAAATATTATTTAAAATAACCAGATTATAATTACTCAACTCATTAAACTGATTGGTCTAAAAAATCAGCATGCCACACTTCTTAAGTTAACGATCATTATGATTAGCATTCTTGGACCAGGTATTTTTGAAGGACAAAGAAAGCACTAGATCTCCCCAACTTTGATGTGATAGATTATGATATTGGCAAGACTAAAATGAAAGCCACATAATTCTGGATGTGGGAGGTTGTCCTAAATGATGTGAGTGCTCCAATGTCTAGTAGAACTTCAACTGCAAATGTGACTACAAGTTAGGAGACTCAAAATGAAAGGAGACTCCAGCCCAATCGACCCTCACTCCTCAAGATCTCACAATACAAGAAGTTTAGGATGCTAAAGCTTTATATTCACTTTAACGTACTTTATCTTCTCTTTGAATATGATCGCGATTCTTCTTATGAAAGGGCCAAAGAAATATGAGACAAACTTTAAGTGACCTTTGAAGGAACAAATAGGGTTAAAGAGACCATGATAAATATTTTCTTTGGCAAATATGAATCCTTTAAGATGCAACCTATCGAAATTGTCACCGAGATGTTTATAAGATATATAAAGATTGTCACGACCCCAACTCCATCTCTAGGGTCTTGAGCAGCAACGGTTATTTTCGCGACGTCCCGACATGTCATTATCCCGTTTCTTTTTATCTTTTCATTAAAGACATACAGAAACGTACATATAACACCTAGACACAACAACCAGCCAGGAAAACAATCATTTGCAAGTAAACAATTACATCAGTTACATTTACAAGCCCTTCTATCACGGGCCGTTATAATTACAACCATTACATGTTCTAAGCTAAAAAGGCTAGGGTAAATCTTAGCTCCTCTAGTGAAGCCGTAACTCTTCCATGCCTGCAATTATGAAAAATAACAAGGTGAGTCATGGGCTCGAAGAAGTAAACCTCTAATTCTCTACTATGAGGACATCTCATCATCAAAATCCAGCATGTACAACACTCGCAATACAATGTCGATAACAGATTAATAACAAACTTATTGCTATCCTTGACTACATGCAGATGTCCGTCATAACATTTTTCAATACATTCTTACCTTTGGCTTATCAAGAAACATATCGACTTATCATACTTATGCATAACTAGCACTCATGCAAATTCATTTACGGTCGTCCTAGCTTGACTAAGCCCTCCACGGCTTGATCGAGGCTTCTAGCTTCTTGTTGGGCTTCCTAACTCAACTAGGGCATCCCTAGTGGGCTAACTTACCCGATGCATCCTAGCTCAATCAATGCATCTCGGGGCTAGCTTACCCGAGGTATCCGAGCTCAAACCTAGGCATCTTGGCTCAACCCGAGCATCATGTTCAATGAACGAGACATTGCTGCCAACGCTATGTGGCGATGGGTGCTTTTTCCTCTTTAAGTGTATTATAAAAGTACATCACGCAAGCCGGTTCTTACTTTTCTTCTTAGTCCACTCATACATGGCCCGAAGGGGTGCTTATTCAAGTGAGTGTGCCATTGCTCTTAACATCATACTATATGATATGCTGAGCACGATTCTTGGTTTGTGACAAGAGTCACACACCTAGGTTGATGTCTGCACCAAGCAAGATTTGGAATCAGCACACTTCAATATTGATCTAAGGCCTTGCGGCTTAGGTCATTGCGACTTGACGTTGATTCCAAGTCGAGCGAACCTCAACCTTGTCCGAGGTCGTGAACACACTCAAGCATGCAAACATGAGCAAACTATACAAAAGAACATTACAACATATACATGACTTACACAGGTGAGCACACCACTAAACTCGACGACGTAGGCTATCGCCCTAGCTAAGAGTTAGAGATTCTACTTACCTTCGATAAATCTCGATAAAATATAGGTGACTTTACTAAGAGAGAGCCATCTTATGAGGTGGTGGGCAAGCAAGGATGAGAGAGGAGAGGGGCAACGGTAAGAGGGCGTGAGAGAAAAAGAGAGAATAAGTGAGGGAGAAGAGATGGGGTGGTGTGTGTGGTGTGGAATTGAGGGGGGGAATGCCTCCATTTATAGGTAAACCCCTCATAATTTCCATTCCAAGTGGACCAATCACATTACTTTAGGTGGACAACCTAGGATGAAGAGGTGGTGAGCTAAAAGAAGGGTGGCAAGTCTAGTTCCTAGGGGGAGACACTTGCTCCTCTTTCCATTAGTCCACTTAAGAGATTGAGTCATCATGGAATGATTTCATGTAATAATTGTGGGGACACCTAAACCATATGACTCACCTCTTCATTAAATACATTCAATCATTAGGGAGGATACCTAAGCATATGACTCACCTCTCTTATTAATTGCTAAGATTTTATACAATCATTAGACTTAGATGTGTTCACATTACCCAACTTGCTCTCCATGTTTTCTCTTTAACACACTAAGGTCCAAAAGCATTTAATGCATTCTTATCTTCAAGCTCAGAAGTCTCTAGATTGGCTTGCTCCTCAAGTTGCGCATGCAGCCCCATTCCCTTTCAAGTTGGGTGTATGACCCTCTTATCCTGGGTGTGAAAACAAATCGGTATTGTTACCTTATCAAATGGACTCAAAAAATTATAAAATTTTAATTGTAGAGAAGATCTCAAATAACATTTGTCATGAAGGAAGCCTAGCCAAATTCTTTTTGTGGAAAGAGCAACAAATCACTGCACACAACCCAAAAAATTTGTCCGTTGAGCAGGTTCAACAGTCGGAGATAAAGACCCATTTTGAAATCCAAACCTTCACAAAACTCCTTGAAATTTTTATATGTTGTAGAAATGGATGTCCTTTAAAACTTTTATGAAGGAAGTATGCCTAAATTCGAAAGAAAATTCTTTATAAAAATCAAGAAGGCAACCTGGTCACTGTTTTTACTACACTGGGCAGGTTCCAACCGGTAAATGATCAAGCCCTTCGTCCCAACCATTTCACCTCAGAAAAATTTGAATTTTAAGTATGTTATACATCAAGATGTTTTGAACAATTTTCATGAATGAAGTTTTTCCAAATTCGAAACGTAAAAAGCTTAATGAAATTGGAAAGAGGAAAAGGTTTGGCAGTTTTGAAAAAACTGGAAAGTCAAAACCTATAAAACCCTAGGTGGCAAGTCTATGGAGGAGAGGTGGCGCCCTACTTAGCTTCCAAGATCACTTTTCATCATTCTTTTAGGCCATGAGTCACTCCCTTTCATTAATTACTTGGGACACCTAAGTCTCCGTACTCATTACTCCCATTCAATGCATTTGACTCGTGTTCTTCAAGAAGATTGACCTATTTAGCTTAAACTCCAAGTTTTCTTACTAGGCTTATGACTTACCCTAAAAAATCCAAAGTTTCATGATTACCTCCCAAGGGTAAGACCATTTGTGCCAAGTGTCCTACTTTGTCAACAATCATTAATTAACTACCTTCCAAGAGCATTAAGTGCATCAAAAGAAATATCTAAGTTTGAAGGCCATCTCATTGGATGGGAGTTAATTGAGTCTAATCACGACCGACTACCTTATTTGGTCTAAGATTTGTGTGTAAGCCATGACCAAATGGAGGCGGATGCAACCGGGCTCGATCGACAAAACCAAGCTTGAGCCCCCCTTTACCGAGTCAAAGGGGCTCGTGACTAGGTCCACGGCTAAGTCCTTAGGCTAGTCGACCGATCTTGTAGCCAATTTTATGGCCTACTAGTTGGAATTAAAATAAGGGTCGAAATCAAGGATGTTACAGAGATCATCAATGGACTTGCGTATCAAGGAAAAACATTTACACCCGTAGAAAAAGTGAATAAACTTCTTAGAGGATTTTCCAAGAATGGAATAATGTGAAGACCTCTATCTCTGAAACACAGTGGATCATTCTTCTCACTATTGATAAATTGATTGGAACTCTCATGGCCTACCAAGTAGAACATATCAATGAAGAAGAAAATTTCATAAAGGTTAAAAATCAATTGCTTTTAAAACTAACATTCGTGATGTAGATGGCTCAAACATCATCTAATGAAGATGACAATGATGAGGAGATGGAGTTGTTGATCAAAAAATTTCAAAACCTTATGTATGCAAGTTAGATTATTCAGTGTAAACATCTGAAATATGCTGGGAGTGATGCGGTTATGAGCAAGATACATGAGCAATATTTGGTGCTTTTGGTAGCAAGAACTTGTGAGATTGTCAGCTATTGCATTTCCAGGTCTTATAAAAAATCAAGAGAAAATATTGTCTTACTTGATTTACTATGTATCGAAAAATCGCGCTTTCAAATTAGTAGAAGCTGTGAATTAAGGGATTTGCAGCTTTTAATGTGCCAGGAGTCTGGCTGTGCTGCTACCATGCCATAATCTGTGCTTGCGAATGCTTTCTTTTCTATCTTTTACTTTTTTACAAGAAAGTGAAGAAAAGATCCTTTTTCTCCGCAGCATCCTTCTGTGGCATCACGTTTGCAGTTGTCTATTGTCGATTACTTCTTTAGCTAGTAGTTGACTGGTGAATATTATTCTTACTGCATTTTTCTTCTTTTTGTAATTGGTGGGGTGGATTCTGGGAAGGTATAGAACTAATACAATTGACATTATATTGGATGTTATGTTCACGTTTGATAGGCTGGCTTTTATGGAACTCCAGTTTGCATGTTTGTTTGGGATGACTTTTAATAATTCTTTTACCTTTTTCTAGATTCTAAGGCTCATGCATTTTAACTTTTATTTAATGTGAAGTACCTGAAACCATTCCCAAAACACAAATATCACAAGTAAATCGGTGTATCAGTTTTGCTTAAATTTAAAATAGAATGTCATTGTAACATTTGGATTGAAAATCCACAAAATAAAAGCGAAAACAAATGCAGCATCGCGGTCAAGGGTAAGTTTGTTTCACGGGAATGAACATTTTGGAAAATTTTTTGTCAAAAATAATTGCTTGAATACTTCACATAACTAAATTATGATATTATATATTTTCATCATCAACAAAAGGGTACAAGTATAAATTGTTGTTGATCATGAAAATATTTTTAGATTGACTAATTTTTCTAGAAAATACAATAATTATTTTTGCTAAAATATTATCCATATCTTTTATTTTTCATGAAACATTCCCTACATTTTTGTCCTTATACTTGCTGCTGACTTATGCTATAGGCTAATTCTTGTTCTGAATTTTAAATTTTGTATAATTTTTGTCCTATAGATAGTCACTAAGTTGTTATTACTTATATATCTCATCCATTGCTAACTATTTGTTGTGAACCGTGGAATCACGAATAGATTGGGACTAATGTTGTCACAACTTGAGGGGCTACATATCCTGAACAGCCTTCTACGGGTTAGTTTCAATCTTTAATGATTTTTGTAGCATTCTTTTTAGACACCCTCGAGAGAAATCTGTATGTATGTATGTGAACAAATACGTGCGCACAAACTGACTAACATAGCAAAATGGAAATTCAACCTTTTAAGCGCACATAAGAACCACTCTATTCCAGAAATCAATTTCTTGCTAGAAATTGATTTTTCTATTTCTATTTCGCGGACAAATTTCTAAGCAAAAAATATGCTTTGATAACCTTATAAAATTTCTATTCCTAAAATAGAAATTCGTTTGATAATGACATAAAATTTCTTCTTCCGAGTGATGGTGGGAGGCATCGGGGCCGATGTCCGGCGTCGGCTATCGACAATCGCGGTGGGAGGTGGGCGGGCGATGTGCGCGATCGGCTAAGGGGCGACAAATGTGGCCAGCAACCAACAACGAGCGAACGGCAGCGGCGATCGACAGTACATGTCGACAACCGCCGACGGGTGATGGTTGGCCGGCATCCGGTGATTGGTGGCAAGCGGCCGACATTCGGCGGTCGGCGGCATCCACGGTCGGCGGCCGGTGATGAGAGTGAATGATGATAAAAAATTTTATTTCTCACTTTTGTTCTAAAAATATAAAAGCTACAAATTTTAACTTCTAATTTCTGGTCCAAATCTATTTCTAAAGTAGAAATTTGTTCCAGAAATAAAAAATGAAATTACATTACCAAATGGATTCCTATTCCAAACTTGTTTTGGAGAACAAAAAAACAAAGAAATAAAGAAACAAAATGGTTATCATGTGTTGCCTTAAGTTTTGTACTCTATGTGAAACAAGTTGCTGGTTGCTTCCTGTTGTGTCATTTATTTTTATTCCCTCTGAGTGATTTTCCGTTTCCTAGTTTAAACTGGCTGTATAGCATCTTGACGCAAGCCTATGACTTGTTTATCCATCATATGCTGGTTATTTCTTGTTATGTTCTTTTTCTGAAATTTCTGATTGTCTTCGATGAATTATCTGCAGCCTTTGCAGAGTATTACATATACGCGTTTTTAGTATCTGCTGGCATGGTATGACATTAATTCTCCTTTTCTCTTACTATCAAGTACCAATTGATTGTTTGTCTTATTAAGTGCTTCAAATTTAGGTCATTTGCTTCTAGTATTTTTTTCCGCGTCGCATATGGTAATATTTCAATTTGCAATTGATAGTTTTTTCTCTTAGATTGTCGTGTGGATTATCTGAGGTTAATAATCATGCTATTGACATAATGAGCCTTGAAATTTTATTTATATCCTCGAATCTTAGATCTCTGATTTTGAATGATTTGGTCCAGGTTTTTCATTTTTTTGGGTGGGGGTATCACGTGAAGCTCAGTGTTATCAAAATGTCGTGTGTCGGCTACCCCTGAGATCTACTTTGGTAAATTTCCTTCTCCTTCTCCAAGTTGTTACTAAAGTAGGAACTGATAGTCTCCTCATCCAAAAAATTTCTATTTTTCAATCCAAATTTTCTCAATTAAGTTCTGCTTTTAGACATCCCCTTCGTATCGTTTTTCTTCTCCTCCATTCACATTTGAAAGACGACTGCATATACGAATAAAGGGTGGAATGAATCTTTTTCTTCTCCTCCATTCACATTTGAGAAACGACATCATATACGACAGCGCGCGTGCACGTGGAAGTGTGTGCATGATAAAATGCATCTGTACTTAAACATAGCTTCAGTTGAAATTTTAGGAGTAGCTGAAATTCCATTGTCAATTAAAATTTAAGGCATCTTCCCTCTGAATGTGCACCTTCTCGTATGATCTGCTCTTTACAACATGAACTAATGATATCATGATCGAATCCCAATATAACAATAATCAAACTGCTCCTTGTGCTGACTAATTTTTTGAATTGTGGCCCTTTTTTGTGCCTGGCCTGATTTTCCTCTGTAGCGTTTAGATGTTGTGCACCATCCATGAAGGAAGTTTGATTATACGAGATAGGCAATTTGTTCTGTATGGTTCATACTTCACCCTAGTTATGGTTTGGAAGCCACATGGTTCAAATTAGGATGTGGGATGCATGATTATAAGGTAAAGTTGCAAATTCCTCTACTAGGATCGTCATCTATGCATTATGAAGTGCACTGAGGCCGATTTGCCTTCTAGATCTATGCCAAATAAGGTTTGCAAAGTATAATTTGGGTGACTAATTTGTTGTGAACAACTGTCTTTCTTGAAAGCATAAGCCCTTAGGAAAGGGCTCACAAAGTATATCTAGCAATTTTTTAACGGTCCCCTCATATTTGAGCCAGAATTTTTGTGTGAAACACATCATCTGGATATAATCACATTAACGGGAAAATCGGAAACTAGAGCACTATGACAAGAAAAATGTAGAATGATTGGCAAATGGAGAGTCAAGAGTTATAGCCTTGGTTTGTTATATCATACCGTGTTGACCATCTGTTTTTCCTAAAGTTTGAGCTGGTAGGAAATGACCGACCCAAAAAAAAAAAAGGAGCTGGTAGGAAATGGGTTCTTGATCTATATTTGAGATATACTTCTTAAACATTTGTTAGGTTTACACAGTTTGATGGTTAAATTGAAGAGTGGAAAGAAATGGTCACTTACCTAAACCTGATAGTGAGGATTAAGGAGAATGCCCTGCAGCTTTTGCTTCATGTGTGAGGAATAATAATGTTGCAAACAGATGTTTTAAATGAGCAATTTTTTGCTAATGAATTTGTCCTGTGTTTGAGAGGGATTATGGGACAAAATTGTTTCGATACATCTATACTCCTTTAACATCTTTTATGTCTTGCACCCAAAATTTGGAGATATGTCAAGTAAAGTGCTTGTCTAGTAATTTGAATATTAGATTATTATTTAGGTGATATCCTTGGTTGTAGTTTATACTTATTTATTCATTTTATTTTTTAAATAATTTTACTTGAGAATGTCAGTAATATATACACTTCATGGCTCTCCGACTTTTCAATTGGCATTCACTATCTCTCTGAATTTCTCCATCTAACCTCTTTTATTACAATGTGCCTACACTTGAGTTCAACGTTGTGACATCCAAGTTCTTGCTTACTTAATTTGTGATATAAACATTGTAGATTAATTGTTACAAGGTGTCATTTTGGAAATTCCAGAATAACGGAAGTTGGCCCGTATGTTGGTCGAGAATTTTTCGGGATTTAATAGACGCATTATAGACTTAGTTTTCGTTCTGCAATGATCATTTTGCATGGAAATTAAACGCGATTCGGATCCGAGCCCTCAAGACGACCAGCTCTCCCTCTCTTTTCTTCCCCCAATGGCTATCTCTCTCTCTTTCGCCGCCAGGTGGCACCGCCACCCCGATGGCTAATTGAATTCCATGCTTCTTTCAAGAAGCAAATCATTGCTTCTTCTTCCCAAGGCAATGACTGCCTTCTCTTCTTTCTCCTCTCCCCTCTTTCCCTTCCCTCGACCAAGTAGCCCCTTCCTCTCCTTATGTTTTTTCTTCTTTTCTTATTTCTCCACTTCTCTTTCTCTCATTCGTCCCCCTCTCTCCTGAAGCTCTCTTTCCCTCTCGCCGATTCTCACTCTCTTTTTCCTCATGCCAACAACCCCTCGCCACCATTTTCGACACTCGCACTCGAAGATCAAGCTACGAGGAGTTACGTCGAGCTTCGTCGAGCCCTTTCGTGACGCGTCGAGGCCCATTTCTCTCCGAATCCCCGCTGCCTTTGTCCGATTTCGCCGATTGAGGCAAGTGGAGTTTCGTTCTATATTTTGCGTTGAACCCCACTTGCATGTTGATTTTGGAGCGCCCTTGATGTGCTCGTATGCTGGTTGTTGGTTGTTGTTGTTTCGTTTTCGGTCTTGAGTGTTCGAAATGAGTTGGAGAGGTCTGGATTAGGAGCCACGAGGTTAAGTGTGATTCGGTGAGTGCCGAGTAGTGTCGCAAGCTCAATTGCAGCTCAGTGAAGTGAGGAGAGGATGCGTGCATGTCCGTTGGAGGCCGAGAGAGAGGGAGAAGGGTGAGCCGCGCGTGTAGGTAGGCTCGGTGAGGCCTCGAGAGGGAGGAGAGAGGCTGTGAGCTGTGGGGTAGTCCGGTGAGGTCTCAAGGAGTTGCCATGAGTTGTGGGCCGTTTCCATGAGTCCCGAGAGTTGGTAAGTGGATCGTGAGGTTCAATTTAGGATAGTGGATTGCGAGGCCTGATATGGGCGTGTGGGCTGCGAGGGCTGATTTAGGAGAGTGGACCATAAGGCCCGATTTTGGCCTAGTGGGCCTTGAGGCCCAAGTGAGTGAGTGGGCCGTGAGGCCCAAGTGAGTGAGTGGGGCGAGTGGGCCATGGGGCCCAAATGGCATGCAAGTGGGCCTGAGGCCCAAGTGTGGCGCGCGTGGGCTGCAAGGCCTGATTGGGTTGTGAGTGGGCCATGAGCCTGAGTGCGGCATAGATGAGAGCCATGAGGCCTAAGATGGTATTAGTGGACCGTGGTTCCGAGAGTGTTTTCATGGACCGTGAAGGTCGAGACTTGTCAAGGGGGCATGAGGCCAGTGAAGTGTCTCGTGAAGTCGTGAGGGCTGTTAAGTAGATTATATAAGTTTTGGATTGTCTATTATGTTATGGATTGATTTTGCATGTTTTGGCTAAGTCTGATTGGTTCAAATTGTCCATAGGCAATTCGGTCTTGCTTAAGGAGTGTTTTGAATTGGACTAGTCATGTCAGAGGGTCCTATGTAATTCGGTTATGGCCTAATGTGGTCCATCTTGATTAAGCCGTGTGGTACGGTTTATGTGTCCTTGGTGGGTTGTCGATCCATGAGTCGGCTGAGTTGTATTATCTATATGACTAAAGATAAGACACTTGCTCCCTATGTTGTGTGCCTAAGATACTATTGAATACCATCTAAGAATGTACCAACGGTGCGTCGAGGAGCTTGTCGGGGAAGCGAGATGAGCAAAGAGAGTGTACCCTGGATGCCTAGAGAGAGCATATCCTTGACGCCCTAGGAGTTTGACTGGGATGCCGTGGTTAGTGGACCACGAAACCTATGCAGGAGAGCATATTGGCAAACATTGTAGCAGAACAGAGAGCATATCGGATTCTATAGATAGGATTTTATTCTTTCTTGCATGGTCCAAAGAGCATACCGGCCATGTGTCTTGGAGTGGACACCTAAAGTACAAGTGTAAAGATAAATGTTGTGTGACACTTGTGTTTTATGTGACTGCATATGGTTCGGTGGGTCAGCTGAGGTGTTGTGAGTCTAGAATACAAAAGCAAAGTGGTGTGTGACTTTAGTATGTCCAGTTCATTGTTGCTCTAATTGCATGTCAAGGATGGTTATCTTCAACTACTTGATGGTTGATTCGTTTAGTATAGAGGCATGGATATTTCATTACTGAGTTATTGCTCACTCGTAGTTATTTACATTTTTTCAGATCCTTATACATGGTCACGATTCCTACCACTGGAGGGTGTAGATTATGGCTGAATGGATAGCATATGGAGTAGTACATCCTTCTAACCTTCTAGTATAGCTCTATTATTGCCTATGTTCATAAATAACATAAGAATTGAAAGCCGTCACTTGTTTCTCTTTCTTGGGTTTGTCCATTATTGTTGATGATTGTTGGATGTTTTATTGTCTTTTGCTTGTGCTAAAAAGTGAAGGATTAATATTTCGAGTTAGTTAGGTGGCGGACTAGGATGTCACAAATGTGACCCTAAGCTATCTATTTTTAATAAAGCCAATGGGTCAAAATTATAATATCATCGTAATGTCACCATCCATTAAAAAAAAAAAAAAGAAACAGACAAATAAGCCCCTATCCGTCAGATACTCTCAACATTTTCCACAATTAAATGGTTCCATACTAAATAGCATTCCAGTCGTGGTGACTATTATTTCTTTTGGAATGTTCACTTTGCTTGGCAGAGATCAGACACCAGTAAGGGCATTTGCATCTCTTTCTCTCTTTGTTGTTCTCTAATTTCCACTGTTCATGCTCCCAAATATGATAACTCTAGCATTTTGAAGTTTTGTTCATTATGATTTTGCTTTAATCTTTGCTACCATTTTTATAGGTGTTTTGACTCTGAGTGCTTACAACCCATGTGATATTAAAGTCATCTTCTATCTTTTACATGTTCTCTTCTGATAAAGGTGATGAGAAACACATTATCATTTATCATGTCTTAAGAAGAGGATGGCAGCTCGTATTTTCCTTCTTTTCGCAAGTTCCCTTCATTCAGTTTAAGTTATCTATGCTTGGAGCTTTAATTGCTTAAATCATTCTTTAGAAAAATTTTGCTTGCTCAAATCTCTTGTGTATTACTTTGATGTGTTTATTGTGTTGTAATTCTAATTTATATGTGGTTTAAAGGGATGGGAAATTCTTGTGCCAGGAAATTGTCTGAAAATGTTTCATACATGCTATTGTTGGTCAAAGAGAGTGTAATCTTTTATTAAGAGTAAAAAGAAGTATTTATAAGCTTAGGGTTAAGCCTTGTACAAATACATAAATAACCCCAACTTACTAACACTATAAAATAATAGGTAATAAATTGACATTCCCCCTCAAGTTGGAGCGCACATATCAAAAAGGTCTAACTCATGGCAAATGTGATAAATTCATCCTGCTCCTCGAATGTGGGTGCACCAATTGTAAATCTCCACAATTCACCTTTTCCAGAATAAAATGACAATCCACTTCTATATGCTTCATTCGCTCATGAAACACCGAATTGCTAGCAATATGAACTGTAAATTGATTATCATAGTGAAGAGTAGATGATTCATGGGTAGTAGGGATGAGTGGTTCCAAGTTCCGTACGAGTTCCATTGAAACCTAAAACTTATACGTTAAAAAAAGTTTCTCATTTTTTGAAATCTAGAACCTACCCTACATACCTTAGAATATGGAATCTACCCTATCATAGGTTCCGAGTCTACCCGGGTTCCACCTATATTATTAATTGAATGATTATAGTAAATTAAAACCTTTAATGACTACTACTTATTTTTACAATTCACGACAATAACTTATATTTAGACACACAAAAAATATGAACATTAAAAAAGTAGAAGTCTTAGTGATAAAATGAAAGCTCGAGACTAGTACTTCCAAATTATATATTCATTAGTGATATTGGAGGATCATGCGAAGACATGGACTAATAAAAACATTAAAACTTGTTCAAGTTTTAGGTTACAAGTTCTAGGTTTTAGGTTCCTCAAGCTAAGAACATAAAACTTATCGATTGAAAGAGGTTCCTCATTTTTGGAACCTAAAACCTACTGCATGCATTGGAACTTGGAACCTATGGATTCTCATCAATCCGATTCTCATATTCTAAGTTCTACCTCAAAATCTGAAATGGCTAGTATAAACACCTAGAGGGGGAATAAGTGTGAAAACAGAATTTGCGAAATGCAATAAAAAAACTTTACTTTTAAATTGAGTCGATGAACAACGAGACTTTGCAAAGTATTCAGATTTTAACAACTATTTCATTGCATAGAAATATATCGCAGTAAATATAACAAAGGAGTTCGGGGAAGAGAAAATCAACACAAAATTTATAGTGGTTCGGCTTAAATCAAGCCTACGTCCACTCTCCATGCTGACAGCCTTCTGGCTGGTTTCCACTATGAATCGAAAGAGAATGTTACAGCCCTGTGATCTTGACTTTTCAGTGAGGTGATTCTATTGCTCTCACAAAGTCACTCTCTAGAGTTTTTCTCTTTCGAATACAAGTTTAAGCACTAAATGATGAAGGACAAGTGATTTTGGAAGCTTCAGATTTTGAAATTCTGCTTTCACGCTCTCTCTGTCAAATAACTTGAAGAACCTCCTTAAATACTCCTCTATGCCTTTTCGACCGTTGGCACTTTCTAGATGAATTCTTCCAATCAACCCGTTGGATAGAATCAATCAAGGAGATCTCGAGCCATTTGAAGATTGAGATGAAAGTCCGTCAATCTTAGTCGCCCATACAATCATGATCTTGATTTCTATAAGTAGATTCTTTCCAAATAAGCTTGCCTTCCGCAATGATTTGCTTCTTCAAAATTGATTCCAATTAAGATAACCAATATGGTAAGTGATATTTCCAACCAGAAAGCCTGATATATCTTATACATACTGAAGCTTTGAAGGAAGAAAAATAATCCGAGTCACGATTAAGTCTTCGTTCTTAAGTCTGCGTTCGGTCACGGATAATCGTCGGAGTGGGCGGACTTCGATGTAAGATAGACTTTGAAAGAGTTACACAAAAAGTCTCGTATTCCTCGAATAGAACTAGAAGTTTTGTCGGCTTCAAAACCTAATAGGAGTTTTCTCCAACAATCTCCCCCTTTTTTATGGTGACAAAACTTTCCGCACGATTTAACACTTATATCCGCAAGACACACTTTAGCGGCACATGAAAACTTATAACAACAACAGATTATTATAAAACTAATTTGTATTGATTACGCAACCACAAGAAACATATTAGTCATGACAATTTAGAGTTGAAGGATTCAAAAACTACAAAAGTTCAATCCAAATCCAAATTCACAACCATAAGAGTTAACTACAGAACACAATCATTCACAAAAGTTGATACTGCCAAAGCAAACACAAAAACACTTAAATATGTTCTCATTCTCCCCTTTTTTGTCAATAGCAAAAAGAAAGAGAAAGCCATAATGAAAAGTGTCAATGAAATGGATAAAAAGAATGGAGTCATTTAGAGTTGTCTTGAAACACGAACGAGTCGGAAATCTCCCAGCGATTGCCTTTGCCTCCTCAAGCTTCTCCGGCACGCGATGATAGACATTCTCGATTTTGGCTACGGTCTGTGAAGCTGTTGATTCAAAGTCTAAACTTGAGTATCTAGAGACTATACCTTGCCAGTTAGAAAATCTGTAGTAGATCTCAAGGTAGTGTGTAGCTTCTGAATCTCAACCTCCATCGCATATTGCTAAGCTTTTATCTCCAATAGGAGCTCTACTATCCTTGGATCGTTTGCATAAGGTTCCGTTTGAGCACTAGCTTCAACGAAATGAGTACGTGGAGTATTCAAAAATGAGGGAACATCAACTTGATCAAGGGCAGTTTGTTTTGCACACGACTTGGAGTTTACGCATCAACCGGGGAAACAAGATGCAAAGACATCTTCGAGCGTCTACAAGAGATCTTGTTGATGCCATCACTAGCAGTAGGTGCAAATGGAAGAGTTTTCTCAACATCTCCCCCGGTTTTGGTGCCTACAGGTTGAGATGAGACCTCTCCTTCTAGTTTCTTTTCCTTTTCGGCGCGAGATCTCCTTTCTACTTTAGTGTCCTTTGCTGCAAAATTTTCCATGTTTTCTTCAATTTCATCGGATAGTGGTATTGCACCACTTTGGCTCCTTCGAGAATCTTCTTCTTCATTGTCCTTCTTTGCTGATCTTTCAGCATCACTCTTTCCCTCTTGTTCTCGATCTCTTTCTTCTTCTTCTATTGCTTGAGAATCAACATCTTCATCGTTCTTTTTACGCATCACTTTCTTCTTCGCTTCTTGTTCTCTGTCCTCTTCTTCTGTCTCCTCAGAATCAACAGAACCTTGAAGATTTCGCAAGGCTAGCGCAGATATTGTTAGATCATCCTCCTCTTCTTCGTCTATCAGGATGGTAGACTTCTTTTTCTTTGAGGTTGATTGGGCAATATCCTTTCCTTTTCGCTTCCTTGCGGAGCAACGGATCCTTCCTTGATTTTGCTTGAGGATTCCTTCTTCAAAAGCTCAATGGCTTTAGTCGAGATCCTTGAGCCTCATTTTGGAGATCATCTTCGTTCCTATCTCCATAGGAGCAATAGTTCTTGAACAAAGCTAAGAGGAAAGCTGGATCTGAAAATGCCTGAAGAGTTTTGTGATCAAGGCAGAGTAGGGCAATTGTCATTTTCCTTTCATAACAGTCCTGTACATATGCAGGAAAATAGTGTGTGGCTGAGAAAAAGGAATTCCATTTCAGATAGCCCACATAATTTTCGCCTCAAATCTTGAGACATCGGTCTTCAAGCGCAGCCTTGATCGATGCAATTGATGACAATTTTTTGCAGCAAAATGTGTGAGGGCGGCATGCGAGAGTAAGTAATAGTCCCACTTGGCAATGTTTGTCCTTCACCAAAAATCGAGTGGCTTGACTTATAGAGACATTAATTGGTAGAGAACCACTACATTCAACTCCAAGAATATCAACCGAGTGTTTACATCCACAACAAACACTTTGTCACAAACGAAGAACCGAATGTGAGTTGGATCTAGGAAAGACAGATTTGAGTAAAAATAAGTTGTCAATTCGGGATACACCACAGCTATCTTAGCACAAAACTTTTCAAGTTGAAGACTTGCTAACTTGTCTCTCAAGTTAACCTGTATGGAGTCCAGAAAATCAAAATCGACGGTGCGAGGGTTCATCACCCCTCTATTCGGCATTTGAGCATACACCCTCTTGTGCTCTTTTGAACGAAAGCTTGCTTTGTTCTTTCTCCTGGAATTTCAGCGGTCACACCCATCCAGGGTTGGAAATTTGTAAAAGTTCTCTCATCATCATCCTTATTTTTGGTCGACTCTACGAATTGAATCGAGGATCAAAAGGAAAACGAGAAAAGCCTTTTACGCGCAAACCTTTCAAAGCCACTCCTAATCTTTCCATGGCTCTTAAGAACGAGTTTTGTTTCCATGCCCATGACCTTTTAGAAAACTAGTGATAAAGGTCATTGGAGATCCACCCTGTTTCATATAACAATAATGCTTGTAAAGAACCTGGGGTGTCAAAACTCTGAGAGGAACCGCTTCTTGCTCAACTTCTTCATCTACAGGTTGACGAGGAGAGCTCTGTGGAGAGTATTCTGTGAGATCGAAGTGACTCGGTCCTTCTGGCATATTCCGAGGACCCTGGGTTGCAATGCAAGAGGATTTTCACTGGTACGCCATAGATGCAGACTTGGAGGATTTTTGAAGACATGTTCAAGTGAAAGAAAGATGAAAACTTGCAAAGAGATTTTGAGAGTAGAAATCGAGAGAGAAAGAGAGATATGGTATTAGGGTTTTAAAGTCTTAGGCTCGAATGAAATACTACGAGGTATTTAAAGAAATCGAACGAGAGGCAAATGAAGTGTCACAAATAAAAATGCCTTTTTCAAAACAATTTAAAAAAGGTAACTACTAAAAATTTAAAATCCAAAATTTGGCAATAAAATAGTAATTTCTAAAAATAAAATAGGCAAGTGACGATTCAGATAAAGTCATACCTATTCAGAATTTACATTCTAAAAGTAAAATACACGGATTGGAGAAAATGTACATCTGAAGTAATTTCCTCAAGTTGAAGTTCGAGTCTAAACATCTTCAAACTTTAATCGAGAAGAGAGATAATATTCAACTTGCCGCGAATAAACTCAAATAGGCTTTTCTCCAACGGTTTTGTGAATATAACCGGTTGATTCTTTGAATCAATGAATTAAACCATAATCTCCCATTTTGGACATGATCCCTTATAAAATGATGACGGATATCTATATGCTTTGCTCTTGAATGAATAATTGGGTTTCTAGTAAGGTTGATAGCACTTGTGTTGTCGCATTTGATCTACGTACGGGATTCTTCTATTCCAAAGTCTCTTAGTTGTTGTCTTATCCAAGGAATTTGAGAACAACAACTTCCAAGAGCAACATATTATGCTTTTTCTTGTTGATAATGCCATTGTACTTTGTTTCTTTGAGAACCAAGATAGCAAAAAGCATTTGACCCAACAGTTAACATATGCCGGAAGTGCTCTTTTTGTCGACTCTACATCGGCTAAATCGTATCGAATAACCAAGAAGAGTAAAGTCTCATTCTTTTGGATACCATAAACCCAGCTTTGGAAAAGTCGTAACAAATTTAATGATGCGTTTGATGCACTTAGATGAGATTCTTTTGGATTAGGCCCGAAATCTAGCGGATGTACACACTGAATAAAATATTAGGTCTAGATGCAGTTAGGTAAAGAAGAGAACCGATCATGCTTCTGTATAATTTCGATCTACTTTCTTTCCTCCTTCATCCTTGTCAGAGTTTTGATGAACTTGACATAGGAGTTTCGTCCTCTTGCAATTCTCCAAACCAAATTTCTTGATAAGATCTTTGACATATTTTTCCTGGTGAATGAATATACATTTCTTTGATTGTCGACTTGCAATCCCAAGAAGAAGGTCAATTCACCCATCATGCTCATCTCAAATTCATCCTACATAGATCTTGAAAATTTCTTGCAAAGACTTTCGTTAGGAGAACTAAAGATTATATCATCTATATAAATCTGTACAAGCAAAAAATCTTTTCCTTCTCTTTTTATAAATGAGTAGTATCAACTTTTCTTTTTCAAAGCCATTCTCAATTAGAAAATTACTCAACTTTGTCATACCAAGCTCGTGGTGCCTGCTTCAAACCATACAATGCCTTTCTCGGTTTATAGAGCAGTGCGGTTTTCTTGGATCTTCAAATCCTGGTAGTTGTTCCACATAGACTTTTTCTTGTATTAATCCATTTAGGATGGCACTTTTGACATCCATACGGAACAACCTGAAATTTTGGAAACAAACAAAAGCAAGCAATAATCTAATCACTTCTAACCTTATTCTTGGTGCATAGGTCTCATCATAATCGATCCATTCTTCCTAAGTGTATCCTTTTGTCACAAGCCTTACTTTGTTTCGACCACTTTACCTTTTTCATCCATCTTGTTTACGAAAACCCATTTCGTTCCAATAATATATTTGCCTTTGGGTTTTGGAATCGGATCCCACACATCATTGATGTGGAATTGTCCGAGTTCTTCTTGCGAGCTTTTATCCAAGCTTTCATCGAGACAATGCTTCTTCTACTCCTTTTGGCTCTATCTTAGAAACAAGTGCTATTGCACTAGAGTCTTCTCTTCCTTTGGATCTGGTGCGGATTCCTTCATCGATTTTGCCAATGATGAGTTCTTTGAGATGACTTGACTTGTGCTTCCAGTTGCTATTTGATTTGAGAGTCTGTTGATCCTCTGTTCCATTTGAATCTTCTTGTTATGCTTGATCTTTGTATTCTAGACGTTTGAACCTTTTCGGGGAAACAGAGACTTTGTTAAGTCTATATTTGGTTCGAGACTCTTCAAGTTGAGTCTCGATCCGGTTGACTCGCACATTATCCACGAAACCGACGTTCCGAGATTCTTTTTGTTAAAGACCATCGTAAGCCTTGCTTGTCATAAAGTATCGAAGAAAAATTCCTTCGTCGATTTTTCCTCGAACTTTCCAAATCGATCATTTGCATTCTTCAAAATAAAGCACTTAAAGCCAAAAACATGAAAGTAAGAAACAATTGGCTTCTTCCCTTTGTATACTTCATAAGGAGTCTTCTTTAGAATAGGCCTTTAAAACAACTCCGTTGATAATATAACATGCGGTAGAAAAACATACCCAAAATCGAGAGGGTATTTTGCTTTTTATCAATAGAGTTCGGCAATCTCTGTAAAGATCTATTTTTCCTTTTCACAACCCCATTTTGTTATGGAGTGTATGGAGAGCGAGAAAGCATGTTGAGGGATTCATTACGAAGTCCGCAAAATCGATTCTCAATCCATGATATGTTCTTATGCTTGAAATAACATATCATTTCTCATGCGAACTTTCTTGGCAAACTTTGAAAAATATGAAAAAGTTTTAGACTTATTTGCCAAAAAGAATACCCATGTAAAACGTAAATAATCATCACGATTACTAGACAATATTTCTTTCCATCAATACTACGAGTTACGGTTGGTCCAAAAAGATCCATATTAGAAGGCGCAAAACTCAATTTGGTAGAAACTTGATTTTGGTTTAAAAGAACTTCGACTGTTTTCCCAAGATACAAGGAGTACATAATTCAGACTTCTAATAACCAAGATTAGGAAGCCTCAAACCAGCTTCTTAGAAGAAATTTTGGCATCCGCTTCATATTTACATGACCAAGCTTCCGATGCCGAGACTTGCTTCATCTTGAATAGAAATAAGGCACTATGAACTTTCTGGATTTACATCCATAAGATATATGTTGCCATTCCTTCGCCTAGTAAAGGATTGAGAGAAGTCTTGACTTATGAGAATGAATGGGGTGGTTCTCCTATTTATAGGCTCAAACCTCATCATTACTTGTCTAACTTGCTCTCCAAACAACTTACTCTCAAGTTTATTGTTCTAGAATCTTCTACCAAGTTACCTTTATTTACTTGGCCAACTTTCTCTCAAGTTTGATATCCAGAATATTCTATCAAGTCCTCTTCCAATTAGTCCACTTAAGCATAACTTGATAACTTCTCCTCCAAGGAAAATCTTTTAGCCATCATTACATAATCTTCATAAGGCCACCTAAGCTAATAACTCATCCTCCTCATTTAATGCCCAAAATATGGTATTCATGAAGCTTGGATTTTTAGCACATGTTTCATGCCTTTACTTGTTCATTAAGCTAAGCATTCTAGAACATTATATTTTGTCCTCCTTCATTTGGTACATTGGTGCTATGACTCATCAACTTAATCCCAAGTAGAATCTTTGATAATCATTACTAAGTTTATAAATATCCACCTAAGGTGATGAATCATCCCCTTCATTAATGACCTAGGGGATTCTAGAATGTTCTCTTTTTCCGATTTCAAAGATTATGGCAAACATGAAATAGACCATTGTAAGTGCAACCAGGATTAGGCGAAAGGCTTTTTGTGTACATCCTAACAATCATTCCGACACATCCAGGTTCATGGAAAAGCCACCTTGAGTGTAGTTATCAAAGCTAAATTGCCTTTCGACTAAGTCGGTGGCCCAAATCATGGGCTCAATGGCCTAGTCCCGCCATTAGCATATCAATCATTTGCCTATTGGTCGGAACCAAAAGAATGGTGAAATTGATAATGTTACAAATATTTAAAAGTAAATTGGTGTATCAATTTTACATATATTTAAAATAGAATATTTGTGACATCTAGATTTCTCATAATAATATTTATGTGACATTAGGATTTTTGAGGTGTCCAATAATAATAATTAGGTTAAAAAGTTGAGTATTATTTAGCTTAGAAATTAGGATGTCACGTATGTCGCGACCAAATTTTGGGTGCACCACCTAGGATTTGGATAATGGATTACTAAGCCCTAAGCCTTAGCTCGACCTATCCCAAGCCCATACCAATTCACGAGTTAGGTTCAAATTCTTAACATGCAAATGATTTTTCAATTAGGAGTCACTACTAATCTATTTTGGGTGGGCAGTTAAACCGAAGTAAAGTAATGGGAGATTTACTTTACTCTGCGAACCGAGATTGTGAGTTCGAGGACTTGGATTCTGTTAGATTTCTCTAACGCATACTTTTAGTACATTTCTCTTTTATTTTGAAAAAATGTTTTGCGGGCAGCTTGAATTAATTTTAATTTACTTCCACTAACATGTTAGGTGATCATACGGTCTGAGCCACCCGATTTAACATTTAGATAAAGCGGTGAATAGATAACATGACTTACCTCATGGTATCGAAAGCATCTACGATGTTAGATCAAATTCCACATTGATAGTCATAGATATGATTTATAATTAACACGCAATTAGGTTTTTTGTTTTCACTTAATCAATGAGAATCAGCTTTATGCAATGCATGCTACTAATCTAACATGAAATTATATGACATGGCAATATGACATAAACTATATGACATAAATAAAAATTTTCGTGTTTTCTTAATGAGCATGCAATCTATCCTAGATAATGAAATTAATTTATTCTAAGACAATTTTTTTGGTTTTTTTCCATGAAATTCGAAATTAGAAAAATGCGGAAATTATCTAGCTAGATTAAGATTCTATCCAACTTGTATTAGGAATCGGGTTAATCCAATCTTAATTTAAACTAGGATATTATCTTAACTTATGCAATCTATCTAAAAAAAATCTATCTAAACTTGAAGTTAAACATGCAATTTTATCCTAATATGCAATGACGTACAAGAATGCCCCTAATTCTAATTTTTTTCTTTTTCTTTCTATGAAACTCAAAAATTAAAATTACCAAATAATTAAACGTGCAATTCCAGAAAAAAAAATCTAACTAACATCCTAAATGAATGCATTTTTTGGATTTTGTTTTTTTCAAAAAAATTTGAAATAAATTCCTATTCTAGATATGCAAAAATAACCCTAAGACAAGGAATATTCTAAAACGAACCTAATCCTAATTCAAATATTTTTTTAGTTTTCCTTTACGAAAACAAAATCGACTCAAATCACACAAGCGCAAATCGGAGCAAGATAAGATTGATATCAAAGAAATTGGCCAGACGATATCTCGCATATGAGATCGGGTTGGTCAATTTTAAATAAACCACAAATCGAATCTCGAGCGTGAGATCGGATTGGCGATTTTCCAAGCGATTGTGAGTCAAACTTCGAGCGCGAAAATCAGACTGTCAATCACTAAGGTTACTTCACATCAGGAATTTCAATCTTACATCAAGGAATACTCGGATAACAAAAAAAAAAAATCGTTAGAGGTACCCCGTAGCGTTTCTACTCCGTTAAAGGACATTGTTTTATCTACCTCAGTGTGTAGGGATAGTAGAATTCTTATAGGTGGACAAAATGTTAGCTGATTTGGTGGTCTTGGTTATATATGATTTCGATGTAATCTGGGAATGGACTCGGCTACATAGACAACGAGCCAATGTGGATTGTTATAGAAAAATGATTCGATTCGATCCGCCGGATAGGCCAAGTTTTGAATTTTACGAGGAAGGACAACCCCTTCCGTGCCTCTTATTACCGCATTAGAAGCCCATCGACTTCTTAGAAATGGTTGCCAAGGATATTTAGCATGTGCGAGTGAGCAAGCCAAGGAAGAGGTGCGGCTTGAAGATATTCTTATAGTTCAGGAATTTTCTAATGTGTTTCGAGGAATTGCCGGGATTGCCCTCGTAACGAGAAGTTGAGTTTACCATTGAATTGACACTGCATACGGAACCCATATCGAAAGCCCCATATAGGATGGCATTGGATGCAATTGAATGAATTGAATGTGCAATTACAAGAACTACTCGACAAAGGATTCATTTGGCCAAGTGTATCACCATGGGGTGCACCAGTGTTATTTGTTAGAAAGAAAGATGGATCACTACGCCTTTGTATTGATTATAGGCAATTGAATCAAGTGACATTTAAAAATAAGTATCCGTTACCAAGGACCGATGATCTATTTGATGGGTTATGTGGAGCACGCTTTTCGAAAATTGACCTAAGGTCGATATCATCAATTACGGGTAAGGAATGAGGATATTCATAAAACAGCTTTTCGAACTAGATATGGACACTATGAATTCTTGGTTATGCCATTTGAACTAACAAAGGCCCGGCAGCTTTTATGGACCTTATGAACATAATATTTAAGCCTTTTCTAGACCAGTTTGTGATAGTCTTTATAGATGATATTCCAAAGATATTCAAAAGGACAAGAAGATCATAAAGAGCACTTAAGGATTGTGTCAGACCCTTAGAGAACACCGGCTTTATGCCAAATTTAGTAAATGTGAATTTTGGTTGGATCGAGTGACTTTTCTAGGAGATGTGGTGACCGGTGAAGGGATATCGGTAGACCTAGTTAAAGTCAAGGCCGTGATAAACTAGCCTAGACCTTCGACGGTGACAAGTACGAAGTTTTCTAGGTTTGGCCGGATACTATTGAAGATTTGTAGAAGGATTCTCTCGAATTGCAAGACCATTAACGCAGTTGACTCGGAAGAATTCAAATTTCGAATGGTCGTAGGAATGTGAGCAAAGTTTCAAAGACTCAAAAAGAGGTTGACGACGGCACTGTTGTTGGTAATACCCTTAGGATCTTGAGGTTTTGTAGTGTATAGCGATGTATCCCATAAAGGATTGGGTTGTGTCCTAATGCAACACGAAAGTTATTGCATATGCATCGAGACAACTCGAAACCATATGAATTGAATTACCCTACTCATGACTTATAATTGCTGCCATTATTTTTGCTTTAAAGATTTGGAGGCATTATCTATATGGAGAAATGTGTGAGATTTATACAGACACAAGAGTTTAAAGTACCTATTCTCCCAAAAGGAATTGAATATGAGGCAAAGGAGATGGATGGAATTACTTAAGGACTATGATTGTGAAATTCTGTATCACCAGAAAAGCCAACAAAGTGGCGGATGCACTTAGTCGGAATTCGGTGATGAAAATAGCTAATATGATGGTCAAGGAATGGAAGTTGCTAGAAGCAATTTCAAATTCTGAGTTCAAAGTGGAGGTGAGTGAGTCTTGGTATAATAGCTACGCTCAAAATCGAATCAAGCTATACAGCGAATTAAGACCGTACAAATGGGCCAAACCCCGAAGTATTGAGAATGCGAGATGAAGCCATAAAAGGAAAGAGGCTGGATTTTCAAGTTTCGGATGATGGAATAGTTAAATTCCATGGGCGTCTTTTGTGTACCTAATAACGATGAGATAAAGAGGGAAATTCTAACCGAAGCTCATCGTAGTAGTTATAGCATCCACCCAGGAAGTACAAAGATGTATAGAAATCTTCGTCAATATTTTTGGTGGAATGGGATGAAGACTGATATTGCTAAGTACGTCGCAAGATGCTTGACGTGTCAACAAGTGAAAGCTGAACATCGAAAACCTGCAGGATTGTTAAAACCATTAGAGATTCCAATGGAAATGGGAACATATAACCATGGACTTTGTACAAGGGTTACCAAGAACTTTAAGTGGGCATGACTCAACTGGGTAATAGTAGACCGGTTAACGAAATCAGCTCACTTTTTAGCCGTAAGGATAGACTATTCGCTAGAGAAGTATGCCATATTGTGTATGTTAAGCAAATAATACGGCTACATGGTGTCCTGTAACCATAACATCAAATCGAGACTCGCGATTCACGTCGAATTTTTGGAAGAGTCTTCAAGTTGCTTTAGGGACTGACTCCCGATATAGTACACTTTTCAATACAGACGAATGGACAATGGAAGATTATGCAAGCGGTGGAAGGCATCTCTGAGCCCATGTCATTGATTACAGAAGTGGGATGAAATTGCACACAGTGGAATTTGCTTCAATAATAGCTTCCGATAAAGCATTGGTATGGCTCCGTTTGAAGCTTTATATGGTAGAATTCTGGAACTCTGTTTCTTTGGAATTCAGGACCAGAAACTAAAAGTTGGCGAGGCAGAACAAGTTCAATTAACACAGAAGCTATAAGAACCAATAGCGAGAATTGGCTGGACTTAGCTCAAAGTCTAAGAAAAGAGCTATGCATAAACGCCGTAGCCTTGAAATTTGAGGTAGGAGATCATGTGTTTCTAAAGGTATCACCTATGAAGAATGTGTCAAGGTTTGGAAAGAAAGGAAAATTGAGTCCAATGTTTATAGGACCTTTGAAATACTAGAAATGATTGGAGAATTGGCTTATCGAATAGCCTTACCATCAAAGCTATCCAATACACACGATGTCTTTCATGTGTCTATGGAAGGAAATATGAGCCGGATCCAAAGACATGTGCTGAACTTTGAGGTGCTTGAAAATAGACGAAAGGATAAGGTATGTGGAAGAGCTTGTACAAATTTTGGATTGAAGAGAACAAGTGTTAAGGAACAAGACCATACCTTTGGTGAAAGTTTTATGGCGATACCATGACTCGAGGAAGCAACTCCGGGAAAGCGAAGAAGAAATCATACATAAGTATCCTTAACTCTTCAAATGAGTGAGGTAAGATTTCAAATTTCGAGGACAAAATTTTCTAAGTATGGGAGAGTTGTGACCTCCTAAAATTTACCGATCTTATTAGTGTAATTGATTGTTAAGGGCTTGATTATTTTAAAAACATGCCAAAAGACAAGCCCAATGGGTCGGAGGAAAATGTGGGCTTAAGTAGTTAGCGGCCACATGAGTTATCGAGACGTGGCTCACATTGGTCGAAGGATAGGTTATGGACTTGGCCTTGGCTTAGGAGCGGGCCAAGAGTCGAGTTCATTAGAATAGTATTAAGTCTATGGGTCAGAATGTCGTAGAATGAGCCCCAGGCCGTAGACGATATTTAGGCGAGTGTTTTCATTTCCGATTAAGTTTATAGATTACCGTTATGAAGATTTAATTAGAAATTTTATTAAAGACTTATAAGTGATTGTAATGCTAATGTCAACTACTAACTTTAGTATGTTCTAGCAATAAATTCTCGTTCGTAGATTAGTGCCGAGATGTTAACGCGTCATTTTGATTTGTGCAAACTCATAGATTCATATAGTTACAAGTGGAATCAAAATTTTGTGGATTCGAACGTAACTAAGTAAAAAAGACATTAGAAACTAATAAACTCGACTAACGACATAGATTAGAAATTAATTGATTTGAACGCCAAATGTCGATCGTGAGGAACAGAAAGCATGCATGGAACCCCGCGACATCTCTCTTCTCCCCTTGGTTTTTTCTCCCCCAAAATCAAGCTACAGAAGAAACATAATCATTAGTCTTGCTAATGATTACTTCTCCTTGGGATTACACCTATAGCTACATCTCCCTCATAATTCACGCCACCCCTCTCTCTCTCCAAAACAGACCGAAAACCCTCTCCTTTTCTTCTCTCTCACACGGCTCGAGCATGTTAAGCCCAAGGCTCTAGTGATTTTTGCTTCTTCTTGTGTGAGTTAAGGGCGGATTCTTGGAATTCGAGCCACCAACGAAGACAAGCAACTGTAAGGAAATGATAAGTTCCTAAGCTATAAATTATCGTGGCATCCAAGAATTTCAACAACCCTCGGATATGTGATGGTCGTGACCGATCGACGGAAGTATCATCGGACTGTAGCATTGATATCATTTACGGGCATTGATTCGTATTATTGTTGGACCGATCAACCGTGCAACAAGAGAAGTCTTTGGACTTTGATCGATTGATGAAATTCGGCCGTGCATGAAGAACCCACATGCCGAATTTAAGAATAAAATTGTGAGGAGATGAACCGCACATGAGGACCTTGCACGTCTTTTCTTTGTGCAATTTGGCAAGTGAGGAAATCAAATATTGTCACCATGCCGCTTGTCGAATCCCTTCTCCATGTGAGGACTTCGGACATGTACTTGTACATGAAGCAAATTGATTATGGAGATATTAGTTGATTTCTATAAAAACCGAAATGCCTCATTTTTGTGCAGAAATTTAAGGGCTTATTTTTGGAAAATTTGGGCCATTTAATTAGGACCTTTTGGCCACAAATTTCAGGCCCAAAAGCCCAAGAAGCCCCCTTAATTGTTGACAAAGTGGACTTATTGGGCTTGTTGATGCTCGACTGAAAGAAGCCCATCATGGCCGAGATTTCTTCTTCATGCAGCCACCTTCGATTTTTGCTTCCAAGTGGCGAGGGAAAGTCTTCACATTCCCTCCACTTGTCCAAAGCTGCTGCATTACCAAAAAGATTAACATGCAAATAATTAATTAGTTAATTAATGAAGGAACAAAAGGAAATTCGGAATTGAGAGGAGGAGGGAGAGTGAATCGAGCAGACCGAAATCAGAGAGAGAGTAAGCGATCGAGAGGGCTGTGAGTGAGAGAAGTGCGAGCAGCGTGTCCGAGCGGGTGCACGGCGTGAGGAAGGAGGAGGTCACCCTTCCGTCCCGAGCTCAGTGCTGCCACCGTCGTCGCCACCGGTCTTCGCCGCCGTTGAGCCAAGCCGAGACCTTTTGCTAGCAACCGAGTAGAAGAGTTAGAGGCAAGTGAAAGTTCACTAATCCATGTCTTGCATGCTGCAATTATCTGGTGAAATGCTGGTAGATGTGAGAAAATGCAGAATTGGGAGCTGCATGTGGATTTTGGGATGATTGTGATGAAGATGGATCAAGGGATTGAGTAAAAACAGAGTTGGTTTTGTGTAGTTTCGGTTTTCAGTTAAAAATAAGAATTTAAGGGTCTAACTAAAGTGAATTCTTGAAGTGATGTGGTTAAAATGTAGTGCAATAGACTTGTAAACACTTGGCTGTGGACGTTGGATGCTGTGATTCAATGAGTAGAAGTAGTTCTCTTTGGGTTAGTAAACTGTTTTCGCAGAAAACAGCATGACCTTCGGTGATTCCATGAATTTTCTGTAATTATCTAGTCCGAATTTAACTTTGAATCCTCAATAAAAATTGCAGGGCAATATCTTTAGGAATGACATATCAAAAATTAAGAATAAATGAACAATTTTTGATTGATAAAACGATTTTTCTTTGTAAATGTTAAATCTGGAAGTCATTACAGAACGTTAGCAAGGAATACATCAACTACTGCTCTTGATATATAAGGAATTTGACTTGGTGTTCTTCATGAAAATTTTTTCTTTAGGTCTTATTGATAACATGTCAAAATTTCATAATTTTCTGAGTTCATTTAGGGATTATTCCGAAATTTTTACCAGAACTGTGCATTGTAATAATCGAGCTGTTTTGTTTCGAATTTGCATAAATTGTCCCAAAGGTAAATATATCTTGAATTGTTATGTGACATGATGATACTGGCATTGGCATATTATGCAATATTGATATTTGATGAAGGATTCATGAGACATCTTGTCATTGCATTTGAAAGTATTTTTGGAAATTAAGATGTTAATTGATACTGTTGGACCCTCGGGTCAACGATGCCCCGGGAGTTGGGAGGCCCAAAGGATCGAATGAGTCGATATCTTGTGGATGCCCGGTGGCCTAGTGGCTGAATGCCGGAGGTTTTTCCCGGGAGCTTGGAGATGCCCAGTTGTATGCTAGTCGGTACGTAAATCCGGAGGGCCGGGGTAACCATTCTCATGGTGAGCCTCGGAGGGTTTCCTCGTGATGCTAGGTGGGGTGCGAGATGTCTCGGAGACATGATACGCTCCGGATGCCCGGTGGCCTTAGTGACTGAATGTCGGAGGCTTTCGCGATGCCCAAGGTGGATGCGAATGCCCGGAGGGACGCAAACATTGGTCCTCTGGGGGATGAAATCTATTGAATGATAAAATGGATGATTCTACTAAGTGTGTGTATGGTCTGGTTATAGGAACTAAATTGTATGGCATGGAATGGGACGTGTCATTTCAGTTTGGCCCTATGATCGGGACTTGGGTAACTGGACATGATGCATTTTTATTCTTTTGAAATTACATTTGCCATTGCATTAAAGAATCTCATGATTTTGATGCATATTTATCCCTTGATTACTTTTGTTTTTGTCTATCCATCCGGCATGAGTCTAGATATTGGCCAGTCTTGCTTGACAAGGCTTGATGAATCTTTTACTTGCTGAGTGGTTGTACTCACCCCGTTTAGGGACTAACATTTCAGATTAGAAGACATGTCTCTCTACTGTCACCCCGGTACACATTTTACGGTGTCCCAGTTCACGTCTAGTGCGAGTGTTCAGAGCACCCTCATCCTGATATACAAGGGTTGGTCTTTGTTCGAGTGCGGTTTCTGGTTTGTATGATGTTGGTACACCTGATGGCCTAGTGATTCAGGAGTTTCTGTCGGTGCACGTTCGTCGTGATGGTTTCATGCTGGAGATGTTGCCGCCGCCGGTGACGACGGGCCAAGCAGGTGTGGTGAGAGGGACGGGTAGCGAGATGAAGCATTTTTGGACCGCCGACAACGCGGATAGACTTTTGTATAGGACTGAATGGAAAGAAAAGTCAAAGGGAAGTCGGCTTATCTTTTGATATGAAGCCGGGTATAGAAAACCACGGAAAAATTTGATGTACCGACCGATGTTATCTATCAGACCTATGTAAATAAAAGTGTTCGGCGTGACTTATAAAATTGTCTAGTAGGTGTGCATCGTTTCTAATTTTTGGGATAGGGAGATGTGATTTTGCTTCCGCTATACATTTATATTTACTGCACAGGGACCGTCTAAAAGTTATAAAACCCCAAAAATTGATAGACCTTGGTCAAGTTAAGAGAAAGGTAAGCAATATGTGGCAACCTTAACAAGATTGGGGGCCGTTTGGGGGTGCCACATATCAACTGTTTTGTCGAGGAACTGTAACTAGCTGAATGGTGGAGGATTAGGGTGATGATGTTGTTTTGTGTTGAAATAAGCTAGATGAGCTCTAGATTGAAGCTGTGAATCATTGCATGTCATGTTAAGGCTTTGGATGGTTTAAAAATTGAGTGTGAGCAAGCTGAGTTGGTCGAGGTAAGTGCAAGGTAACTGCCATGTGAAGAAAGGTGTTGCATGTTGCTGTGGATGAGTCGAGTGCGAATACTTGTCTTGAATCGAGCAGTGGATAGCTATGTAGGTGAAGAACTGCTGAGGTTACTCTTAGGTGTTGTTTGGAGAAGTGTTGGGATACTAAAAAGAAATTGTAGAGCTAAATGGTTTAGTTGAGCTGTAGATGAGTATAATAGTTTGAAACATTCTGTTTTGGAAAAAACAGAGATGGAAAACCCTTTAGTTATGCATCGTTTGGGATTTTAAAGATGTATTTAAAGGAAAGAACAAGTTTACTTAAGAGAAACTAACTAATTTTAGATTTCGACCTCTCTAGTTATTATAGTAATTCATGCGAAAATGTATTGCGAGAGCTTTTCTCTTTGAAACAGTAAGCTGTTTTGCAGAAGACAGCAAAACCTTGGTAGTTCTCTGGTACTGTAATTCTCTGAATAGAATTGGACCTTAAACCCTTCATGAAAGTTGTAGGAAACATCTTTAGGAACAACATGTCAAGAATTTGAGAACAAACGGTCAAGGTTCGGGTAGTGAAATGATCCTTCTTCTGTAGGTACTCAATCTGGAAAATTGCTGCAGAATTTTAGGATAGAAGACAGCAAATTACTGCTCTTTATACATTCAGATATAGGCTTAGGTTTCTTCACAGAAAATATTAATTTATGTCTCTTCTATAACATACTAAAATTTCGTAATATTCCGATAAGATTTGATGCACTTTCTGCTTCTGTGTTTGGAACTACCCATATTAGCTTGTATCCTGTTTTTGATCCGAGAATGTGCAATGGTTGTTGTGTCTCTTGTACCTGACTTTCATGACATATATGGAGTCTAATGGTCTCATGATAGTGGTTAGTTTGTACATGAGCATGCCTCTTCCATCATTTGAAGTGTGGTCATTGTATAGTCACCAATTGTGGCATGTGTGTGCAATGAGTGTGACATGAGTGAAGTACTGTGTGAGCATGAGTCCTGCTTGATGTAATTGTGTACTCTTAAGGTCTTGTGCATGCTGTGATGTGATATTAATCAAAGGTGTGATGTGTGGAATGTGTGCCTTAATTGAGAAGAGATTTCCATGAATGTGAGATCCGTGATGCCCCCGGGAGTGGGATGCCCATCTGTGTAATCTTAGATGCCTCGGTTGAGTGAGACACCGGGATGCCTCGGAGTGAGATGCCTCGTGTGTAATCGTGGATGCCTCGGTGTGGCATACCAGGATGCTCGAGTGAAATGCCCCATGTTGTGTGATCTTGGGATGCCTCGGTTGTATGATATTGGGATGCCTCCGGGTAGAGATGCCCATGAATAGCAATGTGTGGAAGTCCGGATATGAGATTCCGAAAGTGACTCGTCGGGCTGGTGGCGTTCCGGTGGGTAAACTAATCGAGGGTGGACTTGATATACACACTAAAATATAAATTCCACTTGGTGTGAGAGTTTCATCTACCGTTGTTGCATTTCATCTTGGTACATTTAGAGCATGAGGTGTACATGTGCATTGAGCATGTTTGGTATAGAGTGGTCATTCATGTGATGTTTCAGTATTCATTTAGTTATACCTGTGACAATCCTTTGTCTTAGTATCTTAAGCTTTTTGGTTATGTTCTCTTGCTTTCTTTGGCAGCTGTGGATTGTCTAGGTTAGGGTCTTATTATTTTTTGGGCATTGCTCATTCCTTTTTTTTTTTCTAGATCGTTAGTATGGACGTGCACGATTGCTCGTTACGGGGTGATAACGTGTATTGATGTTTCTTTCCATGATGTGTATGACCACGATATCGACCTAACCTATACGAAGTATGGTACTGCTTGTGGATGACACGGCAAGGTAGATTGGATTCCGATGAGGTTTGTTGCGTGGTTCATAAACCACGAAGGATAGTTGTTTGGCCCCCTACATTTTGATGCTTGAGTACCTCGGTTTGGGACGGGGAGGTGCTTAGGCGCCCAGATCGTGTAGAAGCTGGGAGAAGACGTCTTTTTGTTTTTATGGACGTGGGCTAGTGTGGGGTAGTGAAGTTAGGAACCCTCACCCTTTTCCCTGGCTGTTTGCTTACACCTTTTGTTTTGAATATGTAAGTATGTTGTACATAGGTAAAGAACTGTGAGTAATCCAAGTCGACTTTTGTAAGCTTAAAAAGGAAAGTAAATGAAGCTTCTCATGATCTTTACATATGATCTTAGTTGGATTGTCTAATATTAAATGACAAGACTATTGCAGGGCGACCTTGTGATATAAAACTTTAAATCTTAAAACGTCCATGTTATACATGCTAACCAATTATAGGTGGACACTACAGTCCGAGCCAATTGTAATCAATAAGTCCTGTAAGATGATAATCCGTATAATTTCCGCTTGCGCTTAGTATGTGACACTATTTGGGACGTCACATAAATGCTACTCCTAATGCGTGTGATTATGCAAGGTGATGGCTCCATCTGATGCGTGTGATTATGCGGGATGATGCCCAATTAAATTCGGGATGCCCCAAGTCAACGAAATCCGTCGCGGATGGATTTTAGAACAAAGCTCCTTAGTGGAATGTTGTCCTAAGGCGTATGCATACGCGGGGATGATGTCGTGCCCCCTTATGCCTAGGCAAACATCGACATTACAACAACCTACGCATCTTCTACCAAGTCATGACAGGTGAGTTTCCTTCTCTGAAACATTGCTCCTTCAATTTATCCCACCGCAAGAAAGCTCTGCCCTTCAATTTCTAGGATATCCTTGCAATAAAATTTTTTAATCTGGTTTCCAAGCCAACCAATAACTTCCCATGCAGTAATATATCCATTAAAATTAAGAACCTGTACCTCAGTGAAATTCATCAAATTTATCGCGCCCTTTGCAATGCCCAAGACGGTCTTGACGGCAACAATCACCAGCTTCGTTGTCTCTATCACAACCCCCACATATTTCACATATCTCATAGCCGTCACACCCTCCATAATATCCACCATCGCTGTAGCCAATGTCACACCCCAACTCTAATAAAAATAGGGGATCATATGGTTGTATTCTTACCCGAGGGCCGCAGCCTAAAACAAAACCAACTTAAAACTACTATCAAAATATGTACACATTCATATATTTGATAAAATGGGGAGTTGGCTACGGGATTAGAGTTTCTAAAATCTATCAAAGATGATATATATACATCTCCAAATTCAATTAAACCCAATACATATCATTAGACATACATAATTTAAACCCAACGGTATCCCTAATCCAACTACCAAAATTATCTTCGACATTGCTCTCGTTCTACTAGCTGCTATCTAAAAAACCTGAAAACATAGAAATGAATGGGGTGCGCAACTTGTCGCGGCCCTCCCAATGCGATCCGGGGAAGATGATTTTCTCGGCAATCTCGACCTGGGGACCAACGATCCTCAACCAGCGGAGATTCTCTCAAATCCCTACCTCACGCAACTGAGAAATTACAATTGATATTGATCTATCTATGAAGTCCAACCTAAATAGGAGTTGCCACTAACCTATTATGGTCGGCTAAGAGCCAAATGAGGCATGGGAAGATATTGCACTTCCTATGCAACCTGGAATCTGGGCACGAGGACACCTATTTAGGTTGGAGATCAATTTCATTCATGACAATGTGAGGTGGGGATTTAGGAGAATCTACACCGGTTGGGACCGTCAGTCCACCATTCCCAACTCGGCATTACCTATAAACTCATCTTCCCCAGATTGCGCCGGAAAGGTCATGATAGCTTGACAACTCCGAAGTGCTTCTTTGTGATAAAAAAAATCTCTAGATTTGACTTTCATTTGTTTTAAGGGAAAAAGGGTATTTACTAGCTGCATGACGACTTACTAACCTGTAAATAATAGGAAGGAAAGTATTAGTGCATTAATCCTGGGGGATTGAAAAATTGAAAACAACAAGACATTTACCCTTCATTTGAATTCGCCTTCTTGAGAGTTTGACAAGGAACAACAATAACACATGTTAGAAAATGGCTTACGATGAATAATTTGGAATCTATACAACGTCACTCTCCATCGATATCGCCATTTGGTAACAAAACGTCCGAATGAACCCGTCGAGCACGCGTGGCCCATGCTAGAGAGTATCAATGGGTAATTTGGAACAGATACCATGTTATCCTTCATTTGAATTTCTTCGCATGTCCATGTACGCTCGTAGCCCTAAAGCTTGGAAGTGCCAAAGGTATTTCACATAGGATCTAGAATGCCTACTACGATCCATCTAGAAATTAAAATGCCTATGGTGACTCACCTAGGACTTAACATGCCTAAAGCTCCACGCTTAGGATTTAAGATGCCTATAATTCCACACTTACTGTGACGACCCGAGCGGCGGTGCGCGGGGAGGAGGGATGGCGGTGCGTCCGCGCCTCGGTCCCCGGACGTGCGCAAGGAAGGAATCCCTCTCCCTCTTGTCCCACATCGCCTAGGGAGGGAGTTCTGGGCTGCCTTATAAGGCAATGGGTTCTCTAATTGTACATACGCGTTCTGAAACCTCGCTTCCGGCTGCGGACTCTGATCACGGTTGGGGAACCGTTCTGGGCGGGCTTGAGGAAACAAACCCGTGCGGGAACAGACCTCTTGAGTGGGGTGACCCAGAGCGGACAATATGTTGTCCGTTTGGTAACGGCAATACGCGTTTTCTTGGGGTAGTATGGGCTGCCCCGAGAAGAACAAAACCGTGAGGACTTAGTATCCAAAGCGGACAATATATGTACAGTTGAGACCCAGGGCGTTACACTTACGACTTAAGATGCCTATCGTTTTGCACGGGACTTGAAATGCCTAAGTTTCTAAACATAGGGCACGAGACACCTAACTTACTCACCTAGGTCTTTAGATACCCAGGGCTTCCACACCCAAGACTTAAAATGCCTAAGGTTACTCATCTAGGACTTTGAAGCCTATGGTTCCACACTTAGGACGTAAGAACGAAGGCAACGGCTTACAAATTTTTATAGATGGAAGAGAGTGAAAAGTCTGCAAACTCTTGCCATTCGAAAGAAACAAGTAGGCTTCCTAAAACTACATCATGGGTGAGAGTTGATGCCCGCTGGGCAACTTGCCCCGTTTTATCACCTGCAAGAAAGGAAATAGGACATCTTATTTCCATATTCTAGATGGATTCAATTTGGAATGACATACACCATTTTGCGCCGAAGTAGATGAGATAGCCTCATCGTGTCTCCTTGGTAAGAGGTGTTGTCACTATGGTCAAACACACTCCTTTATCTGCAAAAATGAGAGATGGAACTAGTCATTTCCATTCTTGGTTGAACTAATTTAGGAATGACACACCCCTATATGTTAAATCAGATGATTAGGTCTCATCAAGGCTCATTGGCAACCTCAGAATCTCGTTTAATATGGCGAGTTTATATCATGGTTTCCACAAGTGATTGCGGGTTGTATTCTCAAAGCCTCGCCTTCCACAAGTGATCGCAACCTATAGCCTTGGAGTACTCTCTGAAGGTGAGAATCCAAAAGCTCGTGGTGTCTTCCATTTTTCGAATTTGCACGGTGAGCTTTTGTAGCCCGAAGTATGGCCTCATTTAGCGAGCTTTTGTAGCCCAAGGTCGAATAAACAAAAAAATTGCTAGAGAGGGAAGAGGAGAGGGGCGTACAAACGCCTCAAGCAAAGCTGAGATCCAAGGCTAGCAATTACAGGTATGTCCCTAGCTAGCTTTCATCACTGCATTTGCATTTAAATTTCACTACATAACCCGTTGGCAAAATTCAAGTGTCTTTCATTTTTGAAAGGAACCTCTTCAAGCTCTCTCTCAAAGAGGAGTAGTTGAATTTAACGAGCCCAACGTACATTTTAAAAAAAAAAAAAAAAGAAAGGGTCTCGCATAGTCTAGCATTATCATTCTCTACCGCATTTCTCCACGTGTAGAAATTAGGGACATTTTTTGATAGCGTGTCGACATTGAGCATCGACACAGACGAGACCACAAATTTTTGTGAACTGGCCCGTTATGCGATCGAACTCGGAACTTTTTGCGGAGAACTAAGACAGTAATTTTATGAAGGTAATGGACACGGCCCCAACATCCATCCAAAGCCCAAGCCCATTCCGTCACTCAAGGCGATGTAGCTCTACTCACAAATGATTGTCTGTGCTCGCGAATGACGGTGACGCTTGAGAATGAAGGCATGGGGTCGTCTTCGTCAAAGGTCCATGTTCCGCCGATTATAGAAACTGCTTGCTCATGTGGATTAGCCGTGTTACCAGTGGCTTGAAGACCCTTCCCCCGAAGGAATATATGCTTGCCCACTCATTTCTCTTCTTAAGATCAATACCAAGACTCTTAGGATTAAGGATTACCCCCAGGACATTAGAGCCAAAACATCCTGCTCCAATGCCTTCCACTGCCACCTGAAGTCATTGACTGTGACAGCTCAAATAAGTCAAACTCACATATGGACCATTAGACCATAAAGGTGGACCATGCAGAAGGGAAAGAACCGGCAGAAACTCCAAGAGACCGACGGCTGAGCTTCAAGGAACCAAGAGGTAAATGCAAATTTTACGCCAAGTAGATTTAACGACAAGGATGGGAAAGAACCGGCTAACATGTAAGAGACCAAAAGGTGGAGAATCTTCAGTTGAGTTGATTGGGCAAATGCCAGAGTTGGAGGTTTCGATTCAGTAGTCAAAGGAGGGAGGTTCGGTTCAGCATTCAAAAGCCACTCTCCATGGATAAAAAGGGGGCAGCCTCATCCTAGAAAAGAGAGACCAAGTCCTCCCGTTCGTGAGAGCTCAGAAGAAAGAAAAGAGAAAGGGAGAAAAGCCTAAGTTTTGTGTGCTGTGCGTGCACATGGACTGTTCACAAGTTCTCGAATGTGTGTTCGTGTGCATTGAAAGTGCTATTTGTGTTTGTTCGTGTATTGAGTGCCAAGTTCACACACTTACACAGTCGACAGTTGAATAGCCATCCAGCTTCACTCATTGAAGGAATGATCAATAATCAAGATGAGCTTGGCAAACTATGTAAGACATCAAGAAGAGATTCAAGTTCAGTTATTGTGGAATAATCAATCAAAACGTGGGGTCACACAGAGTAGTTTAAACTTTCCTTGTGCGCACAAGCATTAGAAAAGTCCTTCGGTAGTAATTACGACAAAAAGAAGATCTCCAATTCGAACTCGCTTAAGAGCATGTATGAAGAACTAAGATTCAAACATTTGATAGACCAATGTGGAGAACCAGCTAGTTCAAATTACAACAATACTGGCGGCAACTTCTAATCAAATCAAGACTTTCGCTGTCCTACCTACTACTCAGGATCCAGTGCCCCCTACATTTATGCCCGTTTTGTCTGCACCTCTTGATTCATCAATTATTGACCTTATTGGAAAGGAAGTAGCTGGAGAAGTCCCTTCGGTCATACCTCTCATAGTGAACCTTGATCCTTCTTTAAAGGAAGAACTTGTCTTCCTTTTAGAAGAAAAGAGTGCTAGACACCTTGCCAAAATGGAAGAGCGGTTGTGTTTGTTGTAAGGGCATGAGATGCAAGGGGTCGACAACTTGTCTCCCTATTCAAGAGTGAGAAAATTCCCTAAACCTTCAAGGTGCCATAGTTCAACAAGAAGTATGAGGGTACTGGGTGTCCTAAAATACACCTCAAGTACTATCTAATGAAGATGGCCCATAAAGCAATGTTCTTCATTGCCACCAATATTCCTAGAAGGGTGCATACCTTTGTGGGGAAAAAAAGGTGAGTTCCTTATTCTATGATAGTGTCATGGAAGGTCCATTTATTTGAAGAAAAATTGTTTTCAGAAGATCATTTTCCGACTTTTTGGTGTTTGGATTATGGAAAACTCGTCAATCTACAGAAAATGTTTTTCCTGGATCTGAAGACAACGAGCCTAAATTGGGAGTGAACGACTTTCTCTTTTGACAAGAAGGAAATCATTTTCTCTGAACCATCAAATAAATGAAAACTAAATGTATATATGTTTTTTATCATGAAGTTTCAATGAAACAAACGGACCTCCTTCTTGCCAGAATAGGAAGTTGTTTTCCCACAATCTAAGTTTGTTATTCCGTAGATCCATTGGTTTTCTGTCATCCAAACCTCGAAAAATCTGATAACAATTATGAGGGAACAAATTTCCTTTAAACAAATGAACCTTTATTGTCTACTGATAGAATAAACCGAGTAAAGATTCATACCAATAATGTGATGCACTATGCTTTTTATACATTTATTGTTCACTGTACCAATATCATAGGATAAAGCTTAAGAGTCATCAGTGTAGCCAATATGGAGCTTAATTCCAATATGTCACAGACTCTTAAATACTCTTTACGGAAGAGAGGGATTTACACAACCAGCAAGCATAATCTCAATCCAGCAAATAAACAGCCAGCTGAGCAAATTAAGTCTACAACACCAATCAGCCGAGCAAGACAATACACAACCAGCAAGCATAATCTCAATCCAACAAATATAATTCATTAGACGCCAAAACGAATTCATGGCCCCTTGGAGTATACGTTACTTGTGGTGCAAGTCGACATGCTTTGCTCATCTAGATAATTGATTAAATGAATCTATATGCATCGCAGAATATCAGGATCAGAGACAACATACATGGATGGATTTGAACAACAAATCAAGTAGCCATGGCATGTGGACATCTCGGCCATAATCTGAAGTCACTGGAAACAGAGACGCTGTAAATGAGTCGAACAGGTATATTACAGAACAATCATTCCAAACACTAAAGCATAAGAATGCTTCTCGAAATTGCAATCCGAATTTCGTTCAGGCATTTTAACGAACATTGGCCATCAGTTCAAAAACAGAACACGGAGTCATAACCGAAGCGTCAATTCCGATTCAGACAATTGCAATGACATCGGAACGCATTTAAACTCCTACCCAACTGATCCACCATCACCATTTCTACGCTCACTCGAAACCTTAAATCGCAAACCTCGGATTCAGCTCAATAAACAAAGCAATGATGTACATACCTCGGAGCCTGTCTTTGGCCGCGAAGGCGACGTCTTGGCGGCGGCAGCGTCGCAGGAGATCGGCGTCCGCGTAGAAGAAGCTCCAAACGAAGAGAGAGAGAGAGGCCTGTGCTGTCTTACTTGGGCCACACATCGGGCATTAATTTTCATTTATTTGTGAAAAATAAATTATTTTAAATAAATTATTTGTATTATTTGTAAAGATGAATGAAATAAAAAAAAATACATTGGTCACAAAAATGTGGATGCATAATTATTATTGATAGTAAAAATATTTTTTATTAACTAATTAATTCAAGCCATACGAACAATCACTTTTAAGAAAATATTTTCTGAATCGTTATCTTTTTCTTTTTACGAATATTATTGACACAAAATTCGGATGATGGCATGGTTGCTAGGCTTATTTACGTGATGGGTTCTTTTTATATTGGTGGATTTGGGTTGCCAATGGTCGAGGATAGCTTTTGTGGGCTGCGCAAACTAGACTAAGACCCAATTAAGCTCTATTATCATTTTATTTATTTATTTATGTTTTATTAGATATGTCTTTTATTATTTTCACATAAAGATTACCTAAATTGTCGACAAAAAATTCAGACTTCAACACTGCCCTCTAAACATTATCATTGGAGTTCCACATTCACCATAAAATATTTGTGCTGCATTTGAAAGAGTTTATCGCTACTATTATACCATTGTGCTAGTAGGACTAGAGTTGTGGTAATCCATTGAAGATCACCGCCTCTCTCTCTCCTGGAGTTCTCTAGATCTCTCTCTCTAGAGTTCTCCATATCTCTCTTTACTCCTCCAGATTTCTCTCTCTCTCTGGATTTCTCTAGATCTCTCCCTTCTCCAGAATGTTCTAGCAAAATCCATCATTTGCGCCACTTCTAGACTTATCCAAAGAAATCTAGTTGTGAGGCTATAATAAAATAATAATACTTCTAGAATAGTGTAGAAAGCTAGGAAAGTCACCGACTTTCCATCCTATAAATAGGAGCAACTTGCTCCTCATTTGAGCGTCCAACAAAGAGTGTGTGAGTAAGAAGTCCAAGAGGGTGTGCGTGGGTGTAGTGGCTGGCATGAGTGTAGAGTGTAGTGTGAGTAGGGGTCTTGAGAGTGTGTTGAGTAGAGTGTGCTATGTATGCATGTGAGTGTAAGAGAAATTGTGCAGAGTTGTCCAACTATTGTATGTGGTGTGAGAAAATATTGTAATAGTGAAAGTCATATTTCGTGAGTTATATTTGTACCGCGTTTCCGCAAGATTCAACAAGTGGTATCAGAGCAGGTTGTCGGAGGCCGTGCAAAGACAGTGGTCGGGGACCATTGTAAGTGAGTAGGCGGTCAGGGATCGTTGAGCCAAGAAGGAAGAAGCGAAGGGTGCGCATGGTAAAATTTCTTGGCGGGGAAGAGTTTTTTTTCAGAAATAGTTCTTTTTTATTTCTATTCGGGGACAATTTCTGAGTAAAAGAACCCGTTTGGTAACGCAACGATTCTTTTTTGTATTTATTTGTTTTTTGTATTTATTTGTTTTTTATTTGTTTTTTATTCTTTTTTTGTTATTTATTCATTTTTTATTCTTTTTTGTATTTATTTGTTTTTTGTATTTATTTGTTTTTTATTCTTTTTTTGTATTTATTTTTTTTTATTTGTTATTTTTGTATTTATTTTTTTGTATTTATTTGTATTTTATTTGTTTTTTTATTTTCTTGCGTTTTTTTATTTGTATTTATTTGTTTTTTTTATTTTTTTTGTATTTATTTGTTTATTTGTTTTTTATTTTATTTTTATTTTATTTATTTATTTATTTATTTTTTGTATTTTATTTGTATTTTATTTTTTTTATTTTCTTGTGTTTGTTTTTTATTTGTATTTATTTGTTTTTTATTTTTTTGTATTTATTTTTTTTGTATTTATTTATTTTTTTATTTGTTTTTTTATTCTTGCTCACGGTCGGTCGGCGGCGGCGGGCGGCGGTTGGCGGTGGCTCCGGGCGGTTGGAGGTGGCCACGGCAAGAGAGAAATAAAACAAAAATAAAAAAGAAAATTTGCTTATTTCTAGAAATTGTTCCTGGGACAAGAAGCAATTTTTTTTTGTTTCTCGTTTCTATTCCCGGGCTAACTTTTCTATTCCGGGGAATAGAAATCAACTTGGCATTACCAAACGAGTTTCTGTTCTTTTTTTGTTCCGAGGAACAAAAGAACAGAAATTCTTAGGAATAGAAATGTTCTCATGCAGACCCGAAGTACGCAGAAGTTCTGCCAGTGCACAATTTGGATTGTGAAGTCGGTTGGTCCGGGACCAGGCTTACTTGGTATAGTGCGGGGCATTATACTCAAGTCACGATGGCGGATTTCTCGAGTTCGGTGAACGGCATGGAAAAGCTCAACAATTTCAATTATAATAAGTGGAGTACCCGTATGCAGTATTATTTGCTTGGACAAGATTTATGAGATATCGTTGGCGGCAACAACACCACACCACCCACAAATGATAGTGATTTAAGGAAGTGGAACGTCAAATCAGGTAAGGCTCTTTACGTTCTTGCCGTGACTGTTGAAGATGAATTTTTGCAACACATAAAGAGTGCGAAGACCCCGAAGGAGGCCTGGGATAACTTGGCGACGCTGTTTGCAAGGACAAACAATGCCAAGTTACAATGCCTGGAGAACGAGCTCCTCTCAATTTCGCAACAAAGTATGACGGTAAGTCAATACTTTTCTAAAGTAAAATCTATTTGTGAAGAAATTTCAAAATTAGATCCTGAGAACGCCATCTCTGAGACAAGAATGAGAAGAATAATAATTCACGGGTTAAGGCCGGAATATAATGGTATTGTTACGGCCACCCATGGATGGGCAAATGAGCCAACTCTAACAGAGTTGGAAAATATATTGGCCAATCAAGAGACCTTAGATAAACAAATCCCTAAGGTCACAATTAAAGAGGATGAAAGTGCCCTCTTCAGTAACAAAAGAGGGTTCAAGGGTCAGAATAGAAATAGAGCAAGTGCAAGAGATGGCAAACCATGGAAAAATCATGGAGATTGGCGGAGACAACCGGAAGAGAAGGGTTATCAGCCAGGGGGAGCTCGTCTAGATTGTGACGATGACGACGACGAAGATAAAAGCAACAAAAGGCGTAGCAAACGGTGCTACGTTTGTGGCAAGGTAGGATATATTGCCAGATTCTGTTGGTATAGGCGAGAAGAAGGAAATGTCGTCACTTCTTGGAAGAAGGAGATTGAAAGCGAAGAAGAATGAGACTTTCAAGCGCTGTTGCGATGAAGGAACGAGAAGAGCTTGCAGCCGCTTGTATAATTGAGTTGGATAATTCGACAGGTTCTATCACGACCCCAAATAAGAGCAAGCCAAGGGAGAACTCGAAGAAGCAACTAACAACGCCAACAAGTAGTCATGAAAAGAAACTGCAAGAGATGTAGGAGATGATAAAGAAATTGAAAGTTGAGAAGGCAAAGATGGAGAATATGTTGAAGAAAAGGGATGAGATGATAAGGCATAAGGATTGAGAGCTCAAGGCAAAAGATAGGGAGCTAGAGAAGTTCCGATGTGAGTTCAAGAAGCTGCAGAAGCTTCAGGACCTCAAGCCCACTATGACGTTCCGAATTAATCATATCGGAAGAGACAACGAACAAATGAAGGAGAAAAAGAAAGTTTTGTTTGAGAAAAGGAGGCAATCTACACCCTACATCCCGTGGTGTAAGGATCGGTGGAATAAGATCAAGGGAAAGAGATTTTATGAGGAAAAGGATCAAGAGGTCTACATTGAAGTGCTTTGGATGGGATTGAAACGGTTGAAGCACGAAATGAATGTCACAAATGAGAGGCTTGATCGAATGAGCTCCAATCTCAAAATTCTTATGTCGAAAACGAAGACCGATTCTAGTGAGAAGAAGGAAAAGAAGACTAAAGGGCAGAATGAATTGGCATTACAAAAAATTCAAGGATCACAAAACTCAATGGAAAGTCGTAGCAAGAGAAGCAACTGAAGATGGAGCCATAGAGCCATCCACGTATGAGGAAGCTTCGCAATATGCTGACTGGAGGAAGATAGTTGAAGAGTCCAAAAGCAATATTGGCATGGCTACTATATCGAGAGAGAGTAGTCGGTGAGGGGGAGTGTTGAAGATCACTGCCTCTCTCTCTCCTGGAGTTCTCTAGATATCTCTCTCTAGAGTTCTCCATATCTCTCTTTACTCCTCCAGATTTCTCTCTCTCTCTGGATTTCTCTAGATCTCTCCCTTCTCCAGAATGTTCTAGCAAAATCCATCAGCTGCGCCACTTCTAGACTTCTCCAAAGAAATCTAGTTGTGAGGCTATAATAAAATAATAATACTTCTAGAATAGTGTAGAAAGTTAGGAAAGTCACCGACTTTCCATCCTATAAATAGGAGCAACTTACTCCTCATTTGAGCGTCCAACAAAGAGTGTGTGAGTAAGAAGTCCAAGAGGGTGTGCGTGGGTGTAGTGGGTGGTGTGAGTGTAGATTGTGGTGTGTGTAGGGGTCTTGAGAGTGTGTTGAGTAGAGTGTGCTATGTATGCATGTGAGTGTAAGAGAAATTGTGTAGAGTTGTCCAAGTATTGTATGTGGTATGAGAAAATATTGTAATAGTGAAAGTCGTATTTCGTGAGTTATATTTGTACCATGTTTCCGCAAGATTCAACATCCTATACAACGGCGTGATTAAACTTACGTTACAAAGGAACCGACCAAAACATCGTGATGATGATGAATGATCGAGGGGTTACATACTCGTGACTCGTGGGACTCCATATCACTTAAGAGTAGGTTTATATTACTAATCCAACCTCCAGGATGATAATATGCTTAAAAACCTTGTTACTCAAAAAATGGATCATCTCTTTTCACTCCTAAATCAGTCGAACTTTTTTGACAAAAGAAAAAAACAATCAAACTTTAAACAGTAAACGACCGGAACTAACTACAAGTCAATGGCACTTAACATGGCCTGGTCCACTAAAATCAAGAGTGGGCTGTTTTTCTCTGTCTTTATCGGGTTCTCGTACTTGGAGGAGTTACTCCAACTTCCCCCCGTACTCAAGTTAAAAAGAAAAGACGAAAAGAAAAGAGATGTTAGACTAATATATATTGAGATTAGGTTAATTGTAATTTACATTATCTTCGGAGCTGTGGTTGTGGCCTAGCTTCTACCTTAATAGCTCCTTCTATAACTATTATATCTAACAGCAGATTCGGTTGTGTAAGCCATTGGCCAGCCTGTAGGAGTTGCGTTATAGGCAGTAGAAGTTGAGAATCTAGCTTCGCTAAGCTCGGTTAAGTCTTGAACATTATTGAACTTAATTGCCTTCTCACCCTGTATATAAGAGAATGCTTGTAGTTCATTTTCTAACGTGAATACACCATACTTTCCTCTCGTTTACGTCAAATTACAAATTTCAAAATTACAAATTTCAACTTAGTATCAGAGCTATTTTTATCTAAAAAACATCCATCGAGTCTATTACATGATGGCTGCCACTATACTAGTCACACTGGCTCCGTCTCTCCTAATTCTTCACAAAGACCAAGGCCTTTAGTTGCTATTATTTGGCATGCTTCCGCAGCTCATTTCGAAAAAACGGCACCATCATTAGACTGCCGCCCTTAATTGAGACAAATCCTGAAATTCTGTCGCCAACGAACGACCAATGCCACCACGCGCTGCCGGGTCTCAAACTTGGGGATCTCGCCTCTGTTCAGTGGTGATTTGGACGCCTTCCGCCACCTATATCGAAAATCATACACCAACCCATGATTTAACTGCCCCTCCATTGAGGCAGCTTGTGAAGTTTTGTCGCCAACCACAACTGGACGCACGTCCACAAGTCGCCATCTCACGCGCCTTGACTGAGATACTCGCCTGCAAGCACCAACGGTCCTTCGCAATACTCACAAGTGGGATGGTTGGCATAAAATCAAGGTCACATGGAACATACTTCATTTCGTTCAACTCATCAACAGGAATTTATTTAATCTGAAATATATTCTATTTTGGATGCAGATGCCACGATTGAAAGTTTTGAACCTCACAGGGTGCAATGAAATGCAGATAACTCCCGACTTCTCCCATTACTCGCAGTTGGAGATGTTGATTCTAGAAGGCTGTTCTCAGTTGGTCGAGGTAGACCTTTCGAATTGCCATCTAAGATCCTTGGTTTCCTTGAATTTGAAATCCTGCAGCAATCTTAGTGTGTTGCCGCCGGAAATGGGTGCCATGGAAAAGTTGGAAGAACTTCTCATAGATGGCACTTCTATACAAGAAATCCCCAAATCGATTGCTCATATGACAAAACTCAAAACTGTTAGTACCTCAAATTGCTACTCACTAAGTTACCTGCCCAAATCCATTTGCTTTACAGATGCTCTTTCAATGCTCTTGCTGGACAATGCGAAGATCCTCGAACTCCCCAATTCAATTAGAAGTTTGGCGAAACTTTAACGCTTGTCTTTGAGGGACTGCCGGTGGATACAGAAACTTCCAGAATCTATCGGCAAATTAAGATGCTCGTTGGTGGAGTTGGACGTATCAGGGACACTTATTTTGGAATTGCCTAACTCCATGAAAAACCTGCAGCTACTGAGAGTTCTTAAGATGGAGCGTTGTCATGTGAGCGAGTGTCCTAGTGCCATTGGCGAGCTAATGAAGCTAGAAGAGATCCATGCCTCTCATTGTAGAAATTTGAAGGGAAGCATCCCTGATGGCACTGGGAATCTACAATTCCTGAAAATATTGATGCTAGGATATAGTTGTGTTTCTAGCCTACCACCATCAATCCAGTCGCTAACCCGTCTCCAGACCCTTGATTTAGTTCGTTGCGACAAGCTTGAAACATTGCCCGTGCTTCCCCCGAGTTTGACTTGTTTGCGAACAAGTTCAAAGAAGATAAGCACAATCCCAAATATTCAGAAACTAGTCGAATTGGAAGACTTGAGCTTCGGCAATGAGAATCCCAAGGAGCTAATAGTTCCTCCTTCAGCGTTTGACCCCACATCCATTTTGACCGAGCCTCAGGCTACTTGGGCCATAACGTTTCCGAATCTCAAGAGCTTAGATTTGTCTCATTCCCGAATCCAAAATTTGGGATTTGAGTACGGCTCTGAATGCATTCCTCAGCTCAGAAAAGTCGTCCTGACGAGATCGAATCTTCAAAGAGTATCAGAGCTTCCCTCATCGTTGTCCGTCTTGTCGATCCAAGCTTGTTCGTCGCTGAAGAGTTTGCCGCCAGTTCAGAGTTTGATTAATTTGTCGGAGCTAGAGCTCTTGAACTCAGCTGTTGAAAAAATTGAAGGGCTTGGTGAGCTTCAAAGCCTAGACGTCCTGGCCGTGTTGGATTGCCCGATAGTACTTCTCGATGGCCTCTCCAATTTGACATCATTGAAGAGATTGTCGCTGAAAAACTGCAATTCCCTCAACGAATTTAACGTAGCCGAACTCACCTGGTTGGAGGTCCTGGAAATCCATCAGTGCCAGAGGATCCGCGACGTCGAAGGCCTCGAGGAATTGTCATTCTTGGAGGAGCTGCACGTGAGTGGATCTGAGGCCGAAAGATCATCCAGAGTTACAGATGCCCGGGAGAGAATCAGAGAAAGTTGGAGTACATCATCCCCTTGAGTGGAGTCGTCAGGGCATATGATGTGTTTGGTTTTTGCCTTCGTTGTAAGAGACTTGTGTCCCCAAATTTTGTTTCTTTTGCTTTTCGTCAAATTTTCTCCATGCTATTGACGTAAAGTGGAAAAACTAATCATTGCTGAGAGTTTCAATTTATCCAGAATATAGGACTTTATTATTATAAGGTTGATTCAACGAAACCATGCATCACGCCACTTCCTATTTCACTTTCACTTCATAGAAATTTAAATATAAAATTACCCCTACATATAACAAAAGTTTTTGTAAGAGTCAAGAATTCCGAACTTGTTTCTCAACTTTCAAACGCCAATTTAGAGTTCCCGACCTCTCTATTCCACACGTCGGGTTAATGTCAACAGGTGGTGACGAGTGTCGGTCTAGATAAATGGCAATTTAGAGTTCTTAGTCATTCCTGCGGGGTTGGAGTAATCTCAACATACGGGTTCAGCACGAACAAATGTCCAACGCCTAATGGCTTGCCAATGGGATTCATAGACGAAGGTGCGGCTACCAATTGGGGTGTCCAAAACGGAACTGAACCGAAAATCAAATCAAATCGAAACCGAAAGTTCGTTTTTTAGGTTCGGTTCTCATTCGATTTGGATAATATTGAAAACCGAAACTTTTTTAAGATTATTATCGATTCAGTTAACCGAACCCAACCGATAAAATCTAAAATTTTTCATACCTTCTTTCAGCTCACTTTCCTTCATCAAATACCTTTCTCTTTTATTTTTTAATATTTTTATTCTTTTTCTTTTCTTTTTTTTCCTTTTATTTTTATTTTTCTTTATTTTTCTTATTCTTCTTCATTGGCCAATTGGCGGCCGTTGCAAGAGGCGAGCTAGAACCTCTCCACTTCCGATGAGGCTCAAGCTCGTCCAACGTTGGCAAGCTCAAGCTCCTCTAGATCCAGCTGCCTAGACAGGGCTTAAACTTCACTGGAGGTTGCCAAGGCTCCAGCCACCTCCAGCGAGGCTCGAGCCTCGCCTAGCTCGCCCGATCGGGAGAGGTGGAGCCTCACCAGCAAAGTGGCAAGGCTCCAGCTAACCTCGGCGGTCGTCGGCCGCTGATGTTGTCGGTGACCGGTCACTAAAGAAGAAGAAGAAAAAGAAAGAAAAGAAAAAATAAAAGAAAAATAATTAAAAATTCAATTTTTTTTATAAAAAAAAAATCTTTCGAAACCATGGATTGTGTCCTCAAGCCTTCATTATCTATTATATGTATTATACATCTAATATGTTACATTAGATTTCATGCAAAAAAATAAGGATTTCGGTGTCTTTTAAAGTGATAAAAAATTAAGTAAAATGATAATATTAAGGTAATTGAATTGCTATGGAATTTAATATTGCATTTTATTTATTTTCACGTGATAGCATTCACAAAATTGTTTTCATTTGGAAAAGTAATAGCAGTATATTGAATTTAATTTTTCACCTAATTAAAAAAAATGAAATTTTTATTAAAACTTATTAAGTTTTTATCTTGTTGGGCAAAAGACAATTTGATTGGAAAATTAATCTTAAAATATATAACAGCAAAGAAAAAAAGAAGTAAAAATCGGAAAACCGAATCGAACTGGGATTTTAGTTCGATCAGATTGGATTTTGGTTCGGTTTAGTGAATTTCCTTATCGGTTCAATCCGGTTTGGTTTTTCAAAAAAATTGAACCGAGCCAAACCACTTACACCTCTACATAATAGTCAAATAAACACGAGCTAAAACAGAAAGACACCGTGAAACCCTTGAAGGATATTTTGGCATACTTTCGACGCGATTGGCTTCTTCCTCCCTTGATGTTAGGATCAATCGAAGCAATATTGGGGCGAACAGTTATTTCCCCGATCTAAAATGAACGGCAAATCTTAAAGTGGTTATTAATCTATTTCCGCAATAAAAGTTTGCTCCACAGCAGGATTAACCTTAAAGTGGGATCAAGGCAAGGCCATCTACACGGCCGAGTGCGGCCATGGATTCCCCTTCGCATGTGTAGGCTTGGAAAGACGTCCCGTTGCTCGCTATTCACAAGAGCACCAACAAAGAGGACGACGTTGTCGTAGAAGACAAGAAGGTGATGATTCAATCGTCCTCACTGAGGATGCTGAACTCAGCCGGTTTGAGAAGCCAATATGACGATCACGAGCCATTGTCGTCTCGAGATTCATTCCCATACTAGAATCAGAAGAAGGCGAATCATTTCAAGGTTTCTTCGCAAACTCAAAGGCAACCCAAATCGAGGTCACGCTTTTGTCAGAATCCGCCGTCATATCGGCCACCAAATCACATGAGACGTGCGTGGTGGCTCTGTGGGTGAAAGCCCCGCCGGCCCCAAAGCTGCAGGATCGAAGTGCAGCCGCACGCCAATGAATTAGGTCACCGTGCTTGACGTCGGCGGGAGCATGACCAGGGCCAAGCTGCAGATGCTGAAGCAGGGGCTCACCCTCGCCCAGTTGGACCTCGCCTGTGGTGGGCAACGGCAACTCTTGCCCAAGCGAGGCAGGCCCACCTAGCCATTGCATGTGGCCGATGGCCAGTCATCCGCAAAAGACTAAAGTGGTACTACATCAAAATGTTGAGAATAAAATTAATACAATTAAAAGGTTTTGGATTAAATTACAATCAATGTAATAAGTTTAGGACTTTCTCAACATTTTTCTCGGTTGACTTGGGATTTATCATTAAGCACTTTTTTTCTCTTGTTTGTTTTCTCAGAAACTCCAAAAAAAATAAAAAAAAAAATTAAAGCAATTCTTAGAATGACGTTAGAACTTTCATCATTGCTATATAAGTAGAAAAAGGTAAATAAGTACACTTTGAAGCCACATTTTCATCGAAATGATTCGATTGAATCGTGGAAGAGGCCCCCGCGATGCAGCAAAATCTTGTATGATGGCTCCCTGTCAAGAGGAAAAGCCCAGTGGCAGGAAGCTTCCACCTTCGACAATGGCGGCCACCAGAACGAGGAACGTTAAAAATCAACACCGATGGAGTTTACCTGGACGGAACAAACGAAGGCGCAGTGGCTGGCTGGAGTTTGCTGACACAATTCTGGGAGATTGACTGATGGCTTCGCTCGATCGATGAAGATGTCTTCGATAGCACAAGCAGAGGCGCAAGCCATGGTGGAAGCCTTAAGGCACTTCCAGTCAAAGAGAGTAGCTAATTGGGTTGTTAAGGCCCTACATGAGCTGAGGGACGAGCTCGCCACCCTCTAACGATCCTCGAGTGTTACCGATCTGCGAGGCTCCAGCCTTGCCGCCTAGTGACACTGGATTGTTGCTAGCATCGGGGCTCGGACGTCGCTAATCTACAAGGCTCGAGCTTTGCCATTGTATAGCGAGCTCAAGCCTCGCCGCCCTCTAATGAGCTTGAGCTCGCTGGTGACTGGTCATATAAGAAGAAAAAAATAAATAGGAAAAAACAAAAGAGAAATATAATTTAAAAATTGAATTTAAAAAAAAAAAGGAAAAGAGGAAATAAAAAGGATAAATAATTAGAAAGAAGAAATCATTTTCCTTACTTTTAAAGATATTTTTTTCTTGATGAAAAATGTTTTCCTTAACTTCTTTATTTTTTGTGAATCCAAAGCCAGAAACTCTGAAAAACATTTTTCTAAAAATTATTATAACTTTTCTATTTACTTTTTTACTTTCTACAAACTCTAAAAAATTGTATTTAAAGAATCTTTAGAAGAAAAGTACCATTGGAAAGCTTCATCATTGCTATCCTTAAGTAGGAAAAAAGATTAATAATATAACTTTCTAGCCTTCTAGCCACCAAAATGATTCAATCGAAAGTAGTTACATGCTCCAAGACAAAAGAGCATGGTACAAAGTTCAAACTCAAATATTAGAATCATGACTAAACTACGTCTAACTAACAAAATTATAAGCTCTTAATAAATTATAAACACAGCACTAATAGACTTACTTTGACACTAAACAAAATTCAACCCAATTTTGTTTAAATAACCTAAAAAATGTTAAACAAAGATTAATATTTGAAATTCAAAGAAGGACCGCATTTAAATTTGAAATTGTATTGACCAGAATAATCAATAAAAAAGAAATCGAAGATTGGCATTGAAATATGCGATTTTGTGGCAACATATTTCTTCTCATGTGGAAGAGTAAGAATACGGTAAAGATAGGAATTAGTATCTCATTGACATGTTATACGTAACTAACATTATATATCACCCTCTCAATAAGGGTCACAAGAGATGACCGAAATGAGCAACAAAGTCAAATAAGAAAAAACATTTGTAGATGGAGTTCTGAAACAAGGGAATGCAACTTCTTCGACATTAGTTAGGAATAAGTGGCAGGTGAGTAATTTTTTTTTTTTTCCCAATGGCAACGTCTGAGTGAATGATCGGCGCACGATTAAAATAATATGTTCCTTTAAAAAAAAAAAACGTAAACAAACAGTTATTGGATATTACATATTTTAAATATAGCTTTCTGTTATGATGGTTATTTGAAGAAAATTAAGAAAGTTTGAGATAATAATATATACAAGTTCTATGTAAGGCATGATTAATTGTCACATAATTAGTATATTCATTTATGCTGCCACTCATTTGCAACAACTTAATTTTGACATTTATATTTACATAGAAGCTCAAAAGGAATTTGGTCTTAACTGGGTTATATTACATGGAAATATTACTAAATCTAACCCGTGCATCTCACGGGTCAAATGCCAATGATAAGTAATTGCAGCATTCAAGGAGGCCCTCTACATGATTTGAACACGTGATCAATGGATCCCCACTCAACACTCGACCACCTAACGTACGTCTTTGAATGTTGGGATGCTACATTTGGGAGCTACCAAACAATGATTATAGTAGTTCCAATACAGGATGACGAAACCTGATTTCTTTGCCAATACGTCTATTTCAAACCGGTATGTAGATGCAGCGTTTCATGGCATTGGAGACTCGGAACGATATTTGGTCATCCTTGTGCAATTTTTGCTAATCAAGAAATGACTTTAATGGAATATTCACGAAAAAGGTCGTATATGTTCAAGATTGATCCGACTGTAAGAAATCACGAGTCCCCTAATTGAAGTAAGAAAACCGAAGCCTAAACAATGGTGCGCTAGTTCTGTCACGCCCCGAACCTCGGGCGCGCCAACATCCCACCATGGTCATTCAAATGCGACATTCCCAAGTTAAGTCACCGACCCAATCACTTATTTAATGCACATGCGGAAGCGTATTATAAAATCCCTGACAAAACTCACGAGATAGGAAAGCAGGAAACCAAATCATTCATAAACAAACATGCTTTCAAAAGTACTCACACTAGAGTTTACACATATACCATAAATGGGCACTCTACAAAAAGAGATCAGTCCTATCTCCACTAGTCGGACTCGTTTTTCGATCCCACTTCTGACTGATCAGCTTCTGGGGGTTTCGCCATCTACGGTCCTGAAATTTTGGCCCACAACGGGTTGAGACATTGTCTCGGCTAGTTCAACCCCCTAAACTCCTATTAGAAACAAAATACACCCGGGTGGCCTAGTCACATCACACACGTAAAACTTACCTCGTCTTAATCCCTTCTTGCGGAGTTAGCACAATTTGTATCACACAAACTCAAGTAATGATAAGAATTCAAACAATTGGAACGTCAACACTTTCATAGGAACCACAAACGCACTCGCACGCATTCCAATTATTATTCACGCCACACAAGGGCATAGCCTACTCATGATTCGGCTATCTACCGACATTAATACCAGGCATCGCTTCCCCCTCCCTTTTGGAGCGCGGCTTCGTTGCTACGTCGACGGCATTCCAAAGGAGCATAGGTCCAGTTGGCCTAGCCTCTACTGCGACCCGAGCCTCGTCACTATATGGACGGCGATTATAAAGGAATACAGGTCCAGTTGGCCTAGCCACTACTGCGACTCGAGCCTCGTCAATATATTGACGGCGATTATAAAGGAATATAGGTCTAGTTGGCCTAGCCACTACTGCGACTCGAGCCTCGTCAATATATTGACGGCGATTATAAAGGAATACAGTCCAGTTGGCTCCGGCCACTACTACGACCCGAGCCTTTCCACCAAAGACACGACAATTCAAAACCGACCTCGGACAATTTGCATTTCACTCAAATACTCCAATTACAATAGAAATCCTTAGAAAACCAATTTCGGAGCCAAACTCGACACTTGGGATTTTCTGAATAAAATCCATATTTTTCACAATCAACACTCAATTTGCATTATCTATTCATCAAATTCAAATTCTAAATACACAAGAAGCCGATCGGCACGAAATTCTAAGCAATTGAGGTCGAAATAATTTTCCGAATTTTTTTTATAATAATATTATAATAATTTCGTAATATAATATATTATTAAATGATTCCAGAATTTTGAAACATTTAAGTAAATTCAAAATAAAATCCTATTATGTCCCATCAAGGTTTATTATAAAATAAACTCTCTAGCCTTAATTAAACATGCTTTAGATTAAACCAATCTCTTAATCTAAATTACAATTAAATAAACTAAACTAATCACCTAAGTTTACTTAACTTAGACTAAGCACACTTAGGGCATCATTAACCGTCTAATCAAGATTTAGTGAGTTAAACTCACCCGATTAGCGAGCCGAGCGGACCAAAACGACGGGGGCGCAACGGGGACCGACTTTCCCAAAGGCGGACCTAGCTTTCGGGGTCGGGAAGCCAGCCAAAACGGGCCAAAATCGGGCTGAGATACCCATTTTTCCAGCTGCTGGTTGAGGCCGAAAGAGGGGGAAATAGCGGCTGGTCGGGCGAAGGAGAACCAGCAGCGGTAGCAGCTGGTCCCGACGGCTGCAGGCGGTGACTCCGACGGCCTTGGCGACGGCGACGGTAGCCGGCAATCTTTGGGACGACGGCTACGGACGTTGGCCAAGCCGGGGACGACGCGGCGGAGGCGGAGACGGCAAAGGCGCGCGACTGGACGCACGACGGTCTCCAGTGGGCTCGCGGTGGCGAGCGGCAACGAGCGGCGCTGCTGGCTGCTCCGGCGTCTTCCCAGATCTACTAGGACGTCGGGCAGCACTGAGAAGGGGAAGAAGTCGACGGCGGCAGGAGCGAAAGAGGAAGGCAGAGGGCGCGTGAGCAGGGCGGAGCAACGACGGCGTGCGGCGAGCTCCGGCGACGGCGACATGCGAGCAGCAGCCGAGCGGCCGAAGGGGCGGACGTGCGAGCTCCTCCTTCAATCGGTCTCTCTCTCCTCTCTCTCTCCCATTTCGAATTCCAAGGAGCGAAGCTTGAAGATGATGTTGATAGGTGCCTTTTTGGAGATTCAATCCCCACCCTTCACTTGTCAACATCCTAGCCACTCTTGCCCCCACACCATGACATCACTTGTGATGTCACAATCCACTAACTCCAACCTCCCACAACCTTAATCCAATAGGTTCAATTTCATTGTCCGCCGTGGCATAAAATCTTGTACCTTAAATTCTTCAATTCCAATCAATTCTCTTCCAATTGAGTCCAATTAAAGTCCATAAAATTAATCCAATGTCACCACACTTCAATTTATGTAATCACTTGACCATAGAACCATCTTGATCTCAAAAATACAACCAAATGCTGGCCTACCAATTTTTCCAACCAAATTAACCATACTTTGATTATTTTGCAGAAAAAGACTTGCATGAAAAATCTTCCGAAAATGAGTCAATGTTCCTAAAATGATTTGTGACACACCAGGACTTCCAATTTCTGAATTCAATCTCAATTTCACGGTTAATTTCACTCTGGCACGATATTAGCGCGTCCTGATCTACCGGGTAGCTTTTAGAAATTTTCGTGCATTTCACCTGTGGTTGATCAATTCAAGCCACAATGTACATTTTTGACACATTGGCGACTCTCGATTTTCGGGATAATCTCAAGGTTTCAAACACGGACACAGGGTACCCAAACGACGAAAAGCCGGTCTAGTGCCGATCGACAAGAATTGTGCGATCCGGTGGAATCACCCACACTCGATCACATGCCTCTGCCGAGTCGACCTATCTCCAGTTTCTAATCGATTTTTAATCGCGTACCGTAATGACCCTTGCAAATTAAATCGGTCGAAATGTCGTTTCTGGTCAAATTCTCGAGTCGATGCATTAGAATTTCTTAACGGCTTCACCTAGTAGACTAGTTATCCCATGAGTGATCAGTTCAGGAAAAAAAACTATATGCATGCAGATGAAATGCCCATTTCAACTTATTGAAAATAGAATTGAAAATTTGGGATGTCACAAGTTCTTTTCTATTCATATTGCTTTGAGCCAACTAGAAATCAGGTGGATTCTCTGTTTACGAAAGGAACAAATACCTTATTTTGGATTTGTCAAAAGAGGACCAAGACTTCCCCAAACGACTTTGCCCATTGAGTCCGTTGGTAATAAAAATCATCGTGTGCCTTTTTGGCTAGAATTCTTAGACTTCACGACCTTTTACATGATTATCTCTCTCTCTCCCCCTCACCGAATGAATTTGTAAAAAGTATAGTCGCAAATAGATTTATAGGAAAAAGAAGAAGAAGATAAACAATGACGTAATTACTTTAACTGACTTGGTTTCAGGATCATGTGTTGACCCTCGACCTACTCAATAACAAAACCAAGGTATAAGAAATGTAGATTTAATTAAAAAAAAGGACTGCGTATATGACATCTCTCTAAAATAATTAATATCTTTCATATCATTATTCATACCAAATCATAATTGTAAAACAGCCAATAAAAGTACTACAAAAAATGTTTCGACAGCCTCCTAATGAAACTCAACAACCCTTTTTCCTCTCGCTATCTGAAAAAGGAAAAAAGAACAGAAAAGAGAAATCTGAGTTCTGTCATTTTCTTCAGGTGAGTATGCGCTTTTCATGGGTGTTACTTCACTTCTCCGAGGGTAATGATATAAGTCGGACGGACCTTCACCACCTTGTCTTCTCCTTCAATGGCCACTGAATTTACACCTGCATATGTTGGTAACATAGCATGTCATGGACGTTCATCGTGTGAGGGACACGCTAAATCTAAATCCACGCGAACTTCGTACGTGCCGTCTGCTTAACATTGTAATTTAGAGCAGCCGCAACAATTGAAGTGAAAATTATTAATTTGTTTCTAAGGAACTGAGGTTGAGCAGAAGTGATTATTCAGCACCAGATAAGCGAACGGGACCAATTAACCAAAGTGTAAACCCGGTTCATTTGAGGTAGAGATCCTTACCATCTGATTTGCAGACGATCCCAAATGCCTTGGTTATACATTTTCTGGCAGTTCATCTGAACCTTCAACACGATTTTTTGAGGTTTAGATCAGAGTATTACTATTATAGCAAATTAAGCACAATTGTTCAAATAAAGGACAGTCACTTAATCATTTCCTAATATTTTTCCTTCGAGTTGATGACATGTAATTCCCGGCTTCTCGCGCAAGGCAACTCATGCATTTTCAAGAGAAGCTTCTGTCTCGGTGACGTCATTAATCTTACGATGGTTCCCAGCAAATTCCACGCTGTCTACTGTTGTCCACGTTTTGCATTAAAATGGTAATCTGGCCGCCTACTCATCTCCAGCTGAAAATTCAGAGTCCAGCCAAACTAATTATGTAGGGTCAAGTTCCATCATTACGAAAAATTTGGCATGTGATAATCGATTGGATATTTAATGAGGAAGCCAATCTACTCTTGAATTGTACACTGATGCCATATATGAAAAAGATTGCTTTAGGATTCGAATTATGAATGCCTAATAGTTGTTCTTCTTACTCTTCTTGTTTTTCTCCGATAAATCTTGTGTGCTTTTCCTGCATCGTCTTCTACTTGGTATAATCACGTCTATAGATAGTCTTTTACATACAAGGCCCGACTTACGCATGACGAGTATTGACACACACAGTGTGTGTGTGTGTGTGTTTGTTTATTATATTTTCAAATTTTTCTGGACAAATTAAACATTCGATAAGAATTGTTGTATTATAGAAAACTATTAGAGTTCGCTCATATTTCGCTACATGTAAATTTATGGCAGTTTGCTCATTTTCAATATCTGGAATTATTCATAAGTAGGCGAGCATGTTCGATTTTGACTTTTAGCCAGTGAAAAGCCTTCATGAACTTTCCTAAAATAAAATGTCCTGGTTAACTTTTTAAACCCTCTTAAATATAGGAGACAACTTTAATTAGTTTCAACGTTTAAATTTTTGGACCTTGTTAATAGGTACCCCGAACTGTGTTAAGCATATTTAATGGGAAATGTTCTTATTTCCCAAATGTCGATTGCACGTAACACTATAAAGACAATATATGGGGAATTATTCATGAATCTTGTTCCCGGATGCCTCCAAGATATCTTGGAGCACTTTTTAGCAAAATCCTAACATAAATTCCCAAATAATAAGAACATAGACCTTATCTCTAGAGCACAATGTAGATGAAAAATTTATGACTTCAATTAACTTTGTCAAGAATAATGTCAGATACGCCAATCAAATTTACAAAAAGAGAAAATTACAAAATGATGAGACGTAATTGGGTATTGAATATGTCTACTTGCCTAATACTAGGTTTTCTAGTTTATGAATTATTTTTTATATCACTAGCGTTACTAATTTTGTGAAAACGTAAAAAAGGCCACTAAAGTCGGTCGTGCATGTTAAACATGTTAGATATGCGTATTATGCACGATATTTAATCAAGCCATTGCTTTATTGGAAAAAGTAAGAAGTAGTGAGAAAATGAAGCATTGGCTTTCTTATGAACTTTCCGTATTGAGTCAACTCAGCCTTTGGTAACATATTTATTGTTTATATCACTAGCGTTATTAATTTTTATTTTTTCTTCCTTTTGTCAATGGCTGGCCACCGAGTAGGCTAGCCTCACTTGGGCAAGGTTGCTGGCCCTCACTTGCCATAGGAGAGGCTTGGTCAGGGTTGACCTTGCCTAAGTCAGGTCTGGTGAGGCCGCCCTTGCTTGGATGAGGGCTAGCCTTGCCAAATCTAGCAATGGGATCCCTCATTTGAGTGGGCCTCTGTGACATCTGGAATTTTTCAGTCCTATTTTCAATTTAATAAATCGGGCCTTTTATATATGTGCCTATAGTACTATTCTCAAAGCTAATCACTCCTGAGATAACTAGACTATCTAGGAAGTCATTAAGGAATTTTAATGCAATAGACTTGGGAATTCGACCAGGAATCGATTACTCGACCGTGCTCATCTGCAGAGATCATTACGGCACAATTAAAAGTCGATTAGAGATCAGAGATAGGTTGGTTCGACAGAGATGTGTGGTTCAATGTGGGTGATTCCATTAAATTACAAAATTCTCGTCAACCGGCACTAGACTGATTTTTCTATCGTTTTGGTATCCCGTGTCCGTATTTGAAACCTCGAGATTTTCACGACCACTAAGAGTCGCCAATGTGTCGAAGAGGTTCATTGTGGCTCGAAGAAAATCGATCACGGGTCATTTGCACTGAAAATTTATGAAAGTTACCCGGTAGCCTAGGTCACGCTAAGATCACGTCGAATTGAAATTAACCGTGAATTTAAATATGATTTTAGAAATTGAAAGTTCTGTCATGTCACAAGTCATTTTAGGAACGTTGACTCATCCTCCGAAGATTTTTCTGCAAACTAAGATTTTTGGCAAAAAGTCAATATATGGTCATTTTCGACCGGAAAATGTAAAGGACCGTTTTTGTCGTGAAATTAGGATGCAAGTAGGATCTATTGGCGAGGAAAAATACCAATTTGATCATGGACTCAATCGTGAAATTTACGGGAGTCAAATGGGTTTAATTCTAGAAAGGAATTGAGGTGGATTTGAGCCAAATGCCACCAAAATTCCTAGCTCCCCTTTGGACACAACATTTGGACCATTTCAATAGCTTCTTGAGGAAGCCAAGGGGGTGGAAAATGCTGAGGATAGGGCTGAGTCTTGGTGGGACCAAGTTGAGGGGACAAAGAGATAAGGAGAGACCAAGTGACCCCCTCCATGCAAGTTTGGTCCTCCTTCTTCCCCTCCATTTTCCAGCAGGTTTGCAGCTCGCCAAAACTAGAGAACCGGCCAAGCTAGCTCCCTCCTCGATCGCATGCCCGCCGAAGCCCGAGCGTCGCCCGTCAGCCCATCGCAAGCCACACCGTTGTTGCTTGCGTCTCGCTGCTCGTCGTGTGTACCAGGCCGCCGTCTCGCCTAGCTCACACGTCCAGCAAGTCACCAGGCCATCGTACGTTGCCGTCGTGATCGTCGGAGCTGCCGTCTACCCGCCTGCACTCCCGTTCGAGCCGCCAGTCCTCCTCCTTGCCCGTTTTAACCCCAACCGGCCACCGTCTAGCCTCTCTTGGCCAAGAACAGAAGCCGAAGCTAACAGCCATTGTTTGGCCCGCTTTGGTGCCCTTCCGAACCTCGAAAGGCACACTCGCTTTGGAGTTTATCAATCCTCTCTGCGTCCCCGTCGTTGTGGTCCGTTGGATCGCTAATCAAGTGAGTTTACTCACTAATCCCTGCTTAGGAAGTTAATTATGCTTAAGGGTTGATTAATTTAAATTAAATATGGATTATGTGGATAGTTAGAATAGATTAGCAATTTAATCGTTCGATATTACATGTCGTGGTTAGAGTAGTATAATTAGAGCCTAGATAAACTCTAGTATTTATCTAGAGTGGTTCGGAATTTTTCCGGGCCCGTCTCGCTTTAAATTAGGCTTTTTAGCCTAAGTGTGCATTTTTTCTATTTATTGGTATTTAATAATTAATTTTCGAAATTATTTAATTAATTATTATTTTCCGAAAATTAGACCGGGATGGTCAGGACCGGAATTTCGTGTTAATTGCAATGGTATGATCTGTTTATTTAATTGACTCGCTATTTTGTGCAAATTGAGTGTGATTTACAATTTTGGGTATTTATCCCAAAATTTATTTAATTTTAGTAATTAATTAGAAAATTACCAAGGCCAAGTTTACAACGCCAAAAATGAGTTTGTGGACTATTGAAATGAGTGGGATTTTAAAAGGGGGAAAATATTGTATTTTGGCTAAGACCGACCGTGTACCCACACATGATTATTTTTATCGGGTATGATAAAAATTGTGAAAATTCTCAGTTGGTGAGAATAGTGTACTATATCAGCCTGAGGGTTTTGATTTGTCAGCTTAGCGCGAGCAGTACACTTTATCAGTTTAGAGTGAGCATTAGGTGTATATTATATCAGTCTGCAGGTTGATATGTCAGCTTAGCGAGCGTAGTATACCTAAGGTATACTATATCAGCCTGAGGGCCTCGATATATCAGCTTAGCACGAGCAATATACCTTAACCTTATCAGCTTAGTGCAAGCTATACTATCTATCCTTAGCTTAGAGCGAGCTGTTCTTAATGGGGTCGAAGTTGATAGATAGTATTAATTGGAATGACCGGGAGATTGTTTTGATGACATGGAATCGACTGAGTCGATTGATCAATAGTTCGATCTAATTGGTTGAAATGATTGGATGGTTATTTGAATGATATTGACTTGCAGGAAGGAACTGAGGCAAAGGTAAGTCCTCTGACTTATGCTTGTGCTTAGGTAGCCCTTGGGGCGTATTTTCTTCCTAGTTGGGTCTTAAGGGGTAAACTTGCTGAGACGTCGTCTCAGCCTGTTGTGAGATAACATTTTTAGGCCCATAGATGGCAGCTCCTCCTGAGCATTTTGGACAGCTAAAGAATGTTACAGAGCAGAAGTGTTTCATCCCGCTTCATAGAGACCCAAGGGATGGGTATATGAGTTGGTGAGATCCGTGGTCTGGGTTGATGCGGGTCTACCCAAAAAGGTGCCTCATTAATACAGATCATGGTATCGCCAGGAGCGGAATGGACAGAGAGAGGGGCCCATACCGGAGTCCGAGGTTCTTTTTTATGTTCTGGAGGTTGCTTTTGGGAAAGGCACGACAAATCTTCCAGAAGGTTCAGTAGTGGATATAGACCCAGACTTGTCGGAACCAGAGTCCTCGGTGTATTCAGCTGAAGGCTCCAATGAGGATGAGGATGAGGAGGAAGATATGTAGTTCTTTGAGCCCCCCTGTTTTGCAAACCTTATGTGTGTGTTTGTGTGTGTGTGTGTGTGTGTGTATCGACTTGTATTATATATGATATGATTGGTCATGTTATGTATATAAGGGTGTTGTTGGTTTTTTTAAAAATTATGGCCCTACTTTTCTATCACATCTTGTTGGTGTCTGGGGATTAATTATTTGCTTCTGCATGTGCATTAAAATGAATGGGTCGGCGATGCGTCATGGGACGTCGCTATTTAATCGACCATAGAGGGATGGGCATGCGCTCGGAGGATTGAGACGTGACAGCCTCCCTTGTGGCAAGCGAGGGCAACTCATGCTCGAGCAAGGCTAGTCCACCCAATCATGGCCAAAAAGGGAAAACAAAGAAAGAAAAAAAGAAAATAAATAAATTAGAAAAATATTAAAATATAATAAAAAATTGTCCATATAAGCTCCGGCCATATCGCGTAGTATGACTACAAGCACCTAAATTTTGACGATCTACTTGGGCATTTACTTCACAAAAAATTAGCAATCAACCCTAAATCCTCGATAAAAATATTACTTAAATTATATATAGGTATTACGAGTATTTGCATTGGTAGATAACTAGGCCCATATATTTACATATTAGTTGGACCCATAGTGGATGGCTTTTAAGTGAAAAGTATTGAACTTAATTAGATCGATTCGACTAAGTCTGCCGTGAGAGGAAATTCAGCCAAGCCCAGGAACATTACCAGGAGCCAAAAACTTGCCTATGGAAGGTACTAATTTGAAAAATTGGAGAGACGTGGCAATCATTTTCTTGAAAATATGGGCTGAAAATATAAGGGGATCGCGGGCACATGATTAATTTGAGATTCACAATCAAATTAAATATTCATGGCAAATAGGGAAGAAGCAATCGGCATAAAATTCCTACGTGCTCAGCTATATTGGAAAGTGAAATAAGATTGAGAGATTGTTAAATTATTTACTATGGACCCATATATTCATGTTCCAATTCGGCAATAGACTAGAGAGTTTTACACATGTAAAAAAGAGGAGGGATCCTTCAAGGGGAGGAGAACATCCTGTCTTCCGGCGCATAACGTCCGCCACCTCCTTTACACACTCGCCGCGCTTGCTACCAGCACTGAGTCCAGCAATTTCCTGGCGAGTGGTAAAACTAAGAGATGTCCATATAAAAAAGATGTGAATTTGTATATAGACTAATTTTGACACTAATCAACAATTATCATTATTATTAATTTTTATTCAAATACGGAATTATAATAATAAAAATTAATCATAATGTCCTATTGAAACAATGCGCTATTTTTATATGTTTAATTCTAGATTTTATTTCTTCGATTGCGGTTATTTTAGAGATCGTATTTGTTCGGATCTATCTTCTTACTTTTTGAACAAATACTAAAATTACTATATAATATTTTCATTTGAGACTTTATTATATTTTGGAATATTTTTGTCAATAACCATTAGTAACGTTGCGGGGAAAATAATTCATTAAATAGAATATTATTATGTCTCAAAATCTGATTTCATTTTTCCCGATCAATTATTTCCCAACAATTTTAAGGAATTATTTTTGCAACAATGGAATCAAAGTCAATCAAAGTCATAAATCTAGACATATGCCCGCGCCACCAGCAACAAATCGTCTGCCGAGCATGCCCAGCGAGCGGAGAGCTCATATTCTAGAACGCTGAGTCAGGCAAATTCGCAGTGGATCTTGTCCTTCCTTTGACGTGGGTACGCATGGATAAAGGGAAGATTTTCTCGCGGTGATTCCCGTCAAACTCCCTCCTTCCTCTTCATCGCCAATCGTTGCCTTCCCTGGAGTGCGTGTCGTCCATGTTCACTCGTCTGTCACAAGGAATGCCCCGTTCGGTCCTGTCCTTGGTCTTGGAGACTCAAAGCGAGTCGTTCGAATCCGAAGCCTCATAGCCGTTGCTCACTTTCGCAAGCAATGTTTCCCGGAGTTTCCTTGCGCTAACCGAACTATTGATCGTAGCCGAGAATGTCTCCTCGATGAGGTAATACCATCTTCCATGTTTGGCCCTGTCTTCGGTAAAACTTAAAGGTGAGCGCTAGTCGTGATGCTTTTGTGAAAATCTCTGAGAAATCTGGGATGTTAGTCGGTGATTGGTAACTTTGTTGTTTTTCTAAATGCTGATTTCAGACAAGAAATCATTTCGATCTCTTGACTAAATTCAAACTTTTCAATGCATATGAACGGTTTGTTGAAATGCTCTTTCGACATCTCTGCGAAGTAGTTTGTGATTTTTGTGTAAATCTGAGGATGCAGCGATGTGGATCAGTAATCTCATTATCGAGTAGACTCAATTTTGTTTATGTTTCATTGTTGTTAAGACCGAAAATCGGAGCGCTTTTTTTTTTTTGGTTCTTTGTTGCTCTGTATCTCAATGTGTTCCCATGTCCGTCCATGGTGATCATCAGAGAGAGACGTCCGACGGGTGTGGATGCGCATATAGAGAAGGTGTCCTCTTTGTGAAATTCTGTCGATTTCAATCGAACGGAGAACCGGTGTCTTGTTGCCTCAAGCTACTTGTTGCTGTTAACTGTAAGTACAATTCTTGAATATGCTGCCTCTTTTTCCCGGTGGCCATGTCGCCCTTACTCTGGGTCGTGCACATTTATTCGGTGTCCAATGGTGGATTTCTTGTAAATCTTTTTTCATCGAAATATCCGAAAATAAGGCGTTGCTATCATGTGAAATTGATCCCCTTCTCGTGTTTATGTGGTTCATGAATGTGTCATTGCCATGCATTTGCAATTCAATTTGTGATGCATATGTTTCTGTGCACGCATAACATGTATTCGAATTATTTTTGCATTAGCATCCATTTATCATATTTGCATTCATCAAATTGATGCCAAAACTGCATTTTTGAATGAAGATTTAAATGAAAATTTTTTTTATGAAACACCTAGAGGGTTTTGTTCTTCCTTAGAACGAAAAGAAAGTATGCAAATTGGTTAAATCTCTTTATGGACTTAAGCAAGAAGGCATGAAAAATTTTATTCAATCATATTATCTAATGGTTTTAATAATAGTGCTTATAAGTGTATATATTCTAAATTCACTAAAAACTAGTGGTTTAGCAGATCTAACTTCTCCATATGGTGATCTTCTTATTTACTTCACCCAAATGTTTCATTTTATATATTGATGATATGCTAATTTTTTGAACCAACATGATTGGAGTTATTGAGACTAAAAAAGATCTGACTTCCATTTTCCAAAATGAAACAGGGTGAAGTGAATACTATCTTGGATGTTTAAATTGTAAAATATAGTGAGAGTTGTTCTTTGGGCCACGTCTCCTTTGTCTTCACTTGATTATTTAATCACCGCCACCACTCTACTTCCTTGGCATAATTTTCTTCTCTGTGCTGTGGGTAACCAAACAAACGTCAAACGTCGACCGCCTGCAGAACATCAAACAAGAGTGCTGCCAGGAAGGCTACGTGACGTGCAAGGACAGTAGGCAGCGACGGCAACTCCACCACAGGAAGCGGCAACAACGCGAGGTGTAGCAACAGAGCAGACATGGCGATCGTTGGAATCACGAGCAACACGTCTAGAATCTACACAAGCAGCAACTTGGAGCCACCAGCGAGCGGGACAGCAGCGGCGATCCTCTGCAACAACGTCGCCAGGAGCAGAACAGTGGTGCCTGCTGCTGGAAAACAGGGACGGCAGCAAACAGAGAGGCGTGGGCGCGAATTGCAATGGACGGAAGTGCTGCCGTGAGGGTGTTGCGGCGGGTGAAAGCAATCAATGGGACGTCGTGTGTGGTGGTGAAGGCGCGACCGGGTGCAGAGCACTTCCTTCTCAAGGAGTTGAGTGTGAAAGTTTAAATTCACCATGGCCAATCACATCTCTAACAAGTCCCTTCAATCACACATACAATTGTACGTGATAACATCGTGCTAGGGTCACGTGATTTACATGTGATGTAAAATATGAATTATATTAATGATATTTTTTTTTAGGAGTCAGGACCAAGTCCCAATTTTCTTATGCAATAAATAGCTAAATATGATAGCCAAAATTTGATGTCAACACTTAAAGAAATTAAATTGTATGGTAAATTGATTCAATCAAAGATCCAAAGTTGCGATTGATATGATCTTGAGAGAATTCACACTAAGTTTTTGGCTTCCTAATCTATTAGCTTTTCATTTGGTGGTTCGCCTTTGGGTTGGTTATGACAATTATTAACTGTGAAAAAGTCTGAATCATGTCAAATTTGTAACAAGAGTCACAAAAAGAGTTTCCTAAACTCTTGCCAAGGAAAATAAGCCACTACTCTTTTTTAACATAGTAGGACAAGTGACAACTCCGAAAAAATATGGATCTTAAATTATAATAACGCTTGACAAAATACGATAAAATGAATAGAATATTCAAAACATGTACATCCAATAAATGATAAGTATTGTATAGTGAGAATAAATTACAAAATAATAACAAAAAATTTGTTGACAAAATAGTTGCGTAAACAAAGAGTACCAAATTACTGTCAATAAATATGGTTGAATATATTGAACTAAATGAAGATTTTGGAATGCCTGTTAGCATTAGTCAAATTTTCATTTATTACATGCCAAATTGGTCAAATTTAGAGAATTAGAGAAAAAGTCATTAACAGATAATTTTTTTGAAGTAATTAGTAATTTTAAAATATAAAATTGTCTTTATCTCGTATATGTCCAATGACATTTGTTAGGTTTGATTTTTCATGTGAAGACTAATTTGTTTTTCATTCTTTCAACAGATTTTTTGCAGGTTAATTTGTCTTTATGAGGCGGACACTTATTATCCGCTCCATTTTAGCACTCCTCCAATTTGTCTACAAAGACAAGTTCAGACCTGTGCTCTGTAGGACCAGGTCAACAATGGCAACTTTATCGAGGCTCATCTCAACTCTTACAGTAAAGCTAGAGTCCAGATCCGTACTGAAAGAGAGAGAATATATATCTAGTCCACTTGCCCTAAAGAGACACGAAAGATGAACTGGAAAAAGAGTACATAAAAGCTCTATATCTTGCCAAAACAGAGTAGCTCTTGTTTTTCCACCATATATGGGACAGACTTGTGTTCAAAATGATAGCCGGTCTCCTTTGGGCAACATCATCTTCAGCTGCTGCTTCATTTCTCAGAGTGGAGCATACAGCTTTTTCCTCAAGCTGGTAATTATGTATCTACTTGATTATTGACTCTTATTATATCATGTAAATGAGGGTAGTTCATGAAAATCATTCTCTTCTTCCATCTTCGTTTTTTCTCTGACAGTGAAGCTATTGAGAGAAGATTCAGTTGGATTGACTTTATGGAACTGTGTAAGCTCAAGAAATAACATGCATATCTATGAGTGATAGACATCTCTCCTAATTATGATTTATTTCATAATTGCAACCGCACGTAATCTTTGATTCCATCTATAAGGCTTTAGATGGAATTATTGATTCTGCGGGAATCTTTAAAATTAATGTTTTGATCTTTAAGGCTTAAGATTAACTCATCGATTTTATTCGCGAAATTTCAAGTTGATTGGATATTACTTCTTTATTTGCATCAATTAAATGATATATAATCTGGAGTGATTTGGTGCTTCTCTTGCTTTAATTGCTTTATTCATGCTGAAAATACAAAAAAAAAATTGCATATCATGTAGATTATAATTGATAGGATTGCATGATAAAATAGTTAGATATATATATATATTAGAATGCATTGAATTGCTTGGTGAGAAAAGTTTCTAAGTTAAGATAGGATTTAAGTTAGTTTATTTCCTAACTTAAAGTAGATAATATCTCAATTTAGGTAGATTTCCATTTTTAGTCATTTTCGTTACGAATTTTAATAAATAAAAATACAAAAATATCATGTGCATGTCATATAGAATTTGGCTCACAAAATGCATGTCATTTAATAATTGTTGCTAGGTCCATTAATTAAAAATTGTCCGTCATTAGAATTAGGCCATTTGGTAAATTGCATTGCATGTAGATTAGATTTTATTAAACAAAAGAAAATCCTAAAAAGATTAAGTGACTACATGTTAATTAAAAATCATATTTAGCACTATTAATATGAATTTTGAACTACATTGCAGATGCTTTCGTTACTTGAAACAAGTTCCATAATTTATTTATTATTTTTTTGAGTGTTAAATTGGTGGTTTGCGTACCTGTATGATCACTTCATATGTTATGGAGTAATAAAATGAACCAAAACTGTTTGATAAACTTTTTTTCGGAAAAAAGGAACACAAGACCAAAGGACATTAGAAAAATCTAATGTAATCAAGTCCGCGTACTCAAAATCTTTAATAAATTCTCTTGCTATTTTACTTAGGTTTCTAATCGACCTACCATAAACTGATTAATGGCGACTACTAATTGAAAAATCATTTACATGTTAAGAATTTGAACCTAAGTCACGAATCGGTATAGGCTTGGGAGAGTCCGAGCTTAGTTTAGGCTTACGAATCCATTAACCAAATGCTAGGTGGTTCACTCGAGGTTAAGTCACAACATGTGTGTTCATTTCGGATTAGATTATGGATTCTTAGTTTAGTTTAAAATCACTTAGGATTTGTTTAACTAATTAGTCTTAATGAATAAATTAGATTTAGTTTGAGAAATATAATTAGATAAATATAGAGATAATGGTTTGGAAATATCACTTCACCGAATATATATATGTATATATAGCTTAGATAAATTTAGGTTATAATTGGAAAGGTAACGAGGAAATGCCCTTACCTAGGAAAAACTTGAAAGGGACTAAGGGTCTGCATGAGAACATTTCTATTCCTAAAAATTTTTGTTCTTTTCTTAGAACAAAAAAACAGAAACCCGTTGCATTACCAAACACATTTCTATTCTTTTTCTATTCCAAGAGTAAAAATTTTGTTCAATTAACAAACGGGTTCTTTTGCTCGTAAAACTTCCCCGAATAGAAATAGAAAAGAACTATTTCTGAAAAAAAAACTCTACCCAGCCAAGAAATTTTACCATGCGCACCCTAAATGAGCATCTAATATCCTGAAGTTAAATTGTGACCCTGACTTAAGATGACAAAGTGCCAACTTGGGGTTTCTTGTCTCTCCGAAAGTTTCGATAGCCCATCTTACCCATTTGAAGATAGGATAGTCTCTAAGTCAAACTCATAAGGGTTGCTATCCTAGGGCTTAATTTTATCCGACTTGTACTGGATTATCGCACTTTACTCTTTACTCGTTCTTTCATTACTACGTTTCATTAATTGTTTGTGATTCTTATGTTACTTTCATATGTCGTGATTTGCTTTCCTTTAATGGAATGGTTAGGTTAGACTTTCATAAACATAAAAACATTGCATGAACACTAAACGGACGAAAACTTTAGGATTTCTAATTTGATAAAAAGACAGAGTGGATACCTTAGCTAACACATAATCAACTTTATAGCAAAAGGGCACTGGCTAGATAACTAATGTAATCAACTCTTCGATTCTAAATCTCTGGTTGCATACCACACTTGATTTACCTAATAGGCTTGTGGCGACTCCTCATATAGAATCCTCATAAGGTTCAAATTAAAATGAAAATCTTATAAGGGTTTGAGAGAACTTATGCCGATTGAGGACCATTAGCTCTCAGCTCAACATTACTTCTAAACCCATATTTAAGCTAACCTAAAACTTAGAAATTAAAATTCTAACTGGGTCTGAAATTAATACTAGAGTGTGACTTTTTTTTAATCAAAGTTACAAGTTAATTGGATGATGGGAGCAGCACATTGACTTTAGTTGGAAAGCCCTCGTTGCAAAGTGAAGTATGCCGCCTAATTACAGCTAGGGCCATGTTTTCGAGTGGGTGAATAGAAACGAGCAATCCTTCATTCCTGTTCTCATCTTTTGTTTAATCTTTGTTTGTAATTTTTGCATTTAATCTGTTATGCCACCCTAGATCCAGGATAAGTTATCCACTATGTTGGTATATTCGAGCTTATCCCAACCTAGATGTGTCACTAGATACTGGATAGGATAACACAATTTGACTTCATTTGTTCCGCAGAAAATGAATGATTTGGAAATGATTTTCTTAAAAATGAACGAACAAAATTATTTCATCATCCACAAAATTTTTATACATAAATGTCATCAATAATGAAAATGTTTTTTATTGGATAATTATTTTAAGTAATAAGTTATTATTTTGAGAGAATTGTTTTTCAAATCGTTAATTTTCGACAAAACGAATAGAGTCTAAGGTTCCATTCGTTTCGTGAAGAATGTTACAATTTTGAAAAACGTTTTCCAAAAAGCCATTTTCCTAGAAAATAACAATATTTTTCAATGGTCGGTAGTCGAAATAAAAAAAAAATGATTAGAAAATATTTTCTGTTGTTTAATATGAAAAATCTCATTTGATTTTCCATTGTGTACCCCTTTTAATAATATTTATCTTTTTTATCTTTTCTTTTTGCATAAAATAGAGTTTTTAATTATTTTTATTTGTTATTTTATTTTATCTTTTCTTTTTATCTTTTTCCTTTTTCTTCTTTTTTTCACCGACCATGGCAATGGCCGGTGACTATCCTCAAATGAACTTGGGTATTGCCGGATCGACAAGGCTCGAGCCTTGCCTAATCGACAAGCTCAAGCCTTGCCTAATTGGTGAGCTTGTCCCTCGCCTAGGTTGGTCGCTAGCTGTTGCTTTGTGGTCCATGATCGGCTGAGGAATAAGAAAAAGAAAAAAAAAGAAAAGAAATAATAAATAAAATTTAGATTTAAAAAATAAAAATAATAGAAATTTTGAGTTCAAAAAATTAAAAACAAATTATTAAAAATTCGAATTTTTATAATAAAATAATTGAAATTTTGATTTTTAAAATATATATTTCAAAAACAAATGTTTCATTAATCAATGACTAGCTCAAGCGCTAACAACTCACGTACGGCCTGTGGACTCGAGCCTAAGTTTTGGGGACTAGAGCTTAAGCATTGAGGTCCTAGCTCGACCTTTATGGACTCGGGCTTCGTTGCTAGGGCATAGGGTATGGGCACTAGGGGTTTGGGCTCGGCCTCAATGGACTTGGGCATAAGCACGAGGGGCCCAAGCTTAGGAACTAAGGTCTCAAGACCCACCTTAGTGGACCGAGGTCGATCTCGATGGACTTGTGCCCGTGTGTTAGATACTCAGTCCTAGCCTCGATGGACTTAGGCTCGGCCTTGATGGACCTAGCCCGAGCATTGGAGACTTGGGAATTAGAGTTATTAGAGTTCCTGTGTTCAAACGTAGAGTTTCAATTCCAAGCATCGATGCTCAATCATATTTTGAAAAATGTTTTGCGGCTTTTTGAAAGAGGAAATCATTATGCTAAAACTATGCATAGTTTTTGTTGATCAAGAAAACATTTTCCGTTGACTTATTTTTCTAAAGCGAAACTAATGCTGAAAAATGAAAAATGCTTTTCCAGAAAAGATTTTCTGCGAATCGTAAGGAAAATAAGTTCGAACCGTCAGCCGTTCCTCCATTGTTTGAATCTAGCTCGCCTCGACAAAAGCCGGGCGTCAGTAACTCGTGAGCCGCGCTCGACTGACTTGTGAGCAAGATTAACTCGTTTCCACCCGCGTTCCTTTCACTTCCCTTGTAAAAGGCCGAAACGTATCCAAATCAACAAATTGGGCCTATGGGGTCGGTTCTGTTCCGTAACTCCAACCCACGTGACCATCTAAGAAGCAAAAATATCAATTTACGGATTTGAATCTCCATTATCAAATGGGAGGCAACGAGAAAATGTACAGCCTACTCCATAAACATTGAAATGGAACGAATTGCAATCTGTATGAATTGAATGATTTCATCCATCAAAAGATTTTTATCCCAACTTTTTCGAGGCATGGGAGGGCGCGTTATTTCTGTTGTAGATATTCCTGTTTTGTGCTTGATTTGTTTTTATTTTATTTATTATATTATATTAGTGATAAATGAGACCCGACAGTTTAGAGTTTTCTGTTAGATTAAGCTTACAGGCTTGAAGGATAGAGCTAAATTAAGCATAAATCGATAGGGTTGAACTGCAAAGGCAGCCCAAATTCTCACTTTGCTAGAATATGGGCTTGGGGCTTGGGCAATTAACTTTGTCCAGCTCCCAAGTTCTCGCGTCATCTGCTTCCGGATGCGGATAAAATAATCTTCTTGACCCTAAACCGAAACAATAATTCAATGAACTGAAGTTATTGTGTTGGGTCTGGTCTAGTCATGGGTTTGCCTATGTGTTCATATCTAACCAATTAGATGAATTACTCCTACAGGTTTCATCCGAATGGCGCGAGTGGGTGAGATAGTTATTTATTTTGGTTCTATGATTATGCCCATCACTTTAAATCACCATTTTGATTTTTTTGAAGCCTTCTACTGCTCAGATTAAACGAAAGCATTCAACTAGGCTTCGGAAACTCATCGTCAAGTGCAGCCCCATTTATGACTCCTGTCTTGGTTAATGATTTATGTTTAGACGTCAGATGCACGTTTCCAAGTAAAAGAATTCTGATTCTATAACTATTATTATTCTTCCAAAATATGTCGGTCTTATTGGAGCGATTAGCCTATTAAGGATTGGTACCTTCTAGATAAAAAAAAAAAAAAAAAAAAATCTAGCTTTAGAACAATTACCATTTTTTCAACAACTGTCAATTTTACCTAAATAATTAACCTATGAATAATTTGTACTCACAAATCATATACATGTTTCCAATATATATATCTCTGATTCTAGAACAACTTATCACTTTTTTTAAGAACTGCCTATTTTACCAAATGATAAGCACATTAATGATTGGAAATTTAAAAGTCGAATGAGCATGTCTTGATAAAGAAAGCCTAATTCTAGGACAAGCACTAGTCTTTCAAAAAATGTCGATCTTAGCTGAGTGATGAACCCCTTAATGATTGGTGCGTGTTTTTGAATAAATAAATAAATCTAGTTCTAGAACAGTTATAATTCTTGTAAGAACCATCATCTTACCGGAGTAATTGGGCCCATTCATGATTTGCTTCAAAAGTCAAGATTTCAAAAAATCGATCATTTGAGTGTCATTGTTAATTTACCTCATTGAAAAATCGAACGTGAATACTAGTTGTCCTACGTGACTTCACTAGTGTTGATATGAATAATTCTTTAATATTCATTGATTATTATTTTTAGAATTTTTTATTTTTCTTTATTTTTACTTTTTTTTGGACCGGCAAGGGTCGTTGGTGACCCTTGCCAACTGCGGTCTTGCCCATGGCCTTTGCAGCAGAGGGCAAGGCGACCCTATTCTAGACTCCTCGCCGGCCCTAAAAAAACGAAAGCAAAAAATTAAAAAATTAAAAAAAAATCATGTAGGATGATTTTCTAAAAATGATACTCAAATGCTTGATTTTACTTCAATATGTGAGCGGAAAAAAAAGTTATGGCACTCAAGTAAGCACCGTACGAACGTTATAGCACTTACGTCATTCTTCTCCCTTACACGAGTGATCAAATGACGTCTTCATATTGAAACAAAATCTAATTTTGGAACAATACTATTCTTTCAAGAACTATTAGTCCCACCATTAATAATTGCCCCTTAAAAGCAACAAGCGTGCTTCCAAAGGAAAGAGAAAAATAACTCAATTATAAACCACTGATCATTTTTTTCAAAAACGGTTAGTCTTACCGAATTATTAGCTACTTAAGAGTCAAATGCATGTGTCCAGATGAAAAAATATAATCACAAGCAACTATTGTTCATTTAAGAACGGCCAACCTTACCTAATAGTCTCTCCATCAAGACCATTCAAATTTACCATGTGAATTACATCCATGGTTAATTTTTAGACTTTTTCGTCAAATGCATTTTTTCGTACCTCAAAGAACTGTTTTGCATCTGTCTTTACATGACTTGCAGAATCTATGCCAGTATACAAGTTTTTATATGATGCATGGCAGAGATAACAGTGAAAAATCTAATCACAAATAACTATCATTCATTCAAGAATGAGCGACTATCATTTATTTAAGAATGATCGATCCTATCAAATTATCTCTCTATCATGACCATTCAAACCTATCACGTGATCAATATCTACGATTAATTTTTAGATTTTTTGGTCAGATGCACTTTTTTGTACTTTGAAGAATTGTTTTACATCTGTCTTTACATAAAACCCAACCTTAATTTTGATCAACAGGTGTCGAATTGTTTTGCGTCCGTCAGATGCACTTTTTCGGCAATCAGAATCCCAAGGAGTTACTGGTTCCTCCTTTGCCGTTTGACCAAGCATCCACTTTGACCAACCCGCAGTCTCTTTGGCTCATAAGGTTCCCGAAGCTCAAGAGCTTAGAGTTGTCTCATTCCCAAATCCTCAATTTGGAATTTGAATATGGCTCCGCATGCATTCCTCAGTTCAAGAAAGTCGTCCTGAGGCACGAATCTTCAAGGAGTATTGGGGCTTCCCTCATCGTTGTCCATCTTGTCGATCCGAGCTTGTTTGTCACTGAAGAGATTGCCGACAATTCAGAATCCGATTAACTTGTTGGAGTTAGAGCTCTTAAACTTGCCGGTCGAAGAGATTAAAGGGCTCGGAGAGCTAAAACGCCTAGAGATCCTGGTGGTGTCGGATTGCAAGATAGTACATCTTAACGGCCAGTCCAAATTAAGGGAATTGGAGAGATTGTCTCTCAAGAACTGCATTTCCCTCAACAAGTTACCCAACGTATCCGACCTCACCATGTTGAAAGTCCTGGAAATCCATGTTGCCAGAGGATCAGTGACGTCAAAGGCCTCAACGAATTGACATCGTTGGAGGAGCTGCGCGTGAGTGAATGTAAGGCTGAAAGATCAATAATAGTAAGACATGCCCAGGAGAGTATCAGAAAACGTTTTGAGGATGTCACCTTGAGTGTGATCATCATGTCCAACGATGTGTTTGGCTTTTGCCTTCATGGTAAGAGACCGTCCACAATCCTTTTTTTCCTTAAACAAATTTATCACCACGCTATTGATGAAAAGTAAAAAAAAAAATTGAAATTATTGGTTTTTCTTTTCCTTCCTTGGTCTTGCAATTTATTGACACCTAAATTTTTAGTAGTAATTTTTCATTAAATATGAAAAACTAGAGGCTGAATTCTTCAACATCGACTAATTGGACATCCAAACAAAAATTTCAGTTTTGCATCGTTCCGCATCTGCATATCTTGCTGCATTTCTGTACATATAGATATTAGCTATTGATGACATCTTTGCATCAAATGAAACAGGGCTCTGCTACAAATTCCCTTTAAATGGTTCCCACGGACGGCCCAACTTGCGAGACGAGCTAGAATTCAGAGGTATGGAAGCCTTAAACTCGTTTGACGTTTATAGAACTAAGCTCACACAAGCAGCCTGACCTCTATGAGAATTTCGGCCCCTCTCCTTCTCCTTGCATCGGAAGGAAATTGCAAGAAAATTACAAAGGTGAGGAAAATTGCAAATTACTTCGATTCTTTGGATAATTTGGTCGATAACTTCAAATATTTGAGAGTTGGCCGAAATTTGGATGGAATCTGTATAAAAATCGATCAGAAACCAGGCCGAATCCACTTAATTACCGAAAACTGGGGAGAGATGCCCGGCCAAGACATCCAGGATATTCATGGTCAAAATGAGATTGGAGTAGAACAACCGATCGTGAGATTGAGAGAGCTTTTGAGTGCTTTGAGAAAGATCGGAAAAAGAAAAACCAAAATCAAGGGCATGGAGCAATGGATTTGGAGAGTTTGAATAGAGAACGTGGGCTGAAGACAATAGGGTAAAAAGAATAAAAACTTGAGAGGGAAATAGAGAGCGAGAGGGAAACCGAAAGCTAAAGAGATTGCAGATTTTGGGTGGTCAGACCGAGTAAAAGGCTCGGGAAAAAAAGGAAAGAAAACAGATTTCGAGATTTGGTGAGCAGAGTGGACGGAAGGAGTTCTAAAAACTACGAGTTGGTTTTTTTATCTTTTATTTTCGAAAAAACTAGCCCTCATTATTTATAAGTAAAAACTGAATGACAAGAAAGATAATCTCCGAACATAACAGGTCCCACAAGGTTTGAGGAGGCTTAGAGATCCAGCTATATGGTAAAATATTAAGACGTTGGGCTTTAACGACTCAGTTCACCACCTGATTGGCCTCCTTGCACAACGTACAAATCTGATGCCTTGAAACCAGCCCATTAAAGCCTTACACCCAGCGATAAGAGTAAGACCACACTCTCCCCACGGTGGTTTGTCATGATCTGAGGATGCTTATCAAAGTTAAGTTTTCTGACTCCAAAGCACAAGAGGCTTCTGTTCGTGCACCAAACCACTTCAATGCCTCGAACAAAGCTAGGGTCTCTATTTGCAAGACTGAGGATGCATGAACCTCCATCGCGAAGCCATCATCCAACTTCCCCGACTCATCTCTGAACACTCCAGCTATGGCTCCAGCAGACGATCCCACATCGAGCGACCCATCCACATTTATCTTCAACAAGCCCTACTTCGGTGGAGACCAAGTCGACGGTGAGTTCTCTCGTTGAATTTCATTTGTGTTTTTCAATCGGTTCCATCTCCTGAAGCTGCTCTGAATTGATATGGCTTCCTCGACCACTGCAATTGCATCTGGCTTTCTCTGTCGGAAAACAAAGTGGTTCCAAGCCTTCCTCAAATTCCACATCACGCCAGCGACTAGCTCAACTGAAGGTGAGTTTGTTTGGGGTTTTTTGAACTTCAGTAGCCAATCTTCAATTCTTTGCAAACCTTGACTCTAGATTTGCATATTTAGTGCCGGATGAGCCCAGACTGCCTTCGTCCAACTACACAACAAAAATAAGTGCTCGATTGTCTCCGAGTGTTGATGGCATAAAGGGCACTTCGATCCAGGTATTATTTTCCTCTCATGCAAGTTTTCTGGCGTAGGAAGTGCGTACTCACAATAGGCCAAGAGCTCTTGGTGTCTGATGCGAAGACGAAGGCTGACTTTGTGGGTATTGATTTTCTGTGCTGTTGATGTTGTTGTAGGAACTTTTAACTGTATAGTCCCTTATCTTGTTACAAGTCCACACTAGCTTATCCTTTTCCGCATGAATGGTTTAAGGAAATGCTAAGATTTCCTGTTCAATCTGTTCATCAAAAAGTCCCCGCAACTTCTGTTCATTCCGTTCTTTTTCCTCCATTCTTATTAACTCCGCTACTGTTCGTGGATCCGCTAGGTTAGCAGGTCCTCCAATAGTGCCCTATTTTAGCCAACGATCTTCTCGGATATTTTTATCTTTCCCGTCTCCCACTGCCCACCTCACTTCCTTTGCTATAGAACAAAAGAAAACGAGGATTAGAGATTGAGAAAAAATTTAAGAGAGAAGAAGAAAAATTCTTGCCCCGAGAGAGAGAGAGAGAGAGAGAGAGAGAGGAAAAGCTACGTGGGTAACCGTGTTTGGCGCCGTCGTCCACACTTGGCACTTGGTAACGTCGACTCGGACTACAAAAGACCTAGTAGAAGTTGATTTGTCTAATAACCTTGGTAAATAACCTCTGTAAATAGAAGTTGTTGAATTCTAGGAGTCGCGTAGGATGTGTTTGCTTTCTTTGTAATGATCGTTAACCATTATTAGTAGTGTATAAATCTTTGAATTATAGTTTATAGTAGGGATCACTAATCAATCAATAAACACCAATTGTTCAAGTTTGCTTTCAATCTCTATTTACATTTTGGCAGCTCTTTACATGATTATTGACACATAAATTTTACTCTTTTTATTAAGGACTCAATTGCGTAGAAAATTAGAGATTAATTTCTAACTCCTAAACAAAATAATTTTTGCACATAGACATTGGGAACATTTTGCATTATTACTATTAATTGTTAGAAACTTTTTGAAAAAAAATTTAATAAAAAAATTACTATTATATTTTTTGAGAGAGAGAGAGCGAGACCAGGCTGGGGGTAGGCCCGGCTTTCTCTCTTTTCCCTTCTTGTTCCTCTTTCTTGTTTGGGCTAGGCCCATTTTCTTTGTTCTTTCCTCGGCCCGGCCCACGCTATCTTCTTCCTTCTTCCTCCCTCAAGCAATGCGCACTCCTCTGTGCCGAAAGAGACGTCCAGGAGCAGAAAGCAAAAGCAGCCATGATCCACAGCTCGGGATCATGTCGGCTGGCAAGCTGGCAGCGGCAGAAGCCATGCAAGCTTGCCGGTCACCTTTCAGAGGGAGAGAGGAGGACCCGTTCTGGGTTTTTTGTTTTTTTGTGTTTTGGAGAATCCGGGGGAGGGGGGAGAGAGAGGGTTCTGATTTTTCTACCGTGGAGGGCTCGAGAAAGGTTTTTGGAGAGATTCGAGAGAGATATTGCAGAGATGAGGTCGAAGGAGCATTTTTCCGTCGTCGGTCGTCCGTTCGTGAGCCGTTGCAGCCCTTCCCAGGTCTCTCGAGCATGCGCGTTCTGTTTTCGTGGGGGGTGTCGGGCCGGAGATCGAGGCCGACCAGTTCGCGCGAGCGCGAACTTCGGTCTTGTCTATCCATTGCTGATACATATGCTGTATTATAAACCTAGGCCTTGGTTGAGTCACGAAGAGCCATTATTTCAGTAATGCGCGCCAACTATTTCAACAAATGTTTGAACGAGATCCGAGTCTCCTTGGTTGGTTTTAGCCAAGCCCAGCTGTATTTTACTTAAACTTGGATCAAATGTTAGAAATCGCGCATCAACCCTGGCTCGAACTCAAACGCTAAGCCAGCCTAGGTTCCCCTTTCAGCTAGTGCATATCATATGTTTAACAAAATGCCTCAAAGAAAACCGAGAATCAGTTCTTGTTTAAACTCGATGATTGAGGTGCCCTCATTTCTTTGCTTGTTGACTCATGTTTGCTTTGATTATTTTCATGAAACAATTGTGTATCATTAAGTTGGAGAGAGTTTTCTTGGTTCCGGTAAGTGAGTTATCGGTTGTCGGTCGGTGGTGGTCGATGCCAGTCGGGGCGGCTGAACGGCGGAGGTTGGTGGCCTAGCAGCTATCTGAGTGTTGGTGAGAGCTCGCTGGAAGTTGAGGTTGATCCGATTGTGGTTTGGGAAGGGAGCCCGGTTCGGGAGTCTTCGCGCGTGCAGGAAACTATCGGGGAAGAAGAAGTCCAGGAGAAGAAAAGAAAAGAATGAAAGAAAAAGAAATAAAAAGAAAAGGGTAATAAAAAAAAACGGAAAAAGAAGACAAAATTGAAAGGAGAAAATAAAAGGAATTAAAAAAAATTAATTAAAATATTAACATGAAAAAAAGGAGTTTTAAGAAGCAGTTTTGAATTAGTTGGGTCCGGGTCATCGATCGGGTCTATGGGCCGGATCTGGTTTACCCGATCCGAAATTGTTTTCCCGAATATAAGAATATCGAAATTATTAGAAAATTCCCAAAATTTGGAAGATGTTTAAAATTTCAGTAGTAATTAGAAAAATAATAAAAATTAGAAATAAAAAAAATTCAAAAATATTATAATATTAAAAATTTCAAAAAATATATAAAATCAGGAATTTTTTGGAAAATTCAAAAATTCAATTTAAAAAAATCCAAAAAATCCAAAAAAATTAAATTAAATTAAAAATAAAATTTAAAATTACTCAAAAAGGTTAAAATTAATCTTTTGGGTTATTTTCTCCTAAAATTGGAAGTCTTTTAATTTAGAATTATACTTAAGCTTAAACAAGCCGCTAAGACTCCACTGTAGAGTTCTAATTATCTTTAAAAATTAATATCCTTAATAGTGCACTTTCTTTACGTTGATTGTGGCCTTCCTTTACTTTAGGGACTCCACCATAGAGTTATGATGGCCTGCTTTCTATTTGATAACATAAAATCTTTGCTCTCCCATGCAATTTATTTGATGCTTTTCTTAGATGCTAATTGTTATTTTAATAATTGCGCACCTGCATGATTACCTTACATATTAGGGGATTGATCTAAATTTAATTCAAACTGCTTGACAAAATGAACAAGGTTAAGTACTAAAAGGGCACTAACTAGTTAGTTAGTATAATTAAGTCATCAACCTAGAGTCTCATATTGTATAGGAAGTGAGATACACTTCCACGCCTTACTTGTTTTTTAATCGATCTCAATAGACTAGTGGCGACTCCTTATTATAAAACTCTTATGAACACTCCAATATTGCGCGGGATATGAGTTTAGGAGAGCCGTGTTTGATGATGGGCCATAGACCTGTCTTTTAGATAATACCCTTAAATCTATTTCCTCCCTCAAGGGGTAGGTCGCGACAATGGTTGGACACAATTGTCTTCAATCTCAACACCTATACTTTTCTCGTCGATTAAGTTTCATGTCCAATAATCAGCAAATGATCATTTATATCCTTGGCTGATTGGTTCATCAATGACACTTTAAAAATATTAGAAGAATCTAACTTTTACTTGATTATTAAATTTGAAGGTGTTTAAACCATGTAAAATTTGTATATACAACAACACAAGGGACAACCCCGCTAAGTAAGGATTTAATCTATAAGAACATTTGATAAAATATGATAAAGTGAATAGAATCTTCGAAATACATTCATTAAATAAGATGATAAGTATTGTGCAGTAAGAAAAAATTACAATATAATATTTGTATGTACGAGTTAAATATTCTAGCAGCCTAGGAACTGATTAAAGAAAAAAAAACACGAAAACTACTATTGATCGAAATTATTGTGTATTTCTAACTTAAGAATGATTTTGAAATGCCTGTTAGCATTAGTCGAATTTCGCTTAATTACATGTCGAGTTAGTCAAAATTAGAGAATCAGAGAAAAATTCAAAGTCATATATCCACAAAAAAAAAAAAAAAAGAGCCTATAAATTATTAATAATTTAAGTATTAGAATCGTGTTTATCTTGGATGTGTCTCCAAAGATTTTGTTAGGTTTGATTTTTCACGTGAAGACTAATTTATTTTTCGTTCTTTCATTGAAACGGATTTTTATGGGTTAATTTGTCTTTACGATGCGGGCATGTTTTATCAGCTCCATTTAGCACTCCTCCAATTTCATTATCTAGATAATGAGAATAGGTGTGTAATTCTTCATCAGCATGGAACAGAAAGATGAGGCTGTATTTTAAACCTCTCTAGAGATAATATCAGGTCTCTACTCTGTAGGCATATGTCAACTATGTCAACCCCAGAATGTCACACATGACACATATTCTTTATAATCGTTTCCTCTTTTAAGTAATAGCATACGGAAGCAAAATCAAACATTCAAATACACCTTTATGAAGAAAGGCATACGATTATAGTTGATGCACTTATGCTTTTTTTATTTTATTTATATCACATTTTAGATTTACAATTTTTCTACGTTGTTCGAGCATATTGCAAAAAACGAAAGTCTTGAGAAAGGTCGAGGTCACCTATCTCCATAATACACCTATTTTCCAAAAGACTTCTTGTAATCCAGATTGATATCGTGGATCGATAACTTCGCCCTCCATTGCATCACCAGCATCATCAATGTCGAAATCTCTCAATAGGCCAACCAACTTGTCGTCTAGGTTTCAGTACCAAGTGAGGAATCGATAGGAAACCCATTCCTTCATACCTATATTGACTCACATTGTTGAACTACACTTGATATATACTATTTCAGATTTAAGTACAAACACACTCTCATAAAACACCCTCATAATACATGCGAACTCCAAAACGCAAAGGTGGTAGAAGATCTATCCTACATGTTTGAAAAATAAAGAGCTAGCTTGATTCCAATAAATAAATTCTCCATATTTAAATTAGAAAAATTAACTTATCACTTATCAATGGAAATTAATGAAGTCAAAGAGAAAGTAAAAAGCTTGGAAAACATGGCTGGGAAGCTTTCATAATTGCGAAAAAAGTACTGGAATCAAGAAATCTAATCTAATTCGAATTTCAAATTTTAAGCTTAAGCAAAGTCTAATCCCAATGATCTTCTTCAGAATTTAATTGGACTTCTTGATTTAATGCCATAGGATTTTTCTTCGAATAGTCTCTTCTGTATTGAATGTCTTGAAAGATGTTCAAATGTGTGTATATTGTATGTAGATGTATTGCGTTCTTGATTTCTCCTGTATTTTTAGTGGATCATTCCGTTGTGTATACTGATTTTTTCTACGCAAGATTTTCTGTCTCTTGACTAATGTGTTACCTTTTTTTTTTTTGGTCAAAGAAATATTTCATTCATCCACGGATATAGAATATAGCAACACAGTCCAACTACAAATCAAGACAAATACAAACATATCCAAAATAAAATAAGCTCTAGATAAAAAGATGAATCATTAGAACAAAGTTAGAGGTCACACTCTTAAAGAGCAGATTTGTGATTTTTTCAACCAAAATCAATGAGCGATCATCGAATTCATCTTAAGTAATGAGCACACATCGAGATCTTCATATATTGTTATGGCTTTGCCGTTTGACAATGCCCGCGTAGGTTTGGCGACCCCAACTCCATCGCTATTCATAGTAACACCCATGAAAGTGCAACTTTCACAAAACTCCTCCAATCTCCTTTGAAATTAAACTTGTACATCAATGAATCCTAGAGAAGAGAAATTCTGAAATTAGACAAAAAAAAAAAATTACTCGAATCCAAATTAGATCGGAGTAGAAACCTCCCCAAAATGGGAGAAAACAACTTCTAGATCTAAATTAGTTAGAAGAGAAAAGCTCTTCAAAATGGGAAAAAAGTAAGAAAAATAGAAAAGATAAGCAAGTTAGACAAAGAAAAAGGAAAAATGGAGGGGAGGGAGAGGTCTAGCTCGAATCCTTCCCCTCTATAGAAATTGAAGAAGAAAGCTATGTATTTGTGCATTACTTCAAGGACAACTGGGACTTGCTTAAGTGACTTTCCTTCCCACTTGAGTAGGAAAAGGGTTCGAATCCTTATCTTCTCAGGGGGTTGGAGTGGGACGATTTTAGCTTTATATGTGAGTTTCGATTCCACGCTCTGTAAGAAAATAAGGAAAAAGTCTGAGAGTAAAAATAATAAATGTATAGATTATTATCAACCAAAAAAAAAAAATCCTTTAGCCACAATTATCTTATAGTCGAGGGATCATCTTTGACTAGAGTTGAACTTCCTTTCATGTTTCGAGTTGACCAATTGTCACCACGTGCATGATTTTTAGTTAAACTCTGTCCATAAAAAATTCACAATTAATGAGCTCTTCAAACGTTTCATCTATAGGCTTCCTCACTCAAAAGTGCTTTGTCACCGAGATAAAGGTTTGGGCCACTAGTTTTTCATCTTTAGGCCAAGTGTGTCTGGACATTCCATCGAATGGGCTTTTGAGGGTTAGGTGAATTGTTATAACCCAAAGCTCATATTTTTGGCCTGACGTCACCAGAGTGGGACCAACTTTCTTTCTTAAATGGTGACTAAGGCACCGCACCAACTTCTTCCCCGACCACCACCACCCAGTCCTTTCATTCTCCTTCAACGATCACCGAGTTGTTTACAGCTGCATATGTCGACAATAGTGTCGTAGGCATTTGATGTGTAAGGGACAAAAACCATAAAACATTTTGTAAATGCCATGTTTAACATTGTCTTTCATAATAAGGGCAACCATATAAGGGAAAATTCTATTTTGTTCTGGAGAAGCAAGATATCAATTTACAACTTTCAATATGCTTTATTAAACAGGAAATAAGGAAAACTGAATAAATTATAATTTTTATGAATTCGAATGATTTATCCATCGAAGAAGGACGGATATATTCATCCTAACTTTTTCAAGGCATGGGAGGCTGCATTATGTCTATTTATAAATTACCTTTCTGTGCTTGATTTGGTCTTTCTTTCCTTTTCACAAGCGATAAATCGGGCACAAAAGCTCAGAGTTATCCGTGAGATTAAGCTTACAAGCATGAAAGATAGAGGTAATGTGCAAATTAAACACAAATCGACTATATTTAACTGTAAAAGCAGCCCAAAATCTCGCTTTTACACAATATGGGCTCGGGGCTCGGGCAATTGACATGTCCAGCTCCCGACTTCTTGCGTTATCTCTATTCGCCGGATTGATGAGATTTCTAGCTCCATCGTTGCAGATAAGACAATCTTCTTGACCATAAACCAAAACGATAATTTAAGATGAACTGACGATATTGTGTTCGGTCTTCATATTTGTTTGTTTATTTATTCATTTATATTGATTCTAGGTTCTATTTTGAACTTAGCCCATTACTTCAACCACGATTTTGAATTTTGAAGGCTCTACTGCTGAAATATACAAACCGCATATTGTTGGGCTTCAGAAACTCTTTAGTAAGTACAGCACATTTACGTCTTCGTCTCTCGGAGTGATTAGCCCATTAATGATTGCTACTTTGAAAGTCAAATGCGAGTTACCAAAAAAGTTAAGGTTGCATTTAGTATAGCTTTGGAGAAAATGTTTGAGGAAATGCAAAGTCTTTACGTTAAGAGCATTTTTCGAAATTCAAATAATATTTGATAAATAGTAATTTTGGAAATTGACTTTGATTTAAATGCTATTTGGAAAAACTACAATTGAAAATGACTTTTAGTTGTATATTTTAAATTAATTAATTATAAATAGGAAAATTTACTTGTGACTACCAATGACAAGCTAGATTTGGCATCAATGGCGTCGACGGTCACTAGAGATCGCACAACCTTGAGCGAGAGTCGTGCAACCGTAAGCTCTAGGCGACTTTTACCAGGGGTCGAAAATGACTCCTGACGACTTGCTTATGCTAGATATGGCTCATTAGGCACTCATCGAGGGCCTCTAGTCCCTCATCAACAACGTCACACGAGGTGATGATATTTTTGGAGTTATGAAAGTTTAACAAGGGCAAAGCTAGAAGCAATAGATAGTCTTTTTGGTATTCATGCTCATAGATCGAGAGCCATTCGTTGGTACCCTTCTTGTTTCTACAGAGTGGTCTAGGCCGTAAGTCCTAGAGAGGCAGCAAGACCGTTGGTTTAGTTCTATAACGGTTCTAAAGAAGGGATAGTTCCAATCTTTAGGTATGAGCTTACTTAGAAGATCCATGTCTTCCTCTAGTTTTCTATCACCAGTGAACTTAGATCTAGGTCCTATACATAGAGAAAAAGTAAGGATAGAAGATTTTAACAAATCTATAGAAAATTGGGAAATTCCTAAAGTTTAGCTTAAGGAAAAATACAAGCAATCAAAATTGAAATTTTTCAAAAAATCTGATTATGTCATAATTACTGAAGAAAGAGATGTTCCTCTTTCAAACTCTTATGAAAAAATGCATCTTTTAAATCAAAAGTCTATTAAAAAACATAAACAAAAGTACAATTATATTCATATATGACTAATCTAGGTAGGAATTAAATCTCTTACAAAAGAAGGTCTTAATACATCTATTCTCTTAGTTCTACGAGACTTACGTCTCTTAAACTATGATAAATCCATTCTTGGTACCGTAGAGACAAGTCTCTGCAAAGGACTAATACATTTTGACTGCTATCCCAATTTCTCAATATCCCTTAAGGATAAGAATATTCTTAAAGCACTTACGCTCCAAATAAAAACACATAATTACAAGGTAGCTGATAGATCTATCCCTTTAACTCTTATCTATAGAATCCATTTCAAGGTAATGACTTCTACCTTTGGAGAAAATGCTTTCAAACATAGTCCATGAGGAGAAACACTTCTCCTCCAGACTGACTTTTCTAGAGCAAATACAATAATTCCTAAATCTATTAGTTGGGATCAAGTTACTTTACCAGAACAATGAAAATTAGAAAATCAAATTCCCCAACAAGTTGTTCAAAATACAAATCCGACCAATGTTATTCAACATCCAAAAGGAAGGGTAACTATTAGGTTTCTCAGAAGATCTTTCAATTTAAGATCTAACCCGTCATTTCACACCTCCTCTCCAAGATCAGTGGACCTTAATCCTCATCTTTCACCTATAATCATGATTCCACCAAGTACTCATAGGAATACTTCCATGTAAGATACAACACATATACCTCCTAATATCCATAGAAATAATCCTGCGATACCACTTGAACTAGAAATTAGTGGTCTAGACAATAGATCAGAAATTTTCAGGCTAGTTTATCAACAGAATCGGCTTGAATTAGTTTTAGAAAATACAAACTCTCCTCATCACTCTCCAATATATTCGCAAATGATAGATGCATAATTAAATGTTTTGGAAAAACAATCTGAACCAAATAGAGCATTCCTTAATAAATATTTTAATTCGGAAAACAACAAACAAATTAGAGAATGGTTCTTCAAAACCTTTGTCGATAAAGCAAAAGATATCAAGCAAACTATTACAACTACATATATAAATATGAAGCATATGTTTTTCTTTGATTGGTTAGAAGAACAATTCCTTGAACCAAAAGAAATAGTAGTATGGGATCATCATTACAAGTGGAAACTCGACAATGGTGAAACCATAGAATCCAACCATCTATCATTTAAGAGAATAAAATACAGCATGAAAAAAGTGAGGTAATAGGTACTCCTTTTAGGATATCGGCCGAAACATATTTATTTTATATACATAAGGTAATTGAACAAAACAACTATACAAATCAACATTTAGTAATAATAGGAAAACAATCGAATATGATAGAATCAATGATCCAAAATCCTACCAAACAAATTATACCACAAGTAGAAACATTCAAAAAACTCATTTTAAAGATATTTGAATTCCCAAAAAATCTTAGCCTAGAATTCGCTAAGGCCATAGAACAAAAGAAAACACTTTTAGGGAAATCAAAACTAGAACCCGCTCCTATATTAGACACCCTTAAACTTCAAAGATTAATTATAAAATATACCCTAGACCAACCCACTATTAGTGCTTTAATAAAAGCTTATAATGACTCTGATAATGAATCTGTCATTGAGATAAATAGACTCAATTGGTGACAACCCAAAAATTATATCATAGTAGAGCTACCCCACCAGACATTGCTTTAGAAGAATCATTGCAAAAAATACAAAATAAATACTCTCTAGATGCCATTTATGAGTGGAATATAGATGGTGTAGCTGAAAGTAATATTATGAATATTTTAAACAACATGGTAATGCTTGCTAATGCCTACAAAACACAGCAAGATGTTTCAGATCATGCTGTTGCTAATATTTTAGCAGCCAGATTCACTGGACAACTAAAAGGTTGGTGGGATAACTATTTAATAGATGAATAGAGAATATAAATTTTAACTGCCTATACAATAGATGACTTTGGACAACGCATAGATGATGAACAATGACATCTCATCAAAGATGCGATGAATACACTCATATACTCTATTTCACAATACTTCAAAGGAGATCTGCCTCATATTAGAGATAGGAACCAAGACTTCTTGTCCAATATGAGATGCAAATCCTTAAGAAGATTTAGAGAATACAAAGAATTTTTCCTTGGAAGGGTTCTTGTTAGACCAGATTGTAACTAACCCCTTTAAAAAGAAAATTTTTTAATAGGTTTACCCCAAATAATAAGTGAGCAAGTTAGAGATATGATTAGAGAATAATACGGTGGCTAAATACCTTATAATCTACTTTCATACGGAGAAATAGTCTCTTACGTTTATAAACAAGGAACACAAATGTGTAATGCAATAAAATTACTAAGACAACTCAAAGAAGAAAAATCTCTTACTAATAGAAGTCTGGGAGATTTCTATACCAATACGACTCTTCTTATAATGAAAAATTAAATTAAAATGCAAAGGAACTTGTCTTTCTGAAAAAGAAAAAAGTAAACATCGTAATAAATCATAACCTCACAAAAATAAATGAAGACACCAAAATAGACCACAAATTGATAAGAAATTTTTTAAAGATCTTAAATGTTACTCATGTGGTAGAAAAGAACATATCTCAAAAGATTGTAGAATTAATAAAAAATTAAATGAACTCTCTTTAGATGATAATACTTTATATCGATTAAATAACATCCTTGCAGAAATTGATGATACCTCTTCTGATGAATTTCTTGAAGAAGAATGTCTTTAAATAAATGAAATAGGAATATCTTTAGATTAGAATATGAAGATGCCTCTCCTAATAAACCTAATCCTGAAATAAATATGTTAACAAAAGAAGAAGAATTCCTCCTTAGCCCTGCTAATAAAATAACTAACCTAGAAGCTAAAGAAGAATACTTAGATAGACTTCAATATTCAATTAATATTATTTCTAAACTCAATACTTCTTACAATCTAAAAGATATTCTTAATAGAGATCAAAAAAAAAACCCCCCCAATTTAGGCCAATAAATATTAAAGATCTCCAAAGTGATATAAAATAACAAAAATTAGAAATACAAGCCTTGAAGGCAGCATAAATAGAAATGAAACAAGAAATCTCCAACACAAAATCTTTTGTCACAAAGGGAAAAACAAAATTAGAAGAACAAATGAGATCACTAATACTTCCAATACCTCTGATCCAAACATTTTAATGTTATTAACATAAATAACCTCTATGAAATGGATAATAAACATAACAATAAAAATCAATAATGATTAGCACAAGAGCATATCTCAATTATATCAAAGAATGCATTGTTTCAACAAAATACTTCGATAAAACATCTGAATCCTTAAAATCAATGTTAGGAGACAAGTTAAATATCAAATACAAGTTGCCATAAGCCATAATAATAAAAAGTCAAATTTCTTATAAGACATTCTTTTAGTTAAAATATGAGATAGGAAGTAATTCTAGGAATATCTTTTATACAATTAATTTAACCCTTTACAGTAATAAATGAAGGAATTGAAACCCATGCCTTAAATAGAAAAATCACATTTGACTTTATAACAAAACCACAAAAAAGAAGCCTAAATATCTTACAAAAACATTCAATTTCAAAAATAAATTGTCTTATAAAAAATAAAGAAAACTAGCTTGAATTTTTAAAAGAAGACTTGGAATTCAAAAGAATAGAAGAAAATCTCTTAAAACCAAACATCAAAGATAAAATAGTATTCCTACAAAAACACATAGAAAAAACTATATATTCCACCTTACCCAATGCTTTTTGGGAAAGAAAGAAGTATATTGTAGATTTACTTTAGGAACAAGATTTTTCTAAAAACAAAATACCTACAAAAGCTCATTCTACACAAATAAATCAAGAAGTTCTAAAATTTTGCCAAACGGAAATACACGATTTAAAAAAAAAAAAAAACTCATTAGGAAAAGTCAATCACCATGGAGCTGTTTTGTTTTCTATATCAACAAAAATGTTGAATTAGAAAGATAAGTTCCCAAGTTAGTTATTAATTATAAACCTTTGAATACAACCCTTGGTTAGATAATGTATCTAATATCTAACAAAAATGCCTTGTTAAACATATTATGTATATCCAAAATATTTTCAAAATTTGATATGAAATCAAGATTTTGACAAATACAAATCAGTGAAAAAGATAAATATAAAACAGCTTTTACTGTCCCTTTTGGCCAATACGAATGGAATAATATACCATTTGGTCTCAAGAATGCCCCTACATCCTAGTTTATATATATGATATACTGGTTTTCTCTCCTAATTTAGAACAATATTTCAAACATATACCTACTTTTATAAAATAACCATACAAAATGATTTAGTAGTATCTCCTATTAAAATTGCACTCTTCTAGACCAAAATTAAATTCTTAGGTCTTTATATCCATTTAGGCACCATAATTCCCAAAGAAAGATTAATCTCATTTACTGATAAATTTCCGAATGAAATTAATGGCAAAACTTAGTTACAAAGATTTTTAGGAAGTCTCAATTATATTATAGATTTCTTCCCCAATATAAATATTCTTTGTAAACCTTTACACCAAAGTTTATAAAAAAAATCATTTGCCACGGACTCTAGTCCATACAAACATTATCAAACAAATAAATATATATGTTAAGGAAATACCATGCTTACACCTAGCTGATCCATCTACTTTAAAAATATTTGAAATAGATGCTTCGGAAATAGGCTATTGTGGTATTTTTAAACAGGTCAAGATTAGTAAAGAACATGTCCAATTTATTTCAAAACATTGGAACGCCACCTAGCAAAATAACTCAACAATCAAAAAGGAAATACTTGTTATAGTTTTGTCCATATAAAAATTCCAAGGAGATTTATTAAATCAAAAATTTTTCTTGAGATTTGATTACAAATCAGCCAAAGATGTTTTACAAAAAGACGTCTTAAATATTGCATCAGAATATATTTTTCCAAATGACAAGCCATGCTTTCGATATTCAATTTTGATATTGAATTTACAAATGGTTCTTCAAATTCATTACCCGATTTTCTCACAAGAGGATTTTTACAGGGGATACAATTATGCCAATACCCAAAAAAAGGCAAAGATAAAGGTAAAGTCATTGCCGATGCTTCCAATACATAAGCAAAGTGAAAAGACTTGATACTAACCAAGTCATGGCTTCAAATAATAGAAAACCAATAACATCCAATATCAAATACCCCTCCAAAAGAAGAATCCATACCAACTCTTGTTAGAGAAAACTCCTTTATTGTTTTAAAGACAAAACCTTTCCAAGTCTATATTTAAAGAACTCAAGACTCTATCATCAAAGTCGAAGATCGAGGAACATCAGATTTTAATCTCAAAGTCTATCTCTCACCGACAGTTCTAGACTAAAGTATGAAGATTTATTCAAATGCAAGATTATTATCCAGATGCAAGATTATCTTCAACGTTTCAGTTCGTATAGTTATTGGAAGATCTTATTGTTGGATTTCACACATACTTGATTGATTATTCTTATTGGAAACTACTCCGATATGAAGATCTTTGAAAGGCGAACAAACTTGGAAGGTTATACTTATGGAAACTCAATATCCTAATTTGTATGGGCGAACATGATTGACAGGCTTTCAACACAAATCATCTAACGACTCGAGATTACCTCAATTGATTCTGTCTAACGGGTTGATTGGAAGAATTCCTTTGGAAAGTGCTAACGGTCGAGAAGACATGAATGAGTATTTAAGGATTGACTCTTTAGTTATTTGACACAGTGCTTGAAAGAGAATTCCAAAGTCTGAAACTTTCTAGTCTCTTGCTTTTCATTCATCGAGCTAAACATTGTATACAAAAGAGGAAAACTCTTAGTAAGACTGTGTGAGAGTTCGATAGAGACTCATCATTGTGATAGTCAAGATCACAAGTTGTAACATATCTTTTGATCCTTAGTAGAATCCAGCCAATAGGCTGTCAGCGAGGAGAGTGGACGTAGGCTTGACCTAAGTCGAACCACTATAAACTCTGTGTTCATATTCTCTTATCCCTGAACTTTTTACTGTTATTTACTGATTGTCTATTTTGCTTAAAGTTGAAATACGCTTAGTGTCTAACATTGTCTAAAAAGTATATTACTTTTATAAAGTATTGCGAAAATTTTTATTTACACCTATTCACCCCCCCTCTAGGTGTTCTCACTAGCCCTTTCAACTCTAACCAGCTAGCTACCATATTGCCTAAAGAAATATTAGAAATACTTGCTCAATCTTTACTGAAAATAGTAAAAAAGCCGCCTAGTATCATTGATGTAAGCAACAATTCCTCCCTACTTGTTACACAAAGACAAGCGGAATATAAAAGAATTTCGAATAATGTAGTCATTAGGCCATAGGTAACCCCTCATTCTCAAAAATCAAAATTCTTTCCAAAAACCTCATTTCAAAAAATACTAACTGTAGAAGATTGATTTTTTTAACAAAAATCCAATCAAATTTGCAAAAAATATATTTCCAAAAGATTGGTTTTTCAAACCACACAATATAAATAAAACTATTGCTTTTTATGAGCATTTAGTGGAAACAAAATTAGCAAGATTCACTCACTCTGCTGCTAAGTCTGATATATATAATATCATATACTCTACTATTTCTATCAATAAGGTCATACACTCCTCACAATGAGGAGCCTCACCTCATACACCTAGAAAATTCCAAGCTAGAGTTACCCAGAACCTACCATACTCCACTTCATACACATATTGAGACTACCAACAAGCCCGGTGGAATGTTTTCTTCTATCAAAAGACAAATTTCTAACACACTTGGCTAGTATTCTTCAAGATTATTTCCCTAGGGAGAGCCTACTAAACTGGTTTGATTCCTAGTGAGATTTTTTTGATCCTTTGGATGTAATATTACACCCATAGTCAAACAAGAATACCAAATTTTTTGTGAATACTTTGTACCAACGCAACATGATACAAGGTTTTCATGTCTTATGCGCTTCTTCCTAATATTTAGAATATCATGGGTAATATCATGGGAATTTGATTATAATACATCTTTCACCAAACCCGATGTACTTATACTTGGTCCAAAATACAAAACAATTGTGGGATTGATTCAAATACCATGAATAGGGATCTAAATATGCGGTCAGGAGTTTGTTAAATAGCCAAAATACTCAAATAACTACAGCACCATCCAATACAACATTTTTGCAAGAGAAATTCATTGCGAGTGTAGCACTCGCTGCAGTATAGAATAGAGAAAAATACTTCAATATCCTTAAAAAATACTCTCAGAAGCGGAGAAATCACAATCTGGATTTTCCAAATCACAAGACAACCAAGATGGATCCTCACAATCACATCACATTGGAAACACTAATGAAGATGACTGTTATAGGATCAATCTTGCCTAAAGATAAGACATAATATCATATGTCAACACTGTTACAGTGGTGGAAAAGTAATACATTATAGCAAATGATAGACATGCTGTAGCAAATATTGTTCAATCATACTGTTCACTCAGTACTATTCACTTTACACTATTAAGCACTATAGTACTTTCATTATAGCACTCTCTATAGATATGCTTCCTCAGCACATAAGAGGGGGGACAATCCAAATCTCACAATTTTCTCTTCTTCCTCCTCACTCCCTCTTGTAATCCCTCATCCCTTCAAGCTTCAAACTTTCTTACCTTATACCCCTGGTTACACTATAAGTTTGTTTCCAAATGCATTTATTATAGTTTGTACAGGGTTACCAACTTACATGATAGTTGGTTAACATTTTCTTGTAATACAGATATCAATACTCCTTGTAGTATGGATTACCGCTCTCATGGATGACTTAATATTTTAGTTTTTGCACTTTTCTATACATGTAATTTACAATTCATATAAATACAAGTTCATACCATATATATGGTTGGTTTTTGTTTCTACATACCCTTACTTTATATCTTATATATTTCTTTTGCTTTTTATATTATTTTTAAATCTCAAGACTTAATTTAGTCTTCATACATGTTCGTAATTTTATTGTCATAATCTTAACTATACAGTTATAACTTTAGCTTTTCTCATACTCATAGATTTATCAATCTTTTATACTTTCTTGTTCTCTCATATAGTACTCTGATCCTAACCCCTTTATGGCATGTGTATATAGATACACACATATACACACACACACACACACACAGACCTTTCTAGGAGTATGTGTAGAATCAAGTTAGTCTGGAGTTGTATTGGGCCAGGAAACTTTCAAGATCCTTGGAAATGCAATGCATTGTCTCAAAACTCTCCAAGATAACTTACCAAGCGGCTCAACCTTTGCCTAAGGGCCTTTAGAGGCCCAAGGGCTTTTGGGAAAACAATTCCCAACTGCAGCCAAAATCTAGTTCTGGAACAACTATCATTATTTCAAAAAGTATTAAGTCTTAGCAAAGTGATTATCCCATTAATTATTGGTACTTAAAAGTTGGACACACATTTCTAGATAAGAAAAATTTAGTTCTAGAAGAACTGCCATCCTTTAAGAAATTGTTGGTGATATTCGAGTGATCCCATTAATTTTTTGCACTTAAAAGTCCAATGCATGTCTTCAAATATAAAATTCTAGTTCTCCCACTAATTATTTGCAACTTCAAAGTTAGATGCACGTCTCCATGTCACCAAATAAAAAATTCGAGTTCTCCCATTAATTATTTGCACTTAATAGTCAGATGCACAGCTACAAAAAAAAAATAATAATAAATAGTCAAGTGCATGTCTCGAAATAACAAATTCAAGTTTCCCACTAATTATATTCAACTTTAAAGTCAGATACATGTCTCCAAATAAAAAAATCCGAGTTATTGAACAAAATACTACTCTTTCAAGAATTGTCCCTTTTACTTAAGTGATCTCCCCAATAACTATTGGGTGTCAAAAGTCAAATGCACGTTTATAAATAAATAAAAAATCTAATTATGCATCAACTACCATCCTTTCAAAAACAGTCTGTCTTATAGAATGACAAGCTCATTAATGGTGCGAACTAAAAAGTCAATGGAACCTCCAAATAAAAAATAAAAATTGTTGTTCTAAAAAACTAATTCGATTGATTAGCCCATTAATGGTTGGTGCTTTCTAAATAAAAGAATACTCCTTATGACAACTATCATTCTTTCAAGAATTGACGGTCTTACCAAATTGAAATGCGCCTACCGGCTTGTGCCTATTGCAAGTTTTATGGAAAAATGTCTATGATTCATATGACAGTTTGTATAAAAAATTAATCTCTCTCCCTCTCCAAGACTAAGTTTGATATTGTGAATTAATTCTCCCTTTTCTCATCCCCAAAATTCTATTTCTACCGCCATCATTGTTGCCTTAATTGGCTCCTTTTTATTTATTTTTATCAAGAGACACTTTTTTTTTTGTCGGTCCTACTCTACTCCTAGTCTAACCCTCACTCTCGGATTTTTGCCTAGCCTCTTCTTTGCCGGGCGTGGGAGTCGAAACCCACTCTTGAAACTAATTTCGTCCCCACCCCAATCCCCCCGAGAAGGTGGGGATTTGAACTCCCCACCTCCCCCTTCCATGTTGGAATGGTGGCCATTGGGGTCCCAGGTGGTTATCAAGGGACACTTAAGGCAGTAGTAATATTGATAATAATTTCGTTAATACTTAAAAAATCAAATGCGGCCTAAGGTAAGAACTTTTAACGTATCCAAATGTGGATCTACCTCACGGTGTCGATAAATTGTTTAGCTGCAAATAATAATGGTTGTACAGTCCATGCAATCTGGTTTATACCTAATTTGGCCATTATACAAGCTATTGACTCCATATTCCCAATAAATTAGGGCGTTTTATGTCAGTTAACTCGAGTATGATCGTTTTGTTACGAATTAATCGGATGATTGGAAAAAAAAAATTCTGAATGGGTGAATAGAAACGAGCAATCCTTTGTTCACATGCTCATTTTTTGTTTAATTTTTAATTTTCGTTTTGCACTGAATCTGTTGTCCTACCCCTAGATCTAGGATAAGTTATCCAGCATATTTATCCCGATGCACCCGTATTTATCTTGGCTGTATTGCCATATGCCTAATAGAATAATACTATCCGGCTACCAAATGCGCCTTAAGAGGTTGGAAGTAGCTATGAATCAGGAACGGGCAGACTAATGTGGACATAGCAGCCACGGACACATTGCAAAGTCCAACGGATGTTCTCTTTTGTGTTTTGATCACAATACGTCCGAACTTTCAGTCGCTCCTCCAGATTTTCAGGTTCGCCCCAGCTAAAGCCAAGCTCGAATCACTTATGAGTAGATCAGCTCTGTTAGCAATCGTTAGTTGAGCCCCGCTTCCTTGGTCTATTGCCCAGCAGTTGAAACTTTAATCCTTCATTAACGGTGTTTCTTTCACCTTACACCAGTGACCTCTAGAAGACTATAAGCCCACTCGCATCAACAAATTGGGCTTTATATTTTCGGTCCTGTTCCCTTAACTCTAAAACCGATAGCCATCTAAGTAGCAAGATATCGATTCACGACTTGAATATCCTTTATTAAACAGGAAATAAGGAAAACCGAATAAATTACAATTTTTATGAATTCGAATGATTTATCCATATTCATCCTAACCTTTTCAAGGCACGGGATGCTGCATTATGTCTATTTATTTATTATTTTTCTGTGCTTGATTTGGTCTTTCTTTCCTTTTCTCAAGTGATAAATTGGGCACAAAAGCTCAGAGTTATCCGTGAGATTAAGCTTACAAGCGTGAAAGATAGAGGTAATGCGCAAATTAAACACAAATCGACTATATTAAACTGTAAAGCAGCCCAAAATCTCACTTTTACACTATGGGCTTATGTCCAGCTCCCAACTTCTTGCGTTTTCTCTATTCGCCGGATTGACGAGATTTCTAACTCCATCGCTGCAGATAAGACAATCTTCTTGACCCAAAACCAAAACAATAATTTAAAATGAACTGACCATATTATGTTCGGTCTTCATATTTGTTTGTTTATTTATTCATTTATATTGATTCTATGTTTTATTTTGAACTTAGCCCATTACTTTTCTCACGATTTTGAATTTTGAAGGCTATACTGCTGGATTATACAAACAGCATACAGTCGGGCTTCAGAAATTCTTTAGCAAGTACAGCACATTTACGTCTTCGACTCTCGGAGTGATTAGCCCATTAATGATTGGTACTTTGAAAGTCAAATGCGAATTTCCAAATAAATTAAGGTTGCATTTAATATAGCTTTGGGGAAAATGTTTGAGGAAATGCAAAGTCTTTAGGTTAAGAGGATTTGTTGAAATTCAAATAATATTTTATAAAGAGTAATTTTTGAAATTGGTTTAAATTTAAATGCTATTTGTAAAAATTACAATAAAAGGACTTTAATATGTATTAAATAAATTAATCAAAAATAGGAAAATTTACTTGCAACATCCAGTGATGAGCCAGATTTGACATCAATGGCTATTGCTAGAGATCGCACAACCTTGTTCGAGGGTCAAGCTGATCTTGATTTGCAAATTACTATAGATTATTCATTGGTATAATGGAAGGAATGAGGAGAAGAAAGACCCACGGATAATGAGTGGGAATATTGCAAACACCTATAAGCTCTGGGCAACGGAAAAATGACTCCTAATGGCCTGCTAATGCCATATATGGCTCAATAGGCACTCGTCGATGGCCTCAGTCCCTCACCAACAACGTCACATGAGCTGCGGGTATTTCTAGAGTTATGAAAATTTAACAAGGAAAAAGTTAGAAAATATAAATATATATACACATACAAACCCTTATGGGAGTATGTGCAAAATCAAGCTATTTTGATCTTGTCTTGGGCTAAGAGACTTTCAAGATCTTTGGGAATGCAATGCATTTTCCAAGATATTTTGCCAAACACCTCAACCTTTGCCTAAGGACCTTTAGAGGCTCAAGGACTTTTGGGAAAATAGTTCCCAAATGCAGCCAAAATGTAGTTCTAGAGCAACTACCATTATTTCAAAAAGTATAAGTCTTAGCTGAGTGATTATCCCACTATTGATTGGTACTTAAAAGTTGGACATATATTTCTAGATAAGAAAATTTTATTTATAGAAGAATTGCCATCCTTTAAGAAACTGTTGGTCTTATCCTAGTGATCCCATTACATATTTGCACGTAAGGGCCTGTTTGGTAACCATCCAAACAAGTGCACGATTATGATTTTTTGTTCCGAGAATCAGTTTGGGACAAGAATCACGTTTGGTAAAATTTTGTTCTCGAGACCAAATTTGTTCTCCGGAACAGATTGGGAAGAGAATCAAGAATAAAAAAAAGTTGATTATTGTTTCGGGAAAAAAATTGAGAATCAAAACTCTTCTTCTTCTCTTTTCTTCTTCTTCATTGACCGCCATCCCGCGACCGCCGCCGCCGCGTTCGCCACCGCGCCGCCCGGCCGGTCGCCGGCAACTGGTTTGGTGAGCTCGCCGAGGCTCTCGTCTCGCCTAAAAAAATAAGAAAAAGAATAGGAGAAGAAGAAAAAAAGAATAAAAAAAAAAAAAAAGAAGAATAGGAGAAAAAATAAAACAATAAAAGAAAAAAAGAAAAAAAGAAAGAAAAAAAAAGAAAAGAAAAAAAAAAAGAAAAAAGGAAAAAAAAAGAAAAGGAAAGGAAAAAGAAAAAAAAGAAAAAAGAAAAAAAAAGGAAAAAAAGAAAAAAAGAAAAAAAAGAAAAAAAGAAAAAAAAGGAAAAAAAAGAAAAAAAGAAAAAATATTTAAAAATTAAAATAAATTGATTTGGAACAGAATCAATGAACATGGTACCAAACGCAATTCTATTCCGAGAATCAAAAATTTTGTACGAGTTACCAAACGCGTTCTTTTACTCAGAATCAGTTCCCAAGAACAAAATAAAAAATAATAATTTCTTATCAAAATTTGTTCCCAGGAACAAAATCGTTACCAAATGCGTTCTAAAAGTCGAAGCATGTGTCCAAATGAAAATTTTGAGTTCTCCCGCTAATTATTTGCAACTTAAAAGTCAAATGCACGTCTCCATGTCTCCAAATGAAAAATTCAAGTTCTCCCGCTAATTATTTGCATCTTAAAAGTCAGATGCACGTCTCCATGTCTCCAAATAAAAAATACGAGTTCTCCCATTAATCATTTGCACTTAAAAGTAAGATGCACATCTGCAAATAAAAAATAGTGAAGAGTTTTCCCATTAATTATTTTCAACTTAAAAGTAAGATGCATATCTCCAAATAAAAAAATTCGAGTTCTTGAACAAAATACTGTCCTTTCAAGCACTGTTCCTCTTACTTAAGTGATCTCCCAATTACTATTGGGCCTCAAAAGTCAAATGCGCGTTTCTAAATAAAATAAAAAAAATTCTAGTTATGGATCAACTTCCAGTCCTTTCAAGAGCAGTCTATTTTATTATAGTGACAAGCCCATTAATGGTGTGAACTAAAAAGTTAATGCGAATCTCCAAATAAAAAAATTGTTGTTCTACAAAGCTAATTTGATTGGCAGCCAATTAATGGTTGGTGCTTCCTAAATAAAAGAATTCTCTCTATGACAACTATTATTTTTTCAAGAACTAACGGTCTTACCAAATTGAAATGCGCCTGCCGCCTAGTGCCTATTGCAAGTTTTATGGAAAAATGTCTCTAATTCATATAACAGTTTGTATATAGAATGTAATCTCTCTTCCTCTCCAGATTGTGAATAAATTCTCTTTTCTTATCTCCAAAGTTCTATTTGTACCTTGATCATCGTTGCCCTAATTGGCTCTTTATTTATTTATTTATATCAAAGGACACTTAAGGCAGTAGTAATATTGATAATAATGTCATTAATACTTAAAAAAATCAAATGTGGCCTAGGGTAAGAACTTTTAATTTATCCAAATGTGGAATCTACCTCACGGTATCTATAAATTGTTTAGCTCCAAATAATAATGGTTGTGCAGTCCATGCAATCTGGTTTTTACCTAATTTGGCCATTAAACAAACTATTGACTCCATATTCCAAAGAAATTAGGGCGTTTGATCTCATTTGACTCGTGCATGATTGATACATTTTGTTACGAATTAATCGGATGATTGGAAAAAAAAAATATCTGAATGAGTGAATAGAAACGAGCAATCCTTTGCTCATATGCTCGTTTTTTGATTAATTTTTAAATTTTGTTTTTCGCTCAATCTGTTGTCCCACCCCTACATATTAGATAAGTTATCTAGCATCTTTATCTAGATGCATCCAGATTTATCTTGACCGAAGTTTTTTGCCAAATGCTTAATAGAATAATACTATCCAGCTACCAAAAGCGCCTTAAGAGGTTGGCAGCAGCTATGAGACGGGCAGACTAATGTGGACATAGCAACTACGTACCCATTGCAGAGTCCAGCGGATATTCTCTTTTGTGTTTTGATCACAATACGTCCGAACTTTCAATTGCTCCTCCAGTTTTTTAATCCGGTTCGCCTCAGCAAAAGCCAAGCTCGAATCACTTATGAGTAGATCAACTCAGTTGGCACTCGTTAGTTGAGCCCCGCTTCCTTGGTCTATTGCCCAGCAATTGAAACTTCAACCCTTCATTAACAGTGTTGATTTCACCTTACACCAGTGACCTCTGAAAGACTAAAAACCCACTCGCATCAACAAATTGGGCTTTATATGTTCGGTTCTGTTCCCTTAACTCTAAAACTGATAGCCATCTGAGAAGCAAGATGTCGATTCATGACTTTGAATATCCTTTATTAAACAGGAAATAAGGAAAGCCAAATAAATTATAATTTTTATGAATTCGAATGATTTATCCATCGAAGAAGGACGGATATATTCATCCTAACCTTTTCAAGGCACGGGAGGTTGCATTATGTCTATTTATATATTACTTTTCTGTGCTTGATTTGGTCTTTCTTTCCTATTCTCAAGTGATAAATTGGGCACAAAAGCTCAGAGTTATCCGTGAGATCAAGCTTACAAGCGTGAAAGATGGAGGTAGTGCGTAAATTAAACACAAATCGACTATATTTAACTGTATAAGCAGCCCAAAATCTCACTTTTACACAATATGGGATTGGGGCTTGGGCAATTGACGTGTCCATTTCCCAACTTCTTGCGTTATCTCTATTTGCCGGATTGATGAGATTTCTAGCTCCATCGCTGCGGATAAGACAATCTTCTGGACCCCAAACCAAAACAATATTAAAATGAACTGACGATATTGTACTCGGTCTTCATATTTGTTTGTTTATTTGTTCATTTATATTGATTCTATGTTCTATTTTGAACTTAGCCCATTACTTTAATCACCAATCTGTATTTTGAAGGCTCGACTGCTGAATATACAAACAGCACATTGTTGGGCTTCAGAAACTCTTTAGTAAGTACAGCACATTTACGTCTTCGTCTCTCGGAGTGATTAGCCCATTAATGATTGGTACTTTGAGAGTCAAATGCAAGTTTCCAAATAAATTAAGGTTGCATTTAGTATAGCTTTAGGGAAAATGTTTGAGGAAATGCAAAGTCTTTAGGTTAAGAGGATTTTCCGAAATGTAAATAGTATTTGATAAAGAGTAATTTTGGAAATTGACTTTGATTTAAATGATATTTGGAAAAACTACAATTGAAAACGACTTTTCAGTAAACTACAATTTACTTGCAACACTAGTGACGACCTAGATTTGGCATTGATGGCCGTCACTTGAGATCACACGACCCTAAGCGAGGGTCATGCAACCATAGGCTCTAGGCGACTATCGCCAGGGGTCAAAAACAACTCTTGAGAGCCTGATTATGCTAGATATGGCTCAATAAGCACTCGCCAATGCCCTCAGCCCCTCATTGACAACGTCACACGAGGTGAGGGTATTTTGGGAGTTATAAAAGTTTAAGAAGGGCAAAGTTAGAAAATATATATATCAACATTTAAAAAATGCTAACACACAAAGTTAGTCTAGACTTGTCTTGGCTAATAGACTTTCAAGATCTTTGGAAATCCAATGCATTTTTCCAAAACTCTCCAAGATAATTTGTCAAATGCCTCAAGCTTTACCACAGGGCTTTAGAGGCCCAAGACCTTTTGGGAAAACAATTCCCAAAGGGAGCCAAAATCTAGTTCTAGAACAACTATCATTATTTCACGAAGTATCAGTCTTAGTTGAGTGATAGTCCCATTATTGATCGGTACTTAAAAGGTGGATACACATTTCTAGATAAGAAAAAATTAGTTCTAGAAGAACTATCGTCCTTCAAGAAACTGTTGGTCTTATCCAAGTGATCCCATTACTTATTTGCAACTTAAAAGTCAGGTGCACGTCTCCACGTCTCCAAATAAAAAATTCGAGCTCTCCCACTAATTATTTGCAAATTAAAAATCTGATGCACGTCTCCAAATAAAAAATTTGAGTTACGTTAATTATTTGCACTTGAAAGTCTAATGAACGTCTCTAAATAAAAAATCCGAATTCTCCCCTTAATTATTTGCACTTAAAAGTCAGATGCACATCTGCAAATAAATAATAGTCAAGTGCACATCTCAATTTTTTTTTTTTAAAAAAAAGAGTTTTCCCATTAATTATTGTCAACTTAAAAGTCAGATGCATATCTCCAAATAAAAAATTCGAGTTCTTGAACAAAATACTATTTTTCAAGAATTGTCCCTCGTACTTAAGTGGTCACCCCAATAAGTATTAGGCCTCAAAAGTCAAATGCGAGTTTCTAAATAAAAATGACTCTAGTTATGGATCAACTACCATCCTTTCAAGAATAGTATGTCATATCAGAGTGACAAGCTCCTTAATGGTGTGAACTAAAAAGTCAATGCGAATCTCCAAATAAAAAAATTTGTTGTTCTACAAAACTAATTTGATTGGTAAGCCCATAAATGGTTGGTGCTTTCTAAATAATAGAATTCTCTCTACGACAACTATCGTTATTTCAAGAATTAACGGTCTTACCAAATTGAAATGTGCCTACCGCCTAGTGCCTATTACAAGTTTTATGGAAAAATGTCTATAATTCATATGACAGTTTGTGTAAAAGATGTAATCTCTGTCCCTCCCCAAGACTAAGTTGGGTATTGTGAATAAATTCTCTTTTCTTATCTCCAAAGTTCTATTTCTAACTCCATACCGTTGCCTTAATTGGCTCCTTATTTATTTTATTTTATCAAAGGACACTTAAGGCAGTAGTAATATTGATAATAATGCTGTTAATACTTAAAAAATCAAATGCGGCCTAAGGTAAGAACTTTTAACTTATCCAAATGTGGAATCTACCTCACGGTATCAATAAATTGTTTAGCTCCAAATAATAATGGTTGTACAGTCCATGCAATCTGGTTTATACCAAATTTGGCCATTATACAAGGTATTGACTCCATATTCCCAATAAAATTAGGACGTTTTATCGCTGTTAACTCATGCATGATTGATACATTTTGTTACTCCGTGTCCTGAGGTTGAGCTCGCATACAAAATCTGACCTGGTTGAATTTGGCTTGTATTTTGGATGTCTTCTAGCTTGGACTTTATCTCCGAGCAAATCCAGTTGAGTCCAAATTTTGGTGGAATATAATATTGAATTAAAGATAAAAAAAAAGGACGAAAATCAAGTTTTCCTAGTTTGAGTTGGTAATTCACATAAGAATATATAAAAAACTGAACTCTACTCGGTTATTACCCATTAGAGCAATCAAAAGGCGTGCTTATGGTTTTCTCCTTGTGAATTTTCTGAATGAGTTTTTTATTAGAGCTTGTGAGATAATGCTTGAGTTACTTTGAATGTAATTTAGAGCTGGGAAACACTTGAAGATTAAACAATCATAACTCTATTATGCTTCGGATTACTAATGGATTTCTTTGTCATTGGCTCTCCTAGTATAAAAAGTATCGACATTCAGACTAAATCATGTAAAATCTCTAGTGTTCTTTATTATTCTTGTTAATCTCTTCAGCAATTTATTCTGATTGCATTGAACTTGAATTGCAAGCTCCGTGAGCTTTCAAGTTATTTTCACCACAATTGATAAGCTAAATTTAGAGTTTCGGTTTGGAGCTTTTGTCATTGTGAGAACTGTCTGAAATCGTATTTGCACTTATGTTTGGAGCTGGAGTTCAAATTGAGAAGTTGAACAAGATAATTTTAGATTGCAGAGCATTGAGATACATACCCTATCAACAACCCAAGAATTCGTGAATGCGCTAAAAGGTAAATTGCTAGAAATGATGAAAGCAGCCTACGAGGAAGAGTTGGCGGAGTAGATGACAGGCATCGTGTTGTTGATTCTATGACATAAGGTGTTGCTTGAAGTGGCTAAAGAGAACGATGTCGTAATGGTGTGGGCAAAACTAGAGTCACCTTATTGATGGAGGGTATAAACAATCGCTTGTACATGCTAAAAATCATGTTTCATCAAAGTGGTTGAAGGTATGTCCATCAGAGCCCATTAAATGAATCCAACAATGATAGAACTAAAGAACATTAATGAGGCCTTGCCGAATGTGAAACAATATATGATGTTGTTGGTGCCTTTACTGGATTCTTTTAAGCATTTTATTGATTGAATACTACGAGGGCATAGTACGATTATCTTGGAAAAGGTAAAGTCTACCTTGTTTGTTGAGGAGTGGGAAGAGAAGCTGCAAGTAAATAAAGGATATGGCGCAAGGTTTGGTTATCCAGGGTATAGATGAATGCGAGGATTTGGAAGTAGTAGATGGAAAACCGTTCTAAATCGATGTCCAATAGATGATATCTTTGATGTTGTCACTGCAATGAGGTAAGACATTACATGAAAAATTGTCCAAGAAAAATGGATATTAAGTTAAGGTGGAGTAGCTAGCGATGGAAATGTTATTGCTACAATTGATAGGAGTTCTAGTGATGTCGATGATGTGCTAGTAGGCACCACGAGTTCATCAGGTGATGATTGGGTGCTTAATGATGAATGTTCTTATCCTGCAACTTCTCATAGACACTGGTTTACGACCTATCAATGTACTGAGGTTGGTAAGATAATTATGGGAAATAGTGCTGCTTATGTAGTAGTGGGGATCGATGCATAATGGAATACTAAGAACATGGACTGATGTTAAGTCATGTACTATAGATGAGGAAGAACCTTATTCAGTGAGGTGGAGTTTAGAAGGTCTCCAAAGGGATGTTTATCATGATGCAATCAACAATGGACTGTAGGTTGTATCTCCTCCAAGGAACGACACTAGTGGCTTGTCTGCTAGATCCTCTAAGGTTTTAGATCAGTACATGACACAATTTTTGCATATAAGACACACACACATGAGTAAGAGCTATATGATGGTTTTAAATTAGTCGACTAGGAGGTCACCGAATTAAAAAGCTGAACTTCTGTGAATACGATGACATCGGTAGTCATCGGGGAATGAAGTTTAGTATAGTTGTTTCACTGGACCTTAGAGATTGTTTGGTTGCATACACTCAGACTTATGTGAATCTCTCATGTTCCGTCCAAAGATGGTGCTAGTTATGTATTGTTTGAGGAAAGTTTAGATTTTTATTTTTAAGCATAAAAGCAAGGTACTTAGTCGGTTCAAGTCGTGAAAATCGATGATTGAAAATTACATATGAAGGAAGATCAACTACTTGAGAAGTGACAAATGGTTAGAATTCTGTTATGAGGAAATTAGCTAGTTTTGCAGAGAGGAAGGGATGTGAAACATTAGAGTGATGCCAAAATGTAGAGCTTAATGAAGTCACAGAATCGATCAGCGGAATTATTTTGAAGAAAGTTCGCTCTTTACCGTTCAATGCAAGATTAAGTGAAGATCTTTAGACCGAAGTGGTGAAAGATTACATCACCACAATTGATTAGAGAAATCCTGAGGAAACATGGTCGAGTAACTCTACTAATAACATTGCATTGAAAGAGTTCAGTCCCCATACGATCACCAGACTTATGCTCATGTAAGTGATAGCACATCGGAGCCTAGGGCAAGAGATGCATATCGTTGGGCTATGCAATGGGATGAAGGGATACAATTGTGGTGTACTGAGGAAGTTCACCTTGATTTAAGTTCTATAAAGATGTCCTTTCAAACAACTTTGTTTAGTTGAGAAGATGAGTGAGTGATTGATTGTATAAAAAGATTTGGTAGCTTCCAAAGCCAAGTGGAGCTTTAGGGAGAGTATAGAGACGTTCAAAGTGTGGTATATGTGGTAGTGTCCATAAAGTTGCTGGAATCTATAGTAGCTAACAATTCTAACTAAGTAATACTTGAGAAAGCTTCAAGGTGGCCAACAAAGTGGATGGGCTAAAGCAACAGTTATATGCAGATATTAAATAGATAATGTGGGTGTAGCGACAGTTTTCAATTTGGAAATACCAAGAGTTCAAATAGTTGGAATTTTATGAGTGACTTGGAGGAGTTACGTTGGAAAGTGTCAAGGCACTACAACGTGACAACGTGCAATTGAGAAATGATATAAGTACTCCACTTTCGGCATTCTAGGTTGTCATCATGTACTTAGATTGAAGCGAAGTACTTGTACCACTTAACACGCTAGTACTATGGTCACGTGAGTTATGCAGTTGATGTAAGAGTTTTCCTAATATGGACTACATTAATTGATATTATAATTTACCGTTTAACGTTTACCGTTTTACGGGGTTTGGTTTAAGGTGAGATAGAAGGTTTTCTAATTAGTCTAATATGGGGCTGGCTAGTGTGGGCCGAGTTGAGCCTGGCCCGTAATGAGGGGGCCTGGCTGAAAACTCTATAAATAGTGCTCAAGTCTCTCCTCTAACCCTAATTCTCACATGTATCCTCACCTAAGGAGCGTTTACTTAACGCTAAACGTGAGGGGGGCCGCCTCATTGAGCCAGTGATACGGAGGGCAATAGAGGAGAAGGACTTGTGCGTGGAACATTGTGTTTCCGCTTCCACTTTAAAGAACAATGGATCCAAAACATGTGCATTAATCTTTCTACTCAATTATGCATGTTCCTGTTCTGGTTATGGAGATCTTGGGGTTGCGCAATTTGCGTCCTACAATTGATAGTACTAGACTTGATATGACACGTGCATTTAGGAGAAAGTATACTTTTAATCTAGATGTACATTGCGATACTGTGAAGAGGGTCCTCCTAATTGTATTGGAATGACAGAATTGGAGTATGTTATGAAAGATGTATTTCAGGTAGTGTGGTAGTAACTAGGTTTACGAACTTAGATCATACAAAGAATTGAAAGTATGGTTGATTTTGAGTAATCATGCCTTTACTTCTGCAAGTCGAGTTGTGAGTTCGAAGGCGTCATTCAGAGAGACGTTGGTTTCGTTGATGGTCTAAGGTGGAAATATGGAGACAACGAAAGGGATTGAAGAGACAGGGAGGGCTGATCAATTGGTTGGCGACGTTAGCATTAGACATCGGCTCGATAATGTGTTCAGTAAAAGCTAGAGGAATCACCAGAGGATCGGATTCATTAGTGACCGATATTTCTACGTTAGAAATTACATGTTAGGAGAGGATGTGACTGTGAAAAGATTCTAGCAGCTGAGAATTCTGTAGAGATGTAGACTACGTTCATTCATCTAGACAAGTTCAGCTCAACATGGGCTAATAAATGCTTGTAACAATCATGATAAGCACTGTGAATTGATGAGAAACATTGAGTCAAGGTGGATAATTTTTAATTTATGTTCTGAGTTTGAGAAACTTGATTAAGTAGAAGTCTGGCCTGTACTTTGGATGTCCTTTGAGTTAGACTTTACCTCCAAGGAAATTTTGTGGAATTCAAAATTCGTGTGGTCAAATCTTGTGTTAAAGACAAAAAGGAAAAAAAAAATATCAAGTTTTCTTAGTTTGAGTCAATAAGTCACATACGAACATATAAAAATGGAATTCTACTTTGTTATTAGAATCATAGGAAATAAGAGTGGTGGTCAGGATCTCTTTGGGATTTTTTTAGCGAATTCTCCATAAGAGATGATGAGATTACACTTACTGGTTTGTTTTGATTGTAATGTAGGACCAAGGAAGCACGAACACGTTCAGAGGGCCTCCGTGTCGTGTTGGACATGCTCAGACACGATCGGACACGCGGTCAACACGTGTCGGAGTTTCCGACACATGGTCAACTCTTTAGTACACGCTCCGACGCGCGTGTCCGGAGGTTTGTGGACAGATTTGCAGGTGCGAAGGGAAGAAAGTGATGGAGGGTGGAGGTAAGGGTGAGGGAGCCGGCGACGATGTGGCGACGGCGAGGAGGGCTGCAACTGCCCACTACAACGCCGATCGCAACATGGAGAAGGCTGGGACCGCCGACTACAATGTTGAGAAGGCTGCGACCGCCAAGCGCAACTGCGAAGCCTTCTTGATCATCTTGGTCGGCTGCGACCGCCGACTGCAACGCCGAGATGGAAAACCGCAATGCCGCGATGGAAGGCTGGACGTGAGGCTACGACGGCAAAGGAGGGAATGGAGGCGAGGCAGCGGCGAGAGAGGTGGAGACCAAGCAAGGGGAGAGGAGAAAGAAGGCAATTGCTAGGTTTTTGCCCTTTGGGCTATGCTTTTTCAATTTTAGGAAGAAGAGCAAGGAGAGAGACAACAGCTTCTGGAGAAGAAACGAAAGCCTTATGCAGCATGACTTCAATCTTGGGAAGTGACAGGCGCGGGCGGTGGGTGGGGTGGGGAAGAAAACAGATGATGAAATAAATGGGTGGGACCCATTTTGTGACATCCCAAATTTTCGATCCTGTTTTCTACTAAATAAATTGGGTATTTCATTGACGCGTTTATAGGGCTATTCTCAGAGCTGATCACTCTCGAAATAACTAGACTATATGGGGAAACCATTAAGGATTTTAAGGCAAATAAACTTGAGAATTCGACCAGGAATTGACTATTCGACCATACTCATCTATTGAGATCATTTCGGCATAATAAGATTGGTTAAAAATCAGAGATAGGTCGGTTTAACTGAGATGTGTGGTTAAATGTGGGTGATGCCACTAAATTGCACAATTCCCATCGATCAGTACTAAACTGAATTTTCTATCGTTTTGGTGCCATGTGTTCGCATTTGAATTCTCGAGATTTTTACGACAACCGAGAGTCGCCAATGAGTGGAGTGGGTTCATTGTGGCTCGAAGAAAATCGACCACGGGTCATTTGTACTAAAAATTTCTGAAAGTTACCCGGTAGCCTAGGTCACGCTAAAAACGCGCTGAATGGAAATTAACCGCGAATTCAAGTCCAATTACAGAAATTGAAGATTCTGTCATATCACAATAAATTCTAGGAATGTCGACTCAATCTTAGAAGATTTTTCTGAAACCCGAGACTTTTTGGGAAAAAGTCGTCGTAGGATTGTTTTTGTGCAGAAAAAGCCGAGGATTATTTTTTATGACAAAATTGGAAAGCAAGATGGATGTATGGGTGAGGAAAAATGCCAAGTCAAGGGATGACCAATTGAATTTATTGAAGCCAATTGGGATTTAATAAAGTGAGGAATGGTGTCCAATTGAAGCCAAAATAATGCAAAATCGTGTGCCCCCTTGCCCCTAGCCATTTTGGACCATTTGAGAAGTTGTGGGGAGTGCTTTGGTGGCACATTGTGAGCCAAGGATGAAGGCTTGGCTAGGAAATGTTCAAGGGGACAAAGGGTTAGAAAATTTGGCATGGTGGAGCCTTTGTCTCCTTATCCTTCCAACTCCAACCTCATCTCTTCCTTTCTCTCTCTCTCCCTCATTGCCATCCAAGCCATCTCTCTCCCCCCCCCCTTGCCTTGCACGACACACCAACAACCAAGGAAGACAGCCACTAAGCCGCCGGACCGTTTTCCTCCTTTATTTTCACTTCTGCCGGTTTTCGCTCTAGCTGATCTTTCGCCAAAGATCCGAGTAAAAAGTCGACTTCTTTGATGAATCAGCAAACGAGCCACCCATCGCCGTGAAGAGGACATCCAAACCGTTCCAATGAGCCCAACCTCGCCCTACGGAGCCGTCGGCCGTCCTGTACGGCCGTCGCAAGCCGCCGATCGCCAGTCCGTCGATCCCCTGCCCGCCTACTTTGTTTTCGCGTTTTTCACGAGTTTCTCTCAATTCCGACCCTTCCTTTGCTCGTTCCAACCACCCGCTTGCTGGAGCTCTAATCAACCCGTTTCTTTGCCATTCAGCTACCGGTTGCCTCGCCAAGCCTTCCACTGGTCTTGCTTTGCTTAATCGAGCTTGTTTCCTCTCTGTTTCAGCAAGAACGGGACAGAAGTTTTGTGGGTTTCACAGCGGCTGCTAGGCCCGTTTTGAGGTACTTCCGAACCTCAAAACCTAGGCCCGCTTCGGAGAAAAACGTCCTCCGCGACGTTCCTGACGTTTCGATCTGAACAGATTGTTAAACGGGTGAGTTTAACTCACTAAACCTTACTTAGTTTGCTAAAGATTCTTAAGAGTTGATTAGTATTAATTAAGCATGATTAGAAGGTTAGATTAATTTAGATAAATTAAATTAGTGACTTAACAATGCATGTTAGGTGGTTAGACATAGCCATTAGCAAGTAGACACGCTATATTAATTATTGAATGGGTCTCGGGATTTTTCCCGGTCCGTTTCGACTTCCAATTTGGCAATTTATTTATTTATTTATTTTCTGGAAATTTAACCGGGTTATACTAATTATCGTGGTACGGTCCGTTTATTTATTTGAGCTTTATTTTACACTAAATTGATTTATGAGTGGTTTTAGGATTTATTCCTAAATTGAATAATTTTTTGTTAAAAATTGAAAAATAACCAGGCATCGATTGATAGTGCCAAAAATATTTTGGTGGACTATAGAAAATGGTAGGATTTATGAAAAGGAAAAGTATGGTATTTTGGCTAAGGCCGACCGTGTGCCAACGCACGATATTTTATCGGGTAAGATAAAATAGTGAGAAAGGATACTATATGACGTGGCTCGGCGATTAGTACTTCGTCTTGGCAAATATGTTGCCTTAGAGAATGCACGTAGCTTGGAAGTACGTGGCTCGGCGATTAGTACGTCGTCGTGGTGTATGACACCTTAGAGAATGCACGTGAATTGTTGAGTATATACATCACTTGGAAATGGCATGTGGCTTGGTGATTAGTGCATCGCGTTAGCGAATAAGTCGTCTTAGAGAATGCACGTGACTCAGTGATTTGGTATATCGCCTTAGAGAATGCACGTGGCTCGGCGATTGGTACTTCACCTTGGTGAATAAGTCACCTTAGAGAATGCACGGGGCATGGTGATTGATACATCGCCTTGGTGTATAAGACATCTTAGAGAATGCACGTGGCTCGATGACTAAGTATGTCGCCTTGGCGAAGAAGTCGCCTTAGAGAATGCACGTGGCTCGGTGACTAAGTATATTATACTAGAAATTGTATAGTATGGATGGAAATGACCGATGGATGGTCCGATTGACATGTAATCGACTAGGTCAATTGATCGATGTATCAATTTGTGATAATATGATTATGTGCCTATTTGAACTGTGCTAATATGCATGTGGAATCTGAGGCTAAGGTAAGTCATCTGACCCGTGCGTGTATAGGCAGCCCATAGTGTATTGGTTTACTAATCGGATCTTAGGGGGTAGAACTTGCTGAGACGTTGTCTCACTAGTTATTAAATAACTATTTCAGGCCCCTTGATGGCAGCACCTCCACCTCCTCGTCCTCCTATGCACTATGGTGTCCCCGAAGAAGTCACCGAATTAGAAATTCATTTCCCGATACACCCCCACCCGGAAGGACTAGAGTACGTCCTAGTTAAGTCGACGTGGGTATAGATAACCTGAGGCCCCATGAGTATCGGTCATGGTACTGTGAGTATTTTGATGGGCGAAGGGAAGGTCCCATGCTAGGAGAGGATGTGCCTCTCATCGTTTTAGAGGAAGCATTCGGTAAGGGGACTGTAGACCCCAAGGATGGGGAGGTGAATGATGCTAAAGACCCTAATCTGGAGAATGATGCTGGTACTCTTGTGTACTCAGCCAGGGGTGCTAATTGGAGCGAAGAAGAAGGAGAGATAGTCGAGCAAGAGGAGAAACGAGAAGGAGGATCGGGGAATGGGAATAGCCGGAAGAGGAACCTATAGAAACGAGCACGAAGAAGAGGACTACGAAGAAGACCCTGAAGATGAAGAAGAGGAGGATGATCTGGAGGAGGATCCAGAGTACGATCCGGATGAGGATTGAGATCCCATCCTGTTTTGCAAACCTTAAGTTGTGGGCTGATGGATGATAGATCATACTTTTGTGAATAGTATTGTAATATATATTATGTGGTTTGCTGTGTATAAAAGTTTGGTTGTGGTTTTTCAGTTATGAAAAATATGACTCTACTTTTCTATCACATTGTTTTATTATCTGGAGATTTTATTATATGTTTACGCTTGCATATTAAAATGAAAAGGGTCGGCGATGCATCTTGAGACGTCGCTATAAATCGACCGGGTGAGGATGGGCACGCATTCGAGAATTGAGGCGTGACACATTTAGCCCTAAAAAAATATTGAACGTTAAATAACTTTATTAATACATGGTAAGGTTAAAAAATAAATAAATAGGCGGGTTAAAAAGTTATTTCGAAAAATAAAAGTATTAAATGTTAAATAATGATAAATTTTGATCATCGTAGAAAAATATAAATTTATTTTGACTCTAATCTCTCGTTAGTTATTTATTTCATCGATAACTTTTGTTAAAATCAAAAAATGTCTTTCCAATTTTTTTATGAATAAATTTATTAATGTTATTAGTATAGATTTATTATAGGCTCTTTTTTATTATTTATTTATTTATGAATTTGAATAAATTAATTTAAATATAATAATTAATCATGTATATATAAAAATATTTATTTAATATATAACATGTCGGGACGTGTCGGAATTATTTACTTTTTGAGAAATGACATGTCGACATGTCGTGTCATGTCGTATCGCATGTCGCGTGTCCGTGTCCGTGCTACATAGTGTAGGACTAGGAAACACTTTAGCAATCCATCAAGTATAACTTTGTTATTATCCAAATTTATAGTGGACTTCTTTGTCTTGACTATACCCATGGGGTGGGTTCTAACACTCGATTGAACCACATAAATTTTCGGTATTCTTTGTTATTCATTGTTGTTTTCTTTAGTAAATACTTCTTCTCATGTTAGGCTTAAATTACAAAATTGCTTAGCTTTTGTATTATTTCACAGTACTTCTTAAATGAGGAGAATAAACAGAGTGAGCATGTGCAAGAACTTAAACTAAATTTCATGTATATTTAACTAATTCTACCCATTTTCATATGCACGGCTGGCGAAAAGTTTCCAAATTAATGAAATAAGAGCCATTTTCTCAAAAGAAAGTCTAATGTGAACTTTATTTCAAATAAGTTTAAAGTGGTTAAGTTGTCTTAAATAATCGCATGAGGTGGCTAAATTATGTAAAAAATAAGAGCCTAAGCTCGCTGGCGACCAAATTTTCGTCGGCCAGAATGGGGCATTTTTGTTCAAAATAAAATCTGAGCAAAGATTAAAACAAAAAAGCAAAAAATGCCCAAAAAAAGGACGGCTCACCGCCGTGAGGAGAAAGTGACTGGCCGTCGCTTCATCGGTGAGGCAGAATAGCAGGGGCGAAACCGCCAAGAACCCGGCTGCCATTGCAACAGCCGAGAGAGCACCAAGGCGCAGCTATTGGAGGAGCGAGCAGGAATCTGAAGGCGTTACCGATGCATAAGCCAAAACAGGGCGAGATCTCAGGTCTCTCGGGCTTTATCCACAGCTGCGTACGCCCAATGCTAACAATGAAGGAAACTGGAAAGAGAAGAAGGAATTTCAGTATTCAGGGCAAAATGGTCAATTAAATTTGCTTGGTTCGTCCCCGAGTCTCCTCTTGTACGACGAAAACGTGAGAATTTTATGTTCCAGACTTCTAGAGCTCAACAGGGGACAAGATTGAAGTGGCGTTATTCTCAAAGCCGTACGCGAGAGCACTAAGTAAGAAAGGCCAACAAAATTTTTTGCTTGGATTGAGAATCTCTCCGAAGTTCTTGAGTTGTTTGTGCTGGTGTTTCGTGGATTCCTTATTATCAACTCATTTTATTGTGATTCTGGGTTCTGTGTTTGCAGTTTCCGCCATTGTAGTTGATAAATGGGAGTAGGTGGAATGGAGGGAGAACGTTGAGCACATCCCGACCGACTGATGAAGAAGAAGAAAGGTGGAGAGTGCGACCGTCGGATCTGGGTCCGTAAGCCGGCAAAGTCGGCAGTGGCGCACATCCCAACCATCTGCAATCTCCTGTTCTCCTCCGGTTTGATTTTTCTTTTTTCTTTTTTGAGTATTTTAGCTTTTCTTTTTTCATTTATTTATAATCTTTATCCAAATTTGGTTTCGGACAAAAATGCCCTATTCCGGTTGCCTGAAAAATTAAGTGCCCGTTGCCAACAAAAATTCGGTTGGCCGACGAGCTTAAGCCCTTATTTGAAATACTTGGCCAATTCAAGTCATTATTTAAAATAATTTTTATTTAGGGCCCTCTTTTGAAAAAAGGATTTTACATTAGGCCCTTGTTTCCCTTTTCAATGCATTACATACTCCAAGATCAACATTTGAGTTACATTCAAGGATCTTAGCTTTAGATACTAAAGTAATAAGATCACACAATTGCTAAACGTAGCGGGCATGCCATAATAGTAAAAATACGCATATAAACCTGAAGAATCGTTCGACCTTCATAATGTGGAATTTCCTTAGAGTCTGGATTCAACAATAAGAATATATAGGCTTTTAAAATCTCTTTTTCCTTTTTTTCCCGATCCTATCTTATATCTATTTTTACAAGTTATTGTGTGTACTATGCACTGAGTGCAAGTTACAAAACCCCTGCTCCCTCGTTCAAACATCTTCACCCCGGTCTCCTCAAGAAGGAGGGAAATCGAACTCTTCATCCCCCATTCCCATGTGGAAAGAGTGGCTACTAGGACAATCCTGGTAGTTCTCTTGTTCCTTTGATGAGCCGTAAGTATGAAAGTAAATGATCAAGATCTACAATTTTAAAAACTTTATTTTGAACGCATCATTTTTTACTATGTCACCATGATGATTATGATCGCGGACTCGAAATAAAATATGCGAAACACCTTTTTACCTGTAGAGAGTTGCCCCGGAGCAAGCGTTAAATTACATGAGTGAGAACTAAAGAGGAGAAACTTACTATGCTAGTTTCAAGTTTAAATCAACTTCTAAGCATAGGACATGGACATCAAAAGAAACTTGTAGGAAAAATTATCCAGTAAATTATAATCATATTATACGGATATCAATTTAGTCATATATATATTTTTTTCAATTTAGTTTTAAAGCTTTGCTCGAAATTTCAATGTAGCCCTTTTGGTTAATTTTCGTTGAACATAGCTAGATTCGCAGCCCACTTATCATTGGCTGTCTTATGTGGCGTATCATCACATAAGTGGTTTTTGATGAAATTGGGTAGAAGGACTAAATTGAAATTTTACGATAAGTTTTAGGACTAAATTAGTAAAATTAGAAAGTTTATGATTGAATTTGCTTCCGTATAATATGTTTAGAACTAATTGAATAATTTCCCCAAAAATTGTAATTATAGTGTCAACTGTTTGAGCCGTTGAATATCCCTGAAATTTCTTTGCAAGCACCAAATTTAAACACGTGAAGAGTTCAATGAATAAATTCAAGTCTATCCCATTCACTCATTGACATATAATTCTATAGTACAATAGTCCTTAACTTTTTTTTTTTTTTAGTTTTTCGATAGGATACTTAAAAACCTTCATATCTCTCTCTCTTAACCTTTTTTCGTCTCTTCCACTTTGAAGGGAAAAGATTTAACCTAGATCTCTCCCTCCCCTCCTAGTTCCTTTTTTTTTTTTTTTCCTTTTGTTTCTTTCCTGATTCTCCCCACGGAGCATAAATCCTCAACCCCTTCAATTAGTGCAATAGTCCTTACCTTTTTTCTTCTTTATTTTTTCATTTTTCGGTAGGATCCTTAAAAACCTTCATATCTCTCTCTCTCTCTCTCTCTCTCTCTTCTCTGAACCTTTATTCGTCTCTTCCACTTCTTTAACCTAGAGCTCTCCCTCCCCTCCTAGCTCCTTTCCTTTTTATTTTCTTTTGTTTCTTTCCTAATTCTCCCGATTTAGTTTTACATCTGGGAGCTTTGCTCTGCCAATCTTATATCCGGGAGTTTTTCTCTCCAATATAATTCTAAATGTTGGAATTTTAATGAAAAAGTACTTTTTCAATAGTATTCATAGCAGCTTTAATTGCGCGAAATGTGATCAATCTGCGAATATGAAATCACCAACCTATATGTTCTATTCTACAAGCCAATACCCCTCAAATGTGGTGGTGTGTTTTCTATAGTGATAGGATTTAGACTAAATGATCTGATGTTTTATTCCGTTTCTTATGTTACCAACATTTTCCATAAAGACCATTATAGTAACATATTAACAAGCAAATATCACGTAATGATAATAAATCGAAATTAATTGGGAAATACAAAATCGGGATCACATTTAGAATAATAAAATATACTATAACATTTAAATGATTAAATTAAAACTTCAAAGGTGTTATTGGTATGAGTTTGGAAGAGTTCGCGCTAAGTGTTTACTTAGTAAGCCAGTAGTTTTCCCTTAATGATTTACGTTTGGGAAGGTCACAACAGGCATTATAAAGTTTTTAACTGAAAAACGCGATGTGATGGCCTTCTCGGTTGAGCACAACACCGATGCCAACATTTGAAGCATCGCAATGAACCTCAAAACCAAATCAAACTTTGCTACCGCTGACAATGGAGCTTTAATGATCGTGTTCTTTAAGAGCTCAAAGCTCTTTTGCGCCTTTTCTTTTCTATGAAGCCTTTCTCCTTTAAGAATTAAGTATTTGGTGCAGCAACGGAACTAAAATTCTTTATGATCTCCTGTGGAAAGAAGCGAAGCCATGAAAGCTTCGAATCTTATGCCTTTGCAGCGTTTGCCATGAAATGATAGCTTAAATCTTCTAAGGATCCATCTCTCACATAGACAAGGAAAATTACCTTGTAAGTCAAGAACTGACTTTTGTTGAGATAGGAAAAACATTTTGCTCTCTCAGTGCTTGGAATACTCGTAGGAGACGTCTCATGTGTTCTTCCTTATCCTTACTGTGAGTGAGCATGTCATCAAAATGTACGATAAAAAATCTCCGAATGAACGGCCTGGATGTTTGACTCATTAGGTGCATAAAAGTACTTAGGCGCATTTGAAAGATGAAACAGCACGATAGTCGGCACATATAAGACACTTGTGTGCCGCATCCATTATATAATTGCATGAGTTTTTGGTTCAGTATATAGCGCATTCACATATCTTAATAACTTTTTATGATGCACGCTTGTAGATATTATGTAATTCAACTGGCGTGCGCTTGACAATCTGTTGGCTCAAATGGTGATCGATTCCATCAGTGGACTGTAAATGTTTCGTTAAAATAGTAGGTCCTGGATTCCTTCCTCTGAAGCATGAAGATAGCAGACCATGGATGGAGTAACTGCTGTTATCGTATCATCAACAGGTGTTGTCTTCTTTTTTCTCGCATATTAAACAATGAGTAGGTTTTTAGACTTTATTGTTCTTTTTTTCATAAATAGTTTTGGACGAAAATAAAAATAAAACAAGACAAAAAACAACTGAAATTAGAAGAGAGAAAAAATGTTCAAAAACTAATCCGGATACAGAGCAGAAGAAGATCGTCGAGTGCCACTGCCACCAACCAGTCAACAGCCGAACTCACCAAAAACCAAACCCCTCTGTTCTAAAAGTGTGAGGTTTGTCCATCCAAAGTACGGGAGCGTTCGTAGTGACCAAGCTCCTTCGCACGTTTTCTCAAGATCTGCTACACAACAATGGACATTTCCGGCCGAAAAAGAAAAACGACAATGGACATTTCCGGCCGAAAAGGAAAAAAGACAATGGACATTAGTCCTGTTACTAATCCTTCCTCACCATTGTCTACACAGCCAGACAACGAAGTGTTCCTGAGCTTCAGAGGGGCAGACATGCACAGGGGCTTTGCAGATTTCCTGTACACCAGCTTGACTGATGTTGGGATTCGCGTCTTTAGGAATGATGAAGAGCTGGAGAGTGGCAAAGAAATCGACCCCCAGCTGAATCAGGCGATTGAGCGGTCCAAGGTATCAATACCTATCATCTCCAACGAGTACGCGTCCAGCAAGAGCTGTCTCCTGGAATTGGGTCGAATGGTGAAGTGCATGGACAATAAGAATCGCATCATCATCCCTATCTTCTACTATGTCAACCCATCAGATGTACGCAACTGCAGCGGCCCTTTTGAGGGGGCCTTGGGTGAGCAAGAGAAGCAGAACTGTATGCCTGCTGTCCATCGGATCGTAAAGTTGGAGGGACACCATTTCCACGAAAAAAATGAAGGGTAATTTCCATGAACCGCTCTGGCCTAAGATTACTTTTCTCATTTTTCTTCCCTACTTTTGCGTTAGAATTTAATAATTTTAAACGATATCAAATCACATATTCGCTATTATTACAATGACAACGGCAGCATCATGCACAAATAGGTTTTCTTCCGCTCTCAATCCTCCTCATTCATGTCCTTTATATCCATATACATTTGACAGGTCTCACGGTGAAGTCGTAAAGCATATCGTCCACCAAGTTCAGCAGAAGCTGAAGAAGCAAGACCTAATCGTGACGAAACAATTTGTCAGAGTCGACTCTCATGTGCAAGACATAATGGCAAAGCTGAAGGTTGACTACCGCAATGGGCAAGCGGTTAAAATTGGGGAGACAAGTGTGACGGTGTTAGGAATATATGGGATCCCCGGGGCGGGTAAGACGGTTCTGGCCAAGTATATTTATAATCAACTTTATCATCTGTTCGATGCCTGTAGCTTTCTCGGGGAGATCCAAGCCGAAATTAAACATCACGGTATCTTGTCTTTACAAAACAAGCTAATTTCCGACCTTGGTAAAGGAAATGTCAAGTTTGATTCTTCTGAGAAAGCTCTGCTTCATATGCGGAAGAACTTTTGTAACATGAAGGTCCTTGTTCTCCTTGACGATGTATATGACCATGAACAGCTCAGCGCATTAGTCGGAGAGCTTGATTGGCTTGACTTGGGCAGCACGGCCATTTTGACATCCCAAACACAAGACGTCCTTGGAAACATCAATGGTGTAGAAAGTTTTGTCCTTGAACCGATGGAGAAAGATGAAGCTCTGAAATTGTTCTGTAGGCATGCTTTTGGAACGGATTCTCCCCTGAGGAATTCGAAGAACTGTCAACTAAGATCGTTGTTGCTACTGGCCAGCTTCCTTTAGCGCTCGAGGTGACAGGTTCATCTCTGTTTCTTGTCAAATCGAAGAAAGCATGGAGGGAAACATTGACTGCATTGGAAGTATCTCCTCATAAGAGAGTCCAAGCGGCCTTGGAGAAGAGCTATGCCAACCTAGATACAAATGCACAGGAGATATTTCTCGATATAGCATGCTTCTTCACCGGAATGGACAAAAGAATCCCCTATTACATGTGGGATGACTGTAAGTACTCTCCTTCTAGAACGATTCCAGCTCTTCAAGCCAGGTCTTTGGTAAAAATCGGAGAGGATAAAAAACTAGTCATGCATGAAATACTGAAGAAGTTTGGCCAGGAAATTGTCAAGAATGAAAACGGGTATGAACCTTCTGAGCGCAGTAGGCTGTGGAACCACAAAGAAGCACTGAATGTACTAACCAGAAGGAAGGTAACTTCTGCGAGCATTGCGCCACATCTTTTCTTCTTTAGATGCCAATTGATACAGTTATTGATCCTTCTCGTTCAATTATTTGTCAAGTGTGATGCTAAAAGACAGCATTTTTTTTTTTAAAAGTTAATTTTGTTTTGCTTGAATCACAGGGGAATAAGAAAGTCGAAGCCCTCAGGCTCAAGTTTGGTTGCGCTTCCGAAAGGAATTTCAGGTTTGAGTGTGATCAATTTGTTGGTTTACAGAACTTGAGGTTCCTCGAGCTGGATGGGGCTAATATTCAGGGAATCTTTGGGGATTGTCTTTCGAGCTTAAGGTGGCTTGATTGGCATCAGTGTCCTATAATTTCTGACTTTAAATCGCTAAATCTAAATTTCCAAAACTTGGTGATTCTTGATTTGTCGGGTAGTCAGGTTGACACATACTGGAGAGGTTGGGACCTGCTGGAGCAGGTGTGGAATGAATTCACTATCTTCACGCATTTTTTCATTTTACGACGTATTTCTCAGGAGCTCAGCATTTATTGTCATATCCTATCAATCTTGCAGGCAAGGAAACTCAAAGTTTTGAAACTCACTGGTTGTGTCCAATTGTTCTACTCTCCAGAATTTATTGCTTCAACGGAGCTGGAAAGACTTATTCTGGAACATTGCTCTAATTTACTAGTTATCCATCCATCATTGGGTAATCTGGAAAAGTTGGTTTCTTTGAATCTGAGGTGGTGCAGTTGCCTAAGTGAATTGCCAGATTTGGGTCCCATGAGAGGCTTGAAGGAGCTGCTGATCGATGGAACTTCCATTTCATGGATTAATTTTCGAGAGGATTCCATGATGAAGCTCAAAACTCTCAGTGCTTGCAATTGTGAAAACCTGACTGACCTATCCTATCTGCTCCCGTACTTGAAGTCTCTCAAATATCTCGCTCTAGACAGCACTGGAATTGTTACCCTCGGGAAGTCCATCGGAGCACTCGAGAAACTAAAGACACTATCTCTGAAGAATTGCAAGCGGCTATCCAATCTTCCAGATGAAATAGGAAACTCAGGTCACTGCAATTCCTGGATTTATCTAGCACCAAAATCTGTACCCTCCCGGAATCCATTGGATTTCTAGGGAAACTGTACGTGCTGTCTCTGAACAGCTGCCAGCATCTCTGTAATCTTCCAATTGGAATAGGGAAGCTCAGGTCACTGCAATCCCTGGATTTATCTTACACCGGGATTCAGAAGTTACCTCCTTTAGTCAAGGACTTGAAAGATATGAAAGTGCTCAGGATGATAGGTACTTCCATACGGGAGTTTCCTGAAGATATACTATATCTGGAGAAGCTGGAAGAGATAGATTTTTCGTCATGCCGGAGTTTAAAGGGGAAAATCCCGGACGACATTTGGAGATTGTCATCTTTGGCAATCCTGAAACTGTCCGACACTAGGATTTCTGGTCAACTACCTCCAAGTATTTCCCGCCTCTCTCATCTCCAGGAACTCCACCTCTCCAAATGCGACAATCTTCAAAAGCCTACCCGAGAAGCCCGATTTGGATGATATGGTTACGCACAGCAGCGGTTTTATTTATGTTTCTGAATAGCTTTCTAATCATCTTTTATTACTTAATCATCAGGATTTATATTTGTGAGGTACTTTGTAATGGGCTTAACCTTTGAATTAATAGAAAATTGTGAGTTTTTCTCTGTTGTGCTTCAAGCATGTTACGAGTTGCGGCTCAAGTGCCAGATTATCTTATCCTAAAACAAATCTCTTGTAATACTCTCAAAATTTGGAATCGCATCTACCTGATCAATCTACAATTCTTGCTTTGAGAAAAGATTCCAACCAATTTTGAAGGAAAAATTGTCAAAAAAGTTATAAATTTATTGCACTTTTGCCAGTTCAATTATAAACATTTTAATTTTGTCAATTAAGTCTAATCGTTCAATTTTGATCAGAATTCGCTAGCGTGGACATCGGCCTTCCTACATGCCACAACTGGAAATGACAATGAATAATTTTTAATAATATTTTCATATTTTTTTAATTTTGAATTTTTATATTTTCATTTTCCTTTTTTCTTTACTTTTTTTCATTATCAACGAGGATCACCGGTGACTATCCCTGGCGAAGCTACGTAGGTTTGGGTGAGGCCACCGTTGCCTTGCCAACCGTGGTCAAGGGCCTTTGCTTCCATCGAGGCCTGCGTAGTCAACAATGGTTGTTTGTGACCCTCACTGACAAAGGGGAAAAAAAAAAAAAAAAAGGAGAAACAAAAAGCAAAGAAAAAAAGGAACATATAAATAAAATTAAAAAATTAAAAAATTAATATTATTGAAATATCATTAAAAATTATTTACATTAGCGCTGACACAAAGCACAGCTAGTGTTCACATAAGCAAATTTTGGCTAAAATTGGCCGGATGAATTCAAGTTGACAAGAAATTTTTATGACTGAATTGGTGAAAGTACAATAAATTTATGACTAAATTGGCAAAAGTGTAATAAGTTCAAAATTATTTTGAATAATTTTCCCAAATTTAGAGATAGATCCGTCAATTCGAGGCATCACAAAGTCAACTTCCATTATATAAAAAAAATTAATAATAAAATAAAATAAATAAAAAAAGAACCTAGCATTCCTTCTTCAACAACTTCTATTTTATTAGGAGAAACATGATTTCATGATTATTTTTGGATCAGTTTCAATCTCTCGCTATTGCAGAAATCATCACTAACCTTAAATGAATGTTCAAGTTCAAAATCATCTACCATTTCAAACGAAAATGGTAGGATCTCAATATCTTGGTGTAGAGGCTCGTAAATCACGACCATCAGCTTTCGACGGATTCACTTCTGAAAGATGCATCGATTTTGCTTGATTTTGGAAATTCTGTAAAACGAGCCTCGTATAATCACCGATGCTCTTTTCCAGCTGTACAACCTTTGATTTTGCGGATCGAACAAACATTGCTCCTTCAATTTACCCCACCGTGACAAAGCTCCACCTTCAATTTATTCTTCACCAATTTCACTTTTCTAATTTCTAAGATATCAATGTCATAAAAAATAGGCGTACATGCACCAAACATCCTAAGACTTTCGTGAAAATTTATTTCAATTTTAAAATTTATAAAAAGTGCAATCAAGTTACAAAACTTGTCAAATTCGTACAATCAAGTTACAAAACTTGTCAAATTCGTACAATCAAGTCCCTCTTTCACTTTGTCCAATTTAGGCAAAAGAATTTATTACCGTTTTAAGACGTGTGGCAGCGATGTGAAGCTTGGTGGGCGCCACATCAAAAAGAACTTAAAGTTTAAAATAAAAAGAGATTATAAAAAATTCAAAAAAGAAAAGAGAAAAAAAGAAAAAAAAGTTCAAGGAGTGCTTAGCATGAGGGAGACCCTGCCATTGCTTTGCCGTGGCAAGGAGTACCGAAACCGCCACAATTTCGAGGATCTGGTCAAGTTGCTCTTCGACAGCTCCCTAGTGAGGGTTGTATTTTTTGTTGGATGCAAATTGCGTAATCCCAAGATCTCCATAACCAGAACAAGAACATGCATAATTGAGTAGAAAGATTAAGGCACCTATTTTGGGATCCATCATTCTTGAAGCGTAAGCGGAAAACTAATGTTCCACGCGCAAGTCATTCTTCTCTATTACCCTCCGTATCACTAGCTCAATGAGGCGACCCCTCACCTTTAGCGTTTGGTAAATGCTCCTTATGTGAGGATATATATGAGAATTAGGATTAGATGAGAGACTTGAGCACTATTTATAGAATTTTCAGCCGGGCCCCCTCATTACGGGCCGGACTCAACTCGGCCCACACTAGCCAGCTCCATATTAGACTAATTAAGAAACCTTCTATCTCACCTTAGACCACTCCGTTTTACGATAACCATAAAACGGTAAATTACAATATCAATTAATGTAGCCCATATCAAGAAAACTCTTACATTCTCCCACTTGGGCTATATTAATTGAAATTGTACTGTATGTGCGCACATTGGTCTAAAGATAATTCTTAATAGTTAATCATATCCCATAAAGTCTTAAACACTAAATCATGGTGGTAATTGTATGTATACACACAGAGCCTTCGATAGTCACGAATGTTCTCAACTTTATTGATATGGATTCAATATGGTAGTGTGGCAAATGGATAACATCTCTCATAGAGAGATCCCATTTATCAGTCACAATTCTCTTACTTTTAAGCGTCACAAAAACTTGTGCCACTAGAGAATGTCTTTAAGGTTCCAATGAACCTACATATGTTTTGTCCTTACGGTTAACATTTATTTATATATAACAAGACATATGCACAAGGCTAATAACCGGATACCCATAACCTTCACTCAAGGTTTATACAATACCTTGAGACTTTATCAATATGCATTCAACATAATAACAACACATTCAAAAATATTTTATTGAATGCAAAAGTTGATACGTATCAAACCATTACTAAATGTAACGAACACAGATGTGAACTTTATTAGAATAAAGCCAAAATAGCTCCCACTAAACAACAGTATCACAAGATACTCCTAGGCCCATGCTAATGACATGTCGCTCAAATACACACGGGTGTAGGGCTTTAATTAGGGGATCTGCAACCATATCATTTGTGAAAATATGATATATTATAACGTCACATTTCTGTACCGTTTCTTTATGATAAAAAATATTTGACCACCATATATTTAGACCTCTTGAGACCTCTGTTATTAATACTATAAATTTATTGTCTTAATACAACTGTATGGATCAATCTATAAAATTAAAAACGGCAAACTCTTTAATGAGGTTCCAGAGCTTAATAACCCAAGTAACAGCTTAAAAGAATCTTACTAACGCTCTTATATAGTAGAAGATGATATAGAACTTTATTTACTACACTTCTTACTAACATAAATATATATTCCATCATTGATCACATGTCATCCTGATAGCCAGCAAAGTTTACATCTAAATACCCTATTACCTGTAAGAATTAAACGTGTCTGTAAATTAACATATAATCTCTTGTCCTATTTGAGTACCTTAAAACCTTATTGGTAGTCACCCAGTGATCACATCCTGGATTTGACTGAAATCTGCCTAGAAGTCCCGTCACAAAGACGATATTTAGTCTAGTGCAAATTCGAGCATACATTCTACTTTTAAGTACATTGACACAAGGTACACCCTTTAACTAGATTTTCTCAACATCTAAATAAGGACAATGTAATGGATTTGGTCCATTACCCTTAACGACAGGAGCAATTCCTAGCTTGCAATGATGTATATTGAATATTTCCAAAATATAATCAATAAATGTCATCTGAGATAAATCTAATAAAATATGACGAGAACAATCCTTACGAACCTCAGTACAAAGGACAAAAAATACCTCAAGGTCACTACTTATAAGCAAAATATCATGTACATAGAGTATGAGAAAAAAAAAAAATTCCTCCCATTGACCTTGCAGTATATTGAATTACTTTGTTACCAATTGAACAAAATAACAACACTATGAAACTTTAATAATATTGTCTTGAAACTTGCTTAAAACTATGAATAAGACTTTTCAGTCTACACACAAGTTTACTTGAATCATCTGCTGCAAAATCATCCAGTTGCACTATATATATTGTGTATCTATTTAGCGTCACGCCATATCAAAAATAAATTATTAATGCCACGTTCACTCTGAAAGAATCTTTAAAAAAATACTAGAAAGAAATAATTATTTCTAACTATAAACTATCCACCCCTCTTTTAGAGTGAAAACTTTAGTTGTCAGTTTGGCTTTAAAATACACAATTTTTTTTTTTAAATCCTTTTAGTTGTGTATGCCAATTTGCAACTAATGAACTTGTGATCTTTAGGCAAGTCAGTAAGTTTTCAAACACTATGATGTTTCATAGATTGCATATCACATTTTATGGCATCTAATCACATACTTGATTGAGGATAAGAAACAACATTTATATAAGTCGATAAATCAACCATGTAGAGGATATTGTAGTCATGCTCTCACAAATAGACTATATAGTCTGATGGTATAAGTGATCATTTTTTCCTAATAAATCTCCTGAGTAAAACTAAAACCACTTCATTCTACACTTGAGATTTTTGATAATTTTTCATCAAAAATTATATCAAGAATAGAACCTTGAACCTCAACAAGTTTAGTCTATGATTTAGGAGATTTCACAATTGTCTGTACCATTATTGTTTGTATAGGTAAAGACAAAGGCACAGTGATCTTCCATCACACTATTATCCTTAATAGTCCGATGTCGAACTTTAGAAATTTTACTGTATGTGATTTCATAATTCTTGTACCTACTTTAGGGTCATAAAATCAATACCCTTTGAACAATCCATGTAAGATACAAAATAATTCCGAGTGGATCTGAATCGCAACGCACTTAAAATTGGATTAGATAATCTCACTTCTACATGACACCTCTATATTTTAATATGATTCAAGTTAAAATTATGTCCAATCCATAATTCAAAAGAAGTTTAGGGAACAACTTTTGTAGGAAATACCTTTTGTATGTGAAAATGTTACTTTCAAAATATCAATCCACAATAGACCAATAAATTAGTCTTACTCATTACTATGTTAATTATGGTGCAATTATGCCTTTAGGCAAAATCATTTTGTCAAGATTTTCAGGCATAGTAAATCATGTTACCACCTCAGAATTTACCTAGTATTTGACAAATAACCCTTTAAGCTATTCTGCATTGTTATACTTGCCAAATTACTCACGGTCACTACTAAGCCTGACAACCTTTACGACTAATTCTAATCGATTTATTCTTTACCTCGGTTATTTTACTTCCACAATAATCAATAGAAGTCTTTAAATAACCGTTAAGAGTAGATAAAATATCAACATTGTCAACTTTTCTACTCTTTCTTTAAACATGTGTGAGATTATTCCTTAAATAGAATACTTTTGGAAACAACATTTTCAACCGTATACGAGATGTATATATCATTAGGACTTAAACACAATTTTTGCAAATGTGTCCTAATTTCGGTATTAGACAAGACATAATTTCAAGCCACTAAGGCTTCCTTCATCTTTTAGTAGTGCAGTTTGCAGACAAACCACTTTTCAAGTGTTCCTAAATGGAACGCTTCATGGATAATAAGCAAATTCGATTGCTATTTTCCCAAGCAGTAAATAATTTGTCTACAACTTAAAATTTGTAGCAATAAAAGTCTCAATAATAATGGAGTTATTACTTACAGAAAATGTGATTGAAAAACAAGTAATGTGTATAATTAGCATCATGTGAGCACTGTGTAACTTGACGTACAAGTATACATCTAGAGAGTTACACGCATAATCATATAATCACCTTTAGGCAGAATACATGACATGCAGTTGTACACTCCCCACATGATAGCGGTTATGAGAATATATTCCAATTTTCGTGAATTCATCACCTTTGGGCATATGAACCACTAGAATCAGTCACTCCTCCACCACAACATCATGTATCCCTCCATGAATTAATACACAATCACCTCCTTTGGGAGTATGAGCACACATTAGATTAGGAAACATCTCAATCAATATACGAGATTGATATTTCTCAAACCTAATCAAGCGTGCCACTTTGGCGGTCACTACTCAATTGAATTCTTGAAACTCTCTCATACCCGGTATAGAAACTTTACTTCTCACATACACCATATACATGTGATTTTAACTTTAGTGATAGGAGCAGTAAATCACAAAAATCATATATCATGCTAATTTCATTACTTTACTCATAGATAATATCTTTATTCATTAACAAAAATCGTTATTCATATATATAAATAACCTGAAAGACAGACTCCAATTAGATCACTAATAACAGTAACACAAGAAACTTCTCATAAAATAGAAGAAACATCTCTTGTGCACCCCGATTATAGATTGCCAGAACATTAATAATAATACGAGATACTCTAAATTGACAAGCCTGACAGCTGATCAACTATTGCTCATGAGTTTCATAAGGCAAAACATGACTCCAAGGCCAACAACTGATTTATTAGCCAATTTTAAGTAACAAATTGTCATTGCATCAACTAGTGACCTTAATTGAGTCAAACCACATAATCAAGTATCTAAACTACAACAATAGATACTATTGCTTTGCGTAAATGTCGTCATACTTCTTAACCATTAACAAAAATGTTCAACTTGATAAACATTAACCAGTGACCAGATGAGTTTAAGTACAATATCTAATTTAACTAACATGCATTATCCACATTCAGCAGATGTGTTAATTAGTACAATAAGTTTGGTCACGAGTTCTAAATACGTCAATTATTCAAAGGTTATCAGAAAGGAGTATGCTTGAGTAACAAAAGTTTCATATTCTCATCACCTCAATACATAGTTCAATTACTATCCCCATATGATTGTATCTCATTAAGCTAGCTTCAATTTACAATAGAGTTTAATTTTTATTAATGAATCACACATTTACAATGTTTATGTGATAACATACCAGTAATACAACACCTGTATTTCCAAAATCACAGAAAATACAAGAAAAATATGCAAAAATACACTAAAAATACGCGTATTTAGGGTTTTGTATGTATTTTCACATTCATAAAACCATCAAACATGTAAAATAAATACACCACAAAATAGAAGAGGATCATATGAATCTAACGCCACCAACCACGCGCCCATCAGAGGTCCCACGCGCCTGCACACGCCACCTAAGTGCGCGGCACATGGGGCTCACGCGCGAGCGAAGGATCTGGTCAAAAACCTGTTTCGACCGCCCGGTCAAGCCGCCTGGTCCGACCTGTTGACCGGTCTGGTCAGAAAATTGACAGGGTTGGGTCAGGTCGGCCGCCATTCGGGTCTACCGCCATTCGGGTCGGGTCGGATCGGGTCCATGACGTCGGCCCACGTGCGTGAGCCGCGCCCCATGCGTGGGAGCATGTGAGGGCGCGTGACCGCACGTGGGGAACGTCTTCGATGCCCTGGCGGCGCGTGGCCACGCATGGGGGCACGTGAGGCCTCCCACGACGATGTGCCGCCGACCGTCTTGCTCGTCTCGTCAAGCCCAGTCTGAATTTGTGATTTAATTTTATTTTTATTGAATAAAAAATTACGAAAATCACAAATTACGGTAAAAATTCTATTCCTTCGAGTTCTAGGGTTATGGTTGCTCTGATACCACATGTTGGATGCAAATTGCGCAATCCCAAGATCTCCATAAACAGAACAAGAACATACATAATTGAGAAGAAAGATTAACGCACTTGTTTTGGGATCCATCATTCTTGAAGCGGAAGCGGAAAACTAATGTTCCACGTGCAAGTCCTTCTCCTCTATTGCTCTCCGTATCACTAGCTCAATGAGGCGACCCCTCACCTTTAGCGTTAGGTAAACGCTCTTTATATGAGGATACATGTGAGAATTAGGGTTAGAGGAGAGACTTGAGCACTATTTATAGAGTTTCCAGCCAGAGAGCTCCTCATTACGGGCCAGGCTCAACTCGGCCCATATTAGTCAGTCTCATATTAGACTAATTAAGAAACATTTTATCTCACTTTAGACCACCCGGTTTTACGATAACCATAAAACAGTAAATTACAATATCAATTAATGTAACTCACTCTTACATTTTTTTGTAAGAATTATTGTGGTCCGCATGATATTATTAATTAATGGTTTAATAATTATTTAAATGCCATAAAAGAAATCTTAGTCACGAGAAGTTGCAACTCTCATCAAAAGATGTAATTCTTATAAGGAAGTTACAATTCTTTTGAAAAGATGTGGCTCTTATGAAAAAATAACATGTTTTGATGAAAGGTACCTATTCATAATCTATACAAATAGAGTCTGCTCATCTTTCCACCTATTGAGAACATACATTGTATTTTATCTTCCATCAAATAAAACACATTAAAAAAAAAGTGGGTCAAGGGAGAGAATCAAATTTCATCATCTCTTCAGCTTTTGCAATAATTATTTTAAATGGTATTGCTATGGAAAAAATTACATCTTCATCCCACTAATCCTGAAAAAAAAAAAATGAAGATCAAAGATCCCTATTTTTGAATTTTCGCATTAAAGAATTACGTTATTGCTGACAACATCTCCATGGTTCGCGCGGTTTAGTTGCAATAAGTCCCCTGTTACTCATCTAGCTCGCCAACAACGTTTGCTTCCATGAACGGCTTCTTCCTAGGCAGCCAAAGAACTAACGGCAAGGCTCGGATTTTGGCAAAGATGAGGTCTCGCTTAGAGAGAGGGAAAACCGGGGGATCTAGCCGTTGTTGAGGACGTCGTAGGCCGAGACAGGCAAACCACCCGTGCTGAGGCAAGTGAATTCGAAGTTGGAATGTTCGTCTTCTTCGTTTTCTTCTTCAAGCTGTAACTTCTTTCTGCAGATTTGATTTTGGTATAAAAGCAATCAGGTGGCTTCAGAGATGTCGATCACAGGCTTCTCTTTGAAATCCTCCCCCAACTTGTCGATTGATTAATGAGGATGAAGGAGGGAGAAATGGATATAGCCTGGTACAGCTCTATTTTTGGGGCTGGTAGCGATCGAATCGGCTTCTCTGAAAACTGGATTACCTCTGTCACAGCGTTTGTGAATTTGGGGAGATACAGAGGGGCGAAGTAACAGAGGGATGGAGACAGAGCTGCCATGGCCGCCGCTCCAGCTTCACTAAGCTCGTGTAGCAAAAGAGATTTAGAGATTGTGACCATGGCTTCTCGAGCTTGGTCAAGCTCAGAACGAGGGTCCCTCGAGCTTCATTGAACTCGCCCATTCAGACTTGGTGGAGGGAGTTTTTTTTTTTTTTTTTTTTTTTTTTTTTTTTTTTATATAATTAAATTTAAATGTTAGCTTTTCTATTTTTATTTCTTTTTTAATTCTCTTTATCTTCTTTAAGTTTTAATCCTTCTTTCCGTTGATATATTTTCCAGTTTTTTTCCCAATGTGGCGCTTAATGGGTATTATGTCAGCTTCATGCGTTTCAAGAAAGTAATCAGAAAAGGCAATGTGATTTGGTTACACAAATTTTACTTATTTTACAATTTGATTGCAACTTTTGAAAAATTTAGAATTCAATCGTATTTTCACGATAGGTCTTAGTATTTTCGGTACACTTATCCATAACTATCTAGCTTTTCAAGCCAACCAAAAACTCCCATGCAACAAAATATGCATCAAACTAAGAATTCGTGCATCAAATTCATCAAATTTATTAGCGTAATGCGTAGGACCACTAGCAATTACTAGACACCACGTTAGAATTTTCTATTAGCAATTAGTCGAAATGATTACATTAGAATTTCACACAAATATTTAGGACTATATTGATAAAATAGAAAAGTCTATGATTGAATTGATATCTGTAAAATAGGTTTCAAATTGATTTGGTAATTATCTCTTTTTTTTTATCACAAATAAAACAATTTATGGACTTTATTGTTCTTTTTTCATAAATCGTTTCCTCATTTGGAAGAAAAAAATCAAAACAAAATAGAAACATGGGTAATAAGAAGAGGGAAAGAAATGTTCAGAAACTAATCCTAAAGCGCCACTGCCACCGACCAGTCAACGGTCGATTTGCTCTCCCGAAACCGAGTCGACTCTGGTCTATATAAGTGTGAGGATGGTCCAATCCAAAGTGCGTGCGCGTCTTGACCCCCAGAAAAAGAAAAGAAAAGAGTTCCTGAGTTTCAGAGGGCCATTATACGTTTTTGTTGAGATCTGCTACACAAACAATGGACATCAGTCACGTTAGCAATCCTTCCTCATCATTGTCTCCACGGCCAGACTACCAAGTATTCCTGAGTTTCAGAGGACCAGACACACGCAGGAACTTTGCGGATTTCCTGTACACCAGCTTGACTGATGTTGGGATTCACGTCTTTAGGGATGAGGAAGAGCTGGAGAGAGGCAAGGAAATCAACCCCCAGCTGATCCAGGCGGTTGAGCAGTCCAAAATATCAATACCCGTCATCTCCGAGGACTACGCATCCAGCAAGAGCTGCCTCATGGAATTGGACCAAATGGTGAGGCGCATGGACAATAAGAATCGCATCATCATCCCCGTCTTCTACTATGTCAACCCGTCAGATGTACGCCACTGCACGGGCCCTTTTGAGAACGCCTTGAATGAGCACAAGAAGCACGGCAGAGATGACAGTATCCTTAATCCCTGGAAGTCTGCCCTCCAACGGATCGGATGCTTGAAGGGACACCATCTCCACGAAAATCAGGAAATGTAATTTCCATGACGTGCTCTGTTCTGAGATTACGTTTTCTCATGTATCTTACCTAATTTAGCTTTAAGTTTAACTAGTTTCGAATCATATCCAATAATATATTCGTTATTATAAAGATGACATAGGCTGCATCATGCATGAATAGGTTTTCTTCCTCTTTCAATCCTCCTCTTTCATGTCCATTTTATTCCATATACATTTTGGCAGGACACATGGTGGAGTCATAAAGCTAATTGTCCGTAAAGTTGAGCAGATGCTGAAGACGAGGGACCTAATGTTGCCGAAACAATTAGTTGGAGTCGATCCTCATGTGCAAGAAATAATGGCAAAGCTGAAGGTTGACTACCGCAGTGGGGAAGCGGTTAAAATTGGAGGCACATGTGAAAAGGTGTTAATACATGGCATCCCCAGGGTTGGTAAGACGGTGCTGGCGAAATGTGTTTATAATAAACTTAACCATCTTTTTGACGCCTGTAGCTTTCTGGAAAAGTTCCAAGAAGAAATTAGTCACGGCATTGTGTCTGTGCAAAACAGACTGATTTCCCACCTCCACAATGGAAATGCCCAACAGTTTGATTGTTCTGACCATGCTCTGGCACATATTCAGGAAAGGTTTCGCGCCATGAAGGTCCTCCTTCTCCTTGATGATGTGAAGGACCATGAACAGCTCAGCGCATTAGTCGGAGAGCTTGATTGGTTGGGCCCAGGGAGCACGGTCATTGTGACATCCCGAAGATGTGATGTCCTTCAAAAAGTCAATGGTGCGGAAAGTTTTGGTCTTAGAACGATGCAACAAGATGAAGCTTTGACGTTATTCTGTAGGCATGCTTTTGGGACGGATTCTCCCCGTGAGGAATTCAAGGAACTGGCAACAAATATCGTTGCTGCTACTGACAGGCTTCCTTCGGTGCTCGAGAAGGTTGGTGAGTTTCTGTTGGGAAAAGGCAAAAGAGTGTGGAGTGAAAAACTGATTCAGTTGAAAGCAGCTCCTGATAAGAGTGTCCAAGAAGCCCTCCTCGAGAGCTATACCACCCTAGATGAGAAAGAACAACAGATATTTCTTGATATAGCATGCTTCTTCAATGGAACGGACAAGAGAATACCCTATTACATGTGGGATGATCTTCAGTTTTCTCCTAAAATATCAATTATATCTCTTTGTGCCATGTCTTTGGTAGAAATCGGAGAGGATAAGGAACTACGCATGCAGGGAATACTGAAGGCCTTTGGCAGGGAACTTGTCAAGAGTGAAAACGAGAATGAACCTTGCCAGCGCAGTAGGCTGTGGAACCACGAAGAGGCACAGCATGTACTAAACGAAAAGAAGGTAACTTGCGACCACTGCACCACGTCTGTTCTTCTTTAGATGCCAATTGATTCTGTTATTGATCCTTTTCGTTCAATTATTCATCAAGTGCGATGCTGAGAGACAGCTCCATTTTTTTTAAGGTAATTTTGTTTTGCTTGATTGACAGGGTACCAAGAAAGTTGAAGCCCTCGGGCTCAAGTTTGCTGACAGATCTGAAGGGAATATCATCAGTTTTCAACGTGATCAATTTAATGGCTTGCAGAACTTGAGGTTCCTCGACCTGGATCGAGCTGATTTTCGAGCTGATACTCGAGGAGAAATTCGGAATCATATTTTGAGATTAAGGTGGCTTGGTTGGCAAGGGACACCTTGGACGTTTGACATTAAATGGCTAAAGCTGAATTTGCAAAAGTTAGTGATTCTTGATTTGTCGGGTAGTCGGGTGCCCCAAGACTGGAAAGGTTGGGAGTTGCTTTCGACGGTACGGAATGAATTCACTATCTTCATGCATTTTTCCTTTTGACCATGTATTTCTCAGGAACTCAACATTTACTAACACGTCCTATTTATCTTGCAGGCAAGTAAACTGAAAGTTTTGAAACTAACTGGTTGTGCCCATTTGAGTTCCACTCCAACATTTCCTGCTTTTTTTCGGCTAGAAAGACTCATTCTAGAAGGTTGCTCTAACTTAGCAGTTATTCATTCATCAATTCGTAATCTGCAGGAGTTAGTTTCTTTGAACATGAAGGGATGCCATCTCCTCCGTGAATTGCCATATTTGGGTTCCATGAGAAGCTTGAAAGAGCTGGCGATCGATGGAACTTCCATTTCTGAGATTAAATTCGAAGAACATTCCATGACGAAGCTCAAATTTCTTAGTGCTCGCAATTGTGAAAACCTGACTAATATATCCAATTCGATTAGATACTTAAAGTCTCTCACATATCTTTCTCTCGATGGCTCTAATATAGAAACCCTTGTGGAGTCCATCGGATCTCTAGAGAAACTAAAAACCCTGTCTCTGAAGAACTGCCAGAGGCTAGCCAATCTTCCAGATGAAATAGGAAGGCTCAGCTCACTGCAATTACTAGATTTATCTGACACTCCAATTCGGAAGTTACCAACGTCAGTCGAGAATTTGGAAGCAACGGAAGTGCTTGGGCTGAGGTGTACTAGGAAGAGGAAAAGATAGATTTCTCGTTTTACCCGGATGTATACAGGGTTGCCTCCGATCCTTTTGGGGGATTGTGAACCATCCGACACTCATACTTCTGGCCTACCTCCAAGTATCTCCCGGCTTTCCCGTCTCCGGGAACTCCACATCTCCATATGCCACAATCTTCAGAGCCTACCCGAATTACGCTGTTTTGTTAATGTTTTCAGAGATTCAGCTATTTAGACTCCAAACAATATTTTAAGAGTTTCATTTACTTCTTTTAATAGCTTTCCAATTATCTTTTACTGGTGAATTATTAGGAAATTCAGACTATTTATATTCATATTATTCTCTTTTGTAATGAGCTCACCCTTTGAATCAATAGAAAATTGAGAGCTACGTGTCATGCGTATTTACGAGTCCTGACTTATGTTCGCTCATTTTTCTTGCATTCAGTTTTCAAAATGCCGGTTTATATGATCGTAAAGTAAATCTCTTGTAATCACATCTACAAAATGAATCAAAAGCTCTTGCTTTGAGAAAAAGATTCCAACCAAATTTGTTAAATAGATCCGTCCATTTAAGGCATCACAAAAAAATGAACTTCCTATAGAAAATCCCAGCTTTCCTCCTTCAACGACTTATATTTTATCATGAGAAACCTGATTTCATGATTCGGGTCAGTTCCAATCTCTCCACCATCGCAAAAATCATCCCTAACTTGAAACAAATGTTCGAGTTCAAAATCATCTACCATTACAAATGAAAACTGGAAGAACATGTGAAACATGCATGGATATGCATGATCTTGGAAATCATGTAAAACGAGCCTTGTACAATCACCAATGCTCTTTTCCCGCCCTAAATACCTTTGATTTTGCTGGACGAACAAATATTTTTTATTATGCCTACCCATCTTCTACCAAGTCATGACGGGTGATTTTCCTTCTCCGAAACATCGCTCTTTCATATCATCCCTCCCTAAGATAGCTCTGCCCTTCAATTTCTAGGATATTATTGTAATCAAATTTTTTTAATATGGTTTCCAAGCCAACCAATAACTTCCCATGCAGTAAAATATCCATCAAAACTAAGAACCTCATCGAAATTCATCAAATTAATCGCGCCTTTTGCAATTCCCAAGACAATCTTGACGGCAACAATCACCAATATCGTTGTCTCCATCACAACCCCCACGCATTTCACAAATCTCATAGCCGGCACACCCTCCATAGTAACCACCATAGCCAATGTCACACCCCAAGGGGATTATATGGTCGCATTCTTACCCAGAGGACGCAGCTTAAAACAAAACCAACTTAAACCTGCTATCAAAATATATACACATTTATATATTTGATTTATATATTTGATAGAATGGGGAGCTGGTTACAGGATTGAAGTTTCTAAAATCTATTAAACATGATATATATAAATCGCCACACTCAATTAAACCCAACATATATCTTCAGACATACACAATTCTACCCAATAGTATCCAATATCCAACTACCAAAATTCTTGTTGACATCGCTTCCATCCTACTAGCCACTAGCTGAAGAAACTAAAATTATAGAAATTAATGGGGTGAACAACTTATTGTGGCCCTCTCAATGTGATCCGGGGAAGATGATTTTATAGGTTAACCCGAACTAGGAATCAACGGTCCTCAACCAGTGGAGATTCTCCCAAATCATTACCTAGTGCGACAAGGATATTACAATTGAAATTGATCTATCTATGAAGTCTAACCTAAACAAGACTTGCCACTAACCTATTAGAGTCGGCTAGGAGTCAAGTAAGGAATGGGAGGACACCTCACTTTCTATGCAACTAGAAATCTTGACTCGAGGACTCCTATTTAGGTTGGAATTCATGGATAGATCAATTTCAATCATAATAGTGCGAGGTGGGGGTTCAGGAGAACCCACACTGGTTGGTACCGTTGATCCCCAACTCAGCATTACCTCTAAACTCATCTTCCTTGGATTGCGTTGGGAGAGTCACAACAACTTGTCGACTCCAAAGTTTTTCTTTGTAATAGACACTCTTTATTTGACTTTAATTTGTTTAAAGGAAAATGGTATTTACCTGTAGCATGATGACTTGCTAACGCTAAAAAGAACGTGTTAGTGCATGAATCCTGGGGGATTGAAAAACTAAAAACGACACATTACCCTTCATTCGAATTCTCCTTCTTGGGGAGTTTGACATTTCCTATCAGGAATAACAACAAAACATGTTAGAAAATGACTCGCAATGAATATTAGAATCTATACAACGTCACTCTCCATCAATTTGGCCCTTTGGGGACAAAACATCCGAATGAATCCATCGAGAATATGTGATACATATTAGAGAGTTTTAATGGGTAAATTGGAACCCGTACCATGTTAACCTTAATTTGAATTTCTTCTCATGTCCATCTACACTCATAGCCCTAAAGCTTGGAAGTGCCAAAGGTTTTTAATGTCTCTGTGTGTATACATGCAGTTACCGCCATGATTCGGTATTTGAGACTTTATGCGATAGGTTTGACTATTACAAATTATCTCTAGACCAATGTGCGCACATACAGTATAATTTCAATTAATATAGTCCAAGTGGGAGAATGTAAGAGTTTTCCTAATGTGAATTACATTAATTGATATTATAATTTACCATTTTACGTTTGTTGTAAAACGGGGTTGGTCTAAGGTGAGATAGAAGGTTTATTAATTAGTTTAATATGGGGTTGGCTAGTGTGGGCTGAGTTGAGCCTGGCCCGTAATGAGGGGGCCTGGCTGGAAACTCTATAAATAGTGCTCAAGTCTCTCCTCTAACCCTAATTCTCACATGTATCCTCACATAAAGAGCGTTTCCTGAATGCTAAAAGTGATGGGCCGCCTCATTGAGCCAGTGATATGGAGGGCAATAGAGGAGAAGGACTTGTGCGTGGAACATCAGTTTTCCGCTACCGCTTCAAAAACGATGTATCCCTAGGTGCGTTAATCTCTCTACTCAATTATGCAGGTTCTTATTATGGTTATGGAGATCGTAGGATTGCGCAATTTGCATCCAACATGTGCTATCAGAGCAACCATAACCCTAGAATTCAAACGCATAGAATTTTTGCCATAATTTGTGATTTTCGTGATTTTTTGTTCAATAAAAATAAAATAAAATCATAAATTCAGACTGGGTTCGATGAGACGAGCAAGACGGTCGGCGGCGCGTTGCCGGGGGAGGCCTCACGCGCCCCCACGTGCGGGGCGCGGCTCGCGCGTGCGCTCCACGTGCCGCGCACTTAGGCGGCGCGTGCGGGCGCATGGAGCGTCGGATCGACGCGTGACCGGCGACGTTGAATTCGTATGATCATCCTCTATGTCGTGGTGTATTTATTTTACATGTTTGATGATTTTATGGATATGAAAATACATACGAAACCGTAAATACATGTATTTTTTAATGTATTTTTTGCGTATTTTTCTTATATTTTTTTTCTGTGATTTTGAAAATACAAGTGTTGGGTTACTGGTATGTTATCACATAAACATTATTATACTATAATTCATTAATAAAAAAATTAAACTTTATTGTGAACTAAAAATGGCTTACTTATATACAATCATTATTGGATAGTATTTGAGTTATGTATTGAGTGGATGAGAAATAGTAAAAGTTATAAAACTTTTGTTGCTCAGGCATATTTCTTTATACACATTTGCTGAATGTGGGTAATGCATGTAAATGAAGTTATTGCATATTGTACCTAAACTCATCTGGTCACTTGGTAATGTCTATCAAGTTGAATATATATATATATATATATATATATATATATTTTTTTTTTTATGGTTAAAAGATATGACAATATTTATGTAGAGCAATAGTATCTACGTTATAGTTTAGATATTTGCTTATATGGTTTGACTCAATTTATAAGCCATTGGTTGATGTAATGATAATTTGTTACTTAAAATTGGCTAATAAATCAGGACTTTGGAGTCATAGTTTACCTTATGAAACTCATGAGCATCAACTGTCAGGATTGTCAATCTAGGGTACCCTATACTGCTATTGATGTTAATTTGTGATAGATCATCTGAATCAACATTCTTCTTTATGTTGTTCTAGTAATCTGTAATATTGGTGTACAAGAGACGCTTTCTTCTATGTTATGATAAATTTCTTGTGTTGATATAATCGGTGATTTTCCTGGATGAATAAAACAGTGTAATTAGCATGATATGTGATTTTGGTGATTTACTACCCCTGTCACTAAAGTTAAAATCACATATATATATATATATATATATATATATAGTGTATGTGAGCAGTAATATTTATATCCATAATAGGAGAGAGTTTCAAAGATTCAATTGAGTAGTGACCACCAAAGTGGCACGCTTGATTGGATTTGAGAAATTTCGGTCTCATATTTTGACTAGGATGTCTCCTAATCTAATACGTAGTCATACTCCCAAAAGAGATGATTGTGTGTTAGTTCATGGAAAGATACATGATGATATGGTGGAGAAGTGATTGATCCTAGTAGTTCATATGCCTAAAGGTGATGAATTCACGAAAATTGAAATATATTCTCATGACCGCTATCATGTTGGGAGTGTACAATTGCATGTCATGTATTCTGCCCAAATGTGATTATATGATTTTGCATGTAACTCTCTAGATGTATACTTGTATGTCAAGTTACACAGTGCTCACATAATGCTAATTACATACATTGCTTGTTATGTGAACAATAAGGTTTATATTCCTGATATAAGAGAGTTTCAATGATTCAATTGAGTAGTGACCGCCAAAGTGGCACGCTTGATTGGATTTGAGAAATTTCGGTCTCATATATTGATTGGGATGTCTCCTGATCTAATGCGTAGTCATACTCCCAAAGGAGGTGAATGTGTATTAGTTCATGGAGGGATACATGATGGTATGGTGGAGGAGTGACTGATCCTAGTGATTCATATGCCAAAATGTGATGAATTCACGAAAATTGAAATATATTTTCATAACCGCTATCATGTGGGGAGTATACAATTGCATGTCATGTATTTTGCTCAAAGGTAATTATATGATTTTGCATGTAACTCTTTGGATGTGTACTTGTACGTTAAGTTACACGAGTGCTCACATGATGCTAATTACATACATTGTTTTTTTTTTTTTTCAATCACATTTTCTATAATTAATAACTCCACTATTATTGAGGTTTTTTTACTACTACAAATTTTAAGTTGTGGACAAATGATTTGCTGCTTGGGAAAATAGCAATCGAATTTGCTTACTGTCTATGAAGTGTTCCATTCAAGAACACTTGAAAAGTGGTTTGTCTACGTGAATTGCACTTTGCTAAAAGATGAAAGAAGCCTTAGTGGCTTGAAATTATGCATTGACTAATACCGAAATTAGGACACATCTGTAAAGATTGTGTTTAAGTCCTAATGATATATACGTCTCGTATATGGTTGAAAATGTTGTTTCCAAAAGTTTTCTATTTAAGAAGTAATCTCACACATGTTTAAAGAAATAGTAGAAAAGTTGACAATATTGATATTTTGTCTACTTTTAACGGTTATCTAAAGACTTCTATAGATTATTGTGAAAGTTAAATGACCGAGATAAAGAATAAATTGGTTAGAATTAGTCTTAAAGATTATTAGGCTTAATAATGGTAGTGAGTATTTTGGCAAGTATGGCAATGCGGAATAGCTTAAAGGATCATTTGTCAAATACTTTATAAATTTTGAGGTGATAATTTAATTATTATGCCTGAAAATCCTGACAAAAGATTTGGTCGAAAGGCATAAGTACACCATAATGAACATGGTGATGAGTATGATGAGTAAGACTAATTTATCCGGTCTACTGTGGGTTGATATTTTGAAAGCAATTATTTTCACATACAAAAGGTGTTTTCTTATCAAAGTTGTTTCATAAACTTCTTTTAAGTTATGGACTAGACATAAATTACTTGAATCATATTAAATTTAGATATGTCATGCAAAAGTGAGGTTATCTAATCCAATATTAAGTGTGTTAGAATTTAGATCCGTTCGAAATTATTTTGTATCTTACTCAATTTAAAGGGGTATTGATTTTATGATCCTAATAAAAGTATAAGAATTATGGAATCACATACAGTAAAGTTTCTAAAGTTCGATATAATTGTAGAGGATAACTACTCTCAAACTATTAAGAATAATAGTACAATGGAAAATTACTATGTTTTTGTCTTTGCCTATATAGATAATTGTGGTACCGACAATTGTGGAATCTCCTATACCATAGATTAAACTTGTTGAGGTTCAAGATACTATTCTTAATATAGTTTATGATGAAATTTCTCAAACATTTCAAGTGTAGAATGAAGTGGTTGTATTAAGAGATTTGTTAGGGAAAGACGATTAGTTATACCATCAGACTATATAGTCTATCTGTGAGAGCATGATTACAATATCCATTACATGGTTGATTTAGTGACATATATATAAATGTCGTTTCTTGTTCTCAATCAAGTATGTGATTAGATATCATAAAAGATGATAAAGTCTTCACTCTGGAAGAGGGGTGGATAGTTTATAGTGAAAAAATAATTATTTCTTTCTAGTATCTTTTAAAAATTCTTTCAGAGTGAACGTGATATTAATAGTTATTTTTGATATGGAATTACACCAAATAAATACAAAATCTATATAGTGCAATCGGAAGATTTTGCAGCACATGTTTTAAGTAAACTTGTGTGTAGATTGAAAAGTCTTATTCATGGTCTTAAGCAAGTTTCTAAATAATATTATTAAAGTTTCATAGCGTTGTTATTTCGTTCAATTGGGAACAAAGTAATTCAGTAGATATCATACTGTGAGATCAATGGGAGGAAATTTATTTTTTTTCATACTCTATGTATATGATTTTTTGCTTACAAATAATGACCTTGAGGCATCTTTTGTCCTTTACACTGAGGTCTGTAAAAATGGTTCTTGTCATATATATATTAGATTTATCTCAGAGGGCATTTGCTGATCGCATTTTGGAAATATCCAATCTACATCAATGCAAGCCAGGAATTGCTCCTATCGTTAAGGGTAATGGACCGAATCTATTACATTGTCCTTATTTAGATATTGAGAAAATCTAGTAAATGGTGTACCTTGTGTCGGTGCATTTAAAAGTATAATGTATGCTCAAATTTACACTAAACTAAATATCATCTTTGTGACGGAACTTCTAGGTAGAAATCAATCATAATGAGTTGCTACCAAGAAGGTTTTAAGGTACTTAAATAGGACAATAGATTATGTACTAATTTACGGACATGTTCAATTCTTGCAGCTAGTAGGGTATTTAGATGTAAACTTTACTGGCTGTTATAATGACATGAGATTAATAACAGAATACATATTTATGTTAGCAGGAATTATAGTAAATAAAGTTCTATGTCATCTTCTACTATGTAAGTAGCGTTAGTAACATTCTTTTAGGCTGTTATTTGAACTATTAGGCTCTGGAACCTCATTAAGGAATTGGCCGTTTTTAATTTTATAGATTGACCTATACGGTTGTATTGAGACAATAAATTTATTATATTTTTATTAACTTTATTAACAACAGAGGTCTCAATTTGTCTAAATATATGGTGGTCAAAATTTTTTACCATAAAGAAACGGTACAAAAAGGTGACGTTATAATATAATATATTTTCACAGATGATATGATTGCAGATCCACTAACTAAAGGTCTACGCCCGTGTGTATTTGAGCGACATGTCATTAGCATGGGTCTAGGAGTATCTTGGGATATTGTTGTTTAGTGGGAGTTATTTTGGCTTTACTCTGATAAAGTTCACATATGTGTTCGTTGCACTTAGTAACGGTTTGATATGTATAAGCTTTTGCATTCAATAAAATATTTTTGAATGTGTTGTTATTATGTTGAATACATATTGATAAAGTCTCAAGGTATTGTATAAACCTTGAGTGAAGGTTAGAGGCACCCGGTTATTAGCCTTGTGCATATGCATTGTTATACATAAAGAAATGTTAACCGTAAGGACAAGGCATACGTGGGTTCATTGGAACCATAAAGACATTCTCTAGTGGCACAAGTTTTTTTTGACGCTTAAGGTAAGAGAATGGTGACTAACAAATGGGATCTCTATATGAGAGATGTTATCCATTTGACACACTACCATATTGAATCCATATCAATATAGTTAAAAGCACTTGTGATCATGGAAAGCTTTGTGTGTATACATGCAGTTACCGCCATGATTCGGTGTTTGAGACTTTATGCGATAGGATTGACTATTAAGAATTATCTTTAGACCAATGTGCGCACATATAGTACGATTTCAATTAATATAGTCCAAGTGAGAGAATGTAAGAGTTTTCTTAATGTGGACTACATTAATTGATATTGTAATTTACTGTTTTACGGTTATTATAAAACGGGGTTGATCTAAGGTGAGATAGAATGTTTCTTAATTAGTCTAATATGAGGCTGACTAATGTGGGCTGAGTTGAGCATAACCCATAATGAGGGGGCCTGGCTGGAAATTCTATAAATAGTGCTCAAGTCTCTCTTTTAACCCTAATTCTCACATGTATCCTCACATAAGGAGCGTTTACTGAACGCTAAAGGTGAGGGGCCGCCTCATTGAGCTAGTGATATGGAGGGCAATAGAGGAGAATGACTTGTGCGTGGAACATCAGTTTTCCACTTTCGCTTCAAAAACGATCTATCCCAAAACAGATGCGTTAATCTCTCTACTCAATTATGCATGTTCTTGTTTTGGTTATGGAGATCTTGGCATTGCGCAATTTGCATCCAACAAATTTGACATTTCCTATCAGGAATAACAACAAAACATGCTAGAAAATGACTCGCGATGAATATTAGAATCTATACAACGTCACTCTCCGTCAATTTCGCCCTTTGGGGACAAAACATCCGAATGAATCTATCGAGAACATGTGACACATATGAGAGAGAGTTTTAATGGGTAAATTGGAACCCGTACCATGTTAACCTTAATTTGAATTTCTTCTCATGTCCATCTACACTCATAGCCCTAAAGTTTGGAAGTGCCAAAGGTATTTAACACAGGATCTCGAATGCCTAATACAATCCATCTAGGACTTAAAATGCCTATGGTTACTCACCTAGGACTTAAGATGCCTATAGCTCCACACTTGGGATTTAAGATGCCTATAATTCCACACTTAGGACTTAAGATGCCTATGGTTTCACACAGGACTTAAAACGCCTAAGTTTCTAAACATAGGCATGAGACGCCTAAGTTAAACTAGGTCTTTATATGTCCAGGATTTCTACACCCAAGACTTAAAATGCCTAAGTTTACTCATCTAGGACTTTAGAGCCTATGGTTCCACACTTAGGACTTAAGGACGAAAGGCGACAGCTTACAAATGTTTATGGATGGAGGAGAGTGAAAAGTCTACAAACTCTTGCCATTGGAAAAAAAGAATATGTAGGGTTTCTAAAACTTCATCGTGGGTGAGAGTTGCTGCCCGCCGGGCAACTTGCCCCGTTTTTTCACCTGCAAGAAAGGAAGTAAGACATCTTATTTCCATGTTCTAAATGGATTCAATTTGGAATGACATACACCATTTTGCACCGAAGTGGAACATTCAGCCTCATCGTGTTTTCTTGGTAAGAGGTGTCGTCACTATGGTCAAACACACTCCTTTATCTGCAAAATGCGAGATGGAACAAGTCATTTCCATTGTTGGTTGAACTAATTTAGGAATGACACACCCCTATATGTTAAATAAGATGATTAGGTCTCATCAAGGCTCATTGGCAACCTTAGATTCTTTTTTAATATGGTGAGCTTATATCATGGTCTCCACAAGTGATCGCGGGTTGTAGCCTCGGAGCCTTGCCTCCCAAAAGTGATTGCAACCTATAGCCTTGGAGTACTCTTTGCACGGGAGAGACCAAAAGCTCGTGATGTCTTCCGTTTTCCAGTATGTGTGCGAATGCAGCCTTGAAATTTTATTTGCATGATGAGCTTTTGCAGCCCGAAGTATGCCATCATCTAGTGATAGCCCACGGTTGAATTAAAAAGGGGAGGGGGGAAACCTTGATAGGGATAGAAGAGGAGAGGGGCCTACAAACGCCTCAAGCAAAGCTGAGATCCAAGGCGAGCAATTACAGGTATGTCCCTCGCTAGCTTTCATCACTGCATTTGCATTTGAATTTCACTACATAACCCGTTGGCAAACTTCAAGCGTCTTTTGTTTTTGAAGGGAACCTCTGCAAGGTCCCTCTCGAAAAGGAGTAGCTGTTGATACTTGAATTTCACCTATGAATCCAACATACATATCTTTTTTTTTTTTTTTTTTAAAAACGTCTTGCATAGTCTACCATTATCATTCTCTACCGCATTTCTCCACGTGTAGAAATTAGGGACAGTTTTTGATAGCATGTCTACATCGAGCATCGACCTAGATGAGACCACAAATTTTTGTGAACTGGCCCGTTATGCGATCCAACCCGGAACTTTTTGCTGAGAACTAAGACAGTAATTTTATAAGGGTAATGGACACGACCCCAACATCGATGCAAAGCCCAAGCCCAAGTCCAAGCCCATTCCGTCACTCAAGGCGATGTAGCTCTACCCACAAATGATTGTCTGCGCTTGCAAATGGCGGTCACGCTTGAGAATGAAGGCATGAGGTTATCTTCATCAAAGGTCCATGTTCCGCTGATTATAGAAATTGCTAGCTCATGTGGATCAGCCGTGTTACCAGTGGCTTGAAGACCCTTCACCCTAAGGAATATATGCTTGTCCACTCATTTCTCTTCTTAAGATCAATACCAAGACTCTGAGGATTAAGGAAAACCCCCAAGACAATAGAGCCAAACCATCCTGCTCCAATGCCTTCCACTGCCACCTGAAGGCATTGACTGTGACAGCTCAAATAAGTCAAACTCGCATATGGACCATTAGACCATAAAGGTGGACCATGCAGAAGAGAAAGAACCGGCAAAAACTCCAAGAGACCGATGGCCGAGCTTCAAGGGACCAAGAGGTAAATCAAATTTTACGCTAAGTAGATTTAACAAGGAGGACGGGAAAGAACCGGCTAACATGTAAGAGACCAAAAGGTGGAGGATCTTCAGTTGAGTTGATTAGGCAAATGTCAGAGTTTGAGGTTTCGATTCAGTAGTCAAAGGAGGGAGGGAGGTTCAGTATTCAAAGGCCACTCTCCATGGATAAAAAGGGGGCAGCCTCAACCTAGAAAAGAGAGACCAAGTCCTCTCGTTCGTGAGAGCTCAGAAGAAAGAAAAGAGAAAGGGAGAAAAGCGCAAGTTTTGTGTGCTGCGCGCGCACATGGACAGTTCACAAGTTCTCGAATGTGTGTTCGTGTGCATTGAAAGTGCTATTTGTGTTGTTCGTGTATCGAGTGCCAAGTTCGTACACTAATACGTAGTTGACAGTTGAATAGCCATCCAGCTTCGCTCCCTTAAGGAATGATCAGCGATCAAGATTTGCTTGGCAAACTATGTAAGACATCAAAAAGAGATTCCAGTTCAGTTATTGTGGAATAATCAATCAAAAAGTGGGGTCACGCGGGTAGTTTCAACTTTCCTTGGGCGCACAAGCATTAGAAAAGTCCTTTGGTAGTAATTATGACCAAAGAAGATCTCCAATTCGAACTCGCTTAAGAGCCCGTATGAAGAACTAAGATTTAAACATTCGATTGACCAATGTGGAGAACCAGCTGGCTCAAATTACAACAATGCTGGCGGAAATTTCCAAGCAAATCAAGACTTTCGCTGTCCTACCTACTGCTGGGGATCCAAAACCCCTACATTTATGCGTTCCGTCTGCACTCTTGAGTCGTCAATTATTGACCTTATTGGAAAGGGAGTAGCTTGAGAAGTCCCTTCGGTCACACCTCTCATAGTGGACCTTGATCCTTCTCTGAAGGAAGAACTTGTCTTCCTTTTAGAAGAAAAGAATGCTACACGCCTTGCCCAAACGGAAGAGCGGTTGTGTTTGTTGTAAGGGCATGAGATGCAAGGGGTCGACAACTTGTCTCCACATTCAAGAGTGAGAAAATTCCTTAAACTTCAAGGTGCTATAGTTCAACAAGAAGTATAATGGTACTGGGTGTCCTAAAATACACCTCAAGTACTATCTAATGAAGATGACCCATAAAGCAATGTTCTTCATTGCTGCCAATATTCCTAGAAGGGTGCATACCTTCGTGGGGAAAAAAAAGTCAGTTCCTCATTCTATGATAGTGTCATGAAAGGTCCATTTATTTGATGAAAATAAGTTTTCAGAAAATCATTTTCTAATTTTTTGGTGTTTGGATTATGGAAAACTAGTCGATCTATGGAAAATGCTTTTCCTGGATATGAAAACAATGAGCTTAAATTGGGAGTAAATGACTTCGTCTTCTGACAAGAAGGAATTCATTTTCTCTGAACCATCAAATAAATGAAATCTAAATGTATTTATTTATTTATTTTTTATCATGAAGCTTCAACGAAACAAACAGACCTCCTTCTTACCAGAATGGAAAGTTGTTTTCCCACAATCTAAGTTTTTTATTCCATAGATCCATTGGTTTTCCATCATCGAAACCTCGAAAAATCCGATAACAATTATGAGGGGACGAATTTCCATTAAACAAACGAACCTTTATTGTCTATTGATAGAATAAATCGAGTAAAGATTCATACCAATAATGTGATGCACCATGCTTTTTATACAATTATTGTTCACTGTACCAATATCATAGGATAGGGCTTAAGAGTAATCAGTGTAGCCAATATGGAGCTTAATTCCAATATGTCACAGACTCTTAAATACTCTGTACAGAAGAGAGTGGGACTTACACAACCAGCAAGCATAATCTCAATCCAGCAAATAAACAGCCAGCTGAGCAAATTAAGACTGCAACACCAATCAGCCAAGCAAGACAATACACAACCAGCAAGCATAATCTCAATCCAGCGAATATAATTCATTAGATGCCAAAACGAATTCATGGCCCCTTGGAGCATACATTACTTGTGGTGTAAGTTGACATGCTTTGCTCATCTAGATAATTGATTAAATGAATCTATATGCACGGCAGAACATCAGGATCAGAGACAACATACATGGATGGATTTGAACAACAAATCAAGTAGCCATGGCATGTGGACATCTCGGCCATAGTCTAAAATCACTGGAAACAGAGACGCTGTAAATGAGTCGAACAGGTATATTACACAACAATCATTCCAAAAACTAAAGCATAAGAATGCTTCTCGAAATTGTATTCCGAATTTCGTTCAGGCATTTTAACGAACACTTGGCGATCAGTTCAAAAACAGAACACGGAGTCATTATCGAAGCGTCAATTCCGAACCAGACAATTGCAATGACATCGGAACGGATTTAAACTCCTACCAACAGATCCACCATCACCATTTCTACGCTCACTCGAAACCTTAAATCACAAACCTCGGATTCAGCTCAATAAACAAAGCAATGATGTACATACCTCGGAGCCTGTCTTTGGCCGCGAACGGCGACGTCTTGGCGGCGGCAGCATCGCAGGAGATCGGTGTCCGCGTAGAAGAAGCGCCCAAACGAATCTCTCGATTCTGTGTTTTTGTTTTGCTTTCGGCTGTGACATCTCTTTCGACTTCCGTGATCGGCGACAGGGGCGAAAAAAGAGAGAGAGGCCTGTGCTTTCTTACTTGGGCCACACATCGGGCATTAATTTTCATATATTTTTTGGAAAAATAAATGATTTTAAATCAATTGTTTGTATTATTTGTAAAGATGAACGAACGAAAAAAAATACATTGGTCACAAAAATGTGGATACATAAATTATTATTGATAGTAAAAATATTTTTTATTAACTAATTAATTCAAGCCATACAAACAATCACTTTTAAGAAAATGTTTTTTGAATCGTTATTTTTCTTTTTTTCACGAAGCAAACGAATCTTATTGACACAAAATCCGGACGATAGCCTAGTTGCTAGGCTTATTTACGTGATGGGTTCTTTTTATATTGGTGGATTTGGGCCGCGAATGGTCTGAGTATAGCTTTTGTGGGCTGCGTAAACTAGACTGAGACCCAATTAAGCCCTATTATCATTTTATTTATTTATTTATGTTTTATTAGATATGTCTTTTATTATTTTCACATAAAGATTACCTAAATTGTCAACAAAAAATTCAGGCACTAATCATGACATTTAGGACGACTAGCATATACATTAACAATCTCTAGTCAAATTAGCTAGATTGAGCCAAAATATTTAGAACTTAATTAGCAACATTGAAAAGTTTGAGATTAAATTAGCAAAAGCACAATAGGTTTAAGACTTTTTAGATAATATTTCCAATTTAAATATTCCTTTAACCATACAACAATTTCTTAATCGCTCGGGAACCATAGGTATCCACCAAAAGCGACAGATAGAAAACAAAGAGAAAAAGATAAAAAGGACATTTCTCAAGAATAAAAATTTTATTCAATAACTCAACAGTGTTCCAATGAAGGACCTATATATATAGGCAACATCAATATCAAATTCCTAATCTAGATAAAATATTTTTAAGAAAATTCAAAATAGAGCTTGATTATAAGAAATATATTCTAGACCTATTATTCTAATAACGACAGATAATTTTGAAATCCTCACGTAAGGATTCAAAATATTTCTCATATGATTGTCCCTCGATTGGAGAATACTCTGTCCTCGAGACCAATTTCATCAAGCATCTAGGTCTTCCTGATGTGGTAATAGATCAACAACATTGAATGTAGCAGAAACACCATGCTATCCAAGAAGCTCAATTTTCCAGCCAATATCATTGATGCGCTCTAAAACTTGAAAAAGATCATGTGCTTAAGGAGGTAACTTGGCATGACGACTAGGTGAAATTCGTTCGTTTCTCAATTGAATTCACACAAGATCACCTTCCTTGACATCAATACTTGTCAGTTTGCTTCGAAATTCCCTTCCTTACTTCCTTGTGTAATGGTTGATTTACTTAGCCCTTTCTTAACGTCTCGAATAAATTGTCGGTTTGTAGGTGATGGTATGTGATGCAAAGGACTTGAATGATGCTTTTCATGCACCACTTCAAATGGGCTTTCACAGTTAGTTTAACTCGTTGAAAAATAACGAGCAAACTCAGCTTAAGGCATAAAAAAATCCCACTGTTTAACACGTTTTCAAATAAAGCTCCTTAATAAATTGCCCAAAATTATGTTAACAGCCTCTGTTTATCCATCGGTATGATGATGACTGGCACTGTGAGTCCCTGTTTTTCACCATAATGTATAAAAGTGACTCATAAACTTGAAATCACGGAAAGAAGTGACCGTCTTTGTTCGAAAACGCATCAAGAGCCTTGAAACCCAGTACAAAATGCGTCATTTTCGAAATTCCATCGGCTACAGCCATGACTAAATCCTTGTTGCGTTGAGTCATTGACAAACTCACGATAAAGTCCAATCTCTAATCTTCCCAAGGCAGCTCGTGTAATAGGCAACGGCGAGTATAAACCGGTGTTCGGCTACCAGGTCTTGCAACGTGGCAGGTTTTGCACCGCTCAATTTGCCGCGCTTCATATCCTTCATCAGTTTTGGCGAATGAAAATTCCCTCTGGCAAGCGCCAAAGGTCTGTCACGACCAAAATGGACCCGCTAGTCTACCATCATGGGCTTGGAAAGTAACAGCTTGACAATGAATACAGCGAAGCACAAAGGATTGCCCTGGAACAGAAAGCCGTCTAGATGGTGAAGCTGTCCGCTAACTTCCAAATTTCCCCAAAATCTGGATCATCCTCATACAAATCTTTCACTACCTCAAATCTAACAACAGCCATGATTTGCATAGTAGAGAGAAGCGTATGTATGTCGGCCGTTTACAGAATCCGGGTTTCGATTTTGGGTGCCGGATCGCCAGAATTTTGTTTGAGGAGAAACAGAAAAGACGGTTGAAAATCGCTCCAAGCTGCATGTCAGGGAATAAAGTTCTGTCGAGAGTTCAAGCGCTTAGGTGTCTCATGGTCAAAGTACAAAACACATTCCTTTGTTAGCAAATGGTGGCTCCAATGATTGCGAGCACTCACTATAGCATAAAACTCTTTTATCACCAGTTGAATACTTTTAAGTTTGGCATCATTTAGTTTTTCAGTGAAAAAGGCATTGTGACGATCTTCGTGATTGAGTACAACACCGATGCCACGTTTCAAGCATCGCAATGAACTTCAAAAACAAAATCGAAGTTTAGTAGCGCTGACACTGGATCTTCAATGATTATGTTCCTTAAGAGCTCAAAGCTCCTTTGCGCCTTTGTGTTCCTGTGAAGCCTCTCTCCTTTAAACATTGAGTATTTGGTGAGGCAATGGAACTGAAATTCTTCACGAATCTCCTGTAGAAAGAAGAAGCGAGGCTATGAAAGCTTCAAATCTCTTGAAGCCTTTGCAGCGTTCGCCATGAAGTGATAGCTTCAATCTTATTAGGATCCATCTCTATTCCTACGCTAGCCATCACATAGCCAAGGAAAATTACCTTGTCAGTCAAGAAGTGACATAGCAAATAACTTTTGCCCTCTCAAAGCTTTGGAATACTTATAGGAGATGTGTCATGGGTTATTCCTATCCTTACCATCGCCACCAAATCTGGCTCGTCAGCAAAAGGGTTGTGTTTTTCAATAAAAAAAAATAGAAAAAAAAAATGCAGCTAAAGTCCTTGCAAGAAGAGTTTTTCCAGATAGTATTTAGCCTAAAGTTGCTTTTCAAAGGACTCGTGAGTTATAATTTACCAAACACAATTTGTATTTCAATAAATCCCTTTAACTCATTTCTCCAAAGCTCATTGAAAATGTTGAATCAAATGCAGTCTATATCCTTGTTGCGTTGAGTCTCTGGCAAACTCATTACAAAGTCCACACTCGTATCTTCCCAAAGGCGCTTGTGGAATAGGTAACCGCAAGTAAAAAACAGTGCTTTGGCCTCCAGCTTTTGCAATTAGGCAAAATTTTCATCATTCAATGAGCCGCTTTATATTTCCATTTATGGCCAATGAAAGTTCTCTCTAGCAAGCGCCAAAGTTTTGTCGTGACCGAAATTACCTGATAGTCTACCATCATGAGCTAAAAAAGTAATAGCTTGATGCAAGGAAAGTTGCGAAAACACACCACTGACGGTGAAACTGTGCAATGTGAAATTTGAGGAGTTTAACTTCCAAAATTTGGACTCCATACATATCTTTTACTACTTCAAATCCAATAACGTTGATTTGCATAGTAGAGAGGAACGTATGTTGGGGGTTTAAAGTATCCTTGACTCGATTTTGAGCGCCAGATCACAAGATTAATGTTTGAGGAGAAACAAAAAAGAATAGCCGCATGTCAGCGATTAAGGTTCTGTTGAGAGTTCACGTGCATATGTTCCTCCTGGTCAGAGTCCAAAACACAATCTTTTGTAAGCAAACAGTGGCTCCAATGAATGAGAGCACGCACGTAATATTCACACATACCGGCATCATACAGTTTTTCACCCTAAAAGGCAATGTGACCGCTTTTTGACCGAGCGAAACACCAGGTCAACATTTGAAGCATCGCAATTGTCAAATATTTCAACAATTTTGAGAGTTTGAAAATTATTATTTTGTAGAGATTTTGATAGAAATTATGACAACCATGAAAATCATTATTATGCAATAATTTTTGTAATGGTTTTGTAATAGTTTTGTAACGGTTTGACTTTTTAATATTAAAGCCGATTGGTTTAATTTGTTTATACCAACCCTCTCTTACATTTTCCAAAAAGAGAACCCCCGACTACAATCTAATAGACACTTAAATAAGAAAATTCTCTTTTCTCCTTTCATTTCTTTCTTTGCTTGCTGTGTTTTACATATAATTTTGTTGTTCATGTTCCATCTATTATTCAATGTGAAGTAAAGATAGAGGTCTGGTACATATTAGGAGGATAGCTGCAAAATCTGTTGCTCGACTTTCATACTCTAAGGAGCGAAATTATCCCTGAGAATAGTAGTTGCACACCTCAGTAGGTTGATATTCTTTTCATCTTCTCCAAATTTTTCCAACAGCAATGAACCTCAAAAACCAAGTCAAAGTTTGGTGGCGCTGACGCTGAAGCTTCAATGATCATGTTCTTTAAGAGCTCAAAGCTCCTTTGCGCCTTTTCTTTCCTCTGAAGCCTTTCTCCTTTAAGCATTTAGTACTTGATGCAGCAATGAAATTGAATTTTTTTCTTTTTGTCTCCTGTAGAAAGAAGCGAGGCCATGAAGGCTTCAAATCTGATGAAGTGTTAGCAGCGTTTGCAGGAGTCATAGCTTCAATCTTACTAGGATCCAGCTCTATTCCAGAGCTAGTATCACATAGCCAAGGAGAGTTACCTTGTTAGTCAAGAAGCGACATTTGTTGAGATAGCAAATAATTTTTGCTCTCTCAGAGCTTGGAAGACTTACAGGAGATGTGTCATGTGTTCTTCCTTATCCTTACCGTGGATGAGCATGTCATCGAAATGTACGATAATAAATCACCCAATAAAAGGCCAAACGGCACGATAGGCGCACATAAGACTCTTGCGTGCTGTCAGCCATCATATTATTACTTAAGCTTTTGGTTGAGAAAATAGCACAATCACATGTATTAGTAACTTTTTATCATGCACGCTTGCAGACATTATGGAGTCCAATTGGCCTACGCATGACAATATATTGGTTCAAATGGTGCTGGATTCCATTGGTGGACTACAAGTCCTTTGTTAAAAATAGTAGGTCGTGGACTCCTTCCTTTTGATGAATGAAGATAGTAGACCATGCATAGAGTAATTGCTATTATCGTATCATCAACAGGAGCTGTCTTTTTTTCCCTCACAAATAAAACAATGAATAAGTTTTTGGACTTTATCGTTCTTTTTTTCGTAACTAGTTTCGTCATTTGGGAAAAAAAATAAAACAAAGTAAAAAACAACTGAGATAAGAAGAGCGAAAAAAATGTTCAAAGAGTAATCCGGATACAGAGCAGAACCAACCAAAAGAGAACATCAAGTGCCACCGCCACCGACCAGCCAACTGTGGATTTGCTTGCCCCAAAACCAAAGCTACTCTGTTCTATAATTGTGAGGATTGTCCATCCAAAGTACGGGCGCGTTCGTAGTGACCGATCTCCTTCGCACGTTTTCTCAAGATCTGCTACGCAAACAATGGAAATTTCCGGCCAAAAAGGAAAAAAACAATGGACATTAGTCATGTTACCAATCCTTCCTCATCAAAGTCTACACAGCCAGACTACGAAGTGTTCCTGAGCTCCAGAGGGCCGGAGATGCATAGGGGCTTCGCGGATTTCCTGTATACCAGCTTGGGTAATGTTGGGATTTGTGTCTATAGGAACAAGGACGAGATGGAGAGTGGCAAAGAGATCGACCCCCAGCTGATGCAGGCGATTGAGCAGTCCAAGGTATCAATACCCGTCATCTCCATGGAGTACGCGTCCAGCAAGAGCTTTCTCCCGGAATTGGATCAAATGGTGAAGTGCATGATGGACAACAAGAATCGCATCATCGTCCCCATCTTCTATTATGTTGACCCGTCGGATGTACGCAACTGCAGCGGCCCTTTCGCGGTGGCCTTGGCTGAGCACAAGAAGCGTGACAGAGATGACACTCTGCGTCTGATCGGAGAGTTGGAGGGACACCATCTCCACGAAAAAAATGAAGGGTAATTTCCATGACCAGCTCTGGCCTGAGATTACTTTTCTCATGTATCTTGCCTGATTTTAAAATTAACTAGTTTTAAATGATATCCAATCACATATTCGCTATTATAACAATGACAACGGCAGCATCATGCACAAATAGGTTTTCTTCCGCTCTCAATCCTCCTCTTTCATGTCCTTTTTATTCCACATACATTTGGCAGGTCTCATGGCGAAGTGGCAAAGCAAATTGTCCACCAAGTTCAGCAAAAACTGAAGAAGCAAGACCTAATCGTGACGAAACAATTTGTCAGAGTCGACTCTCATGTGCAAGACATAATGGCAAAGCTGAAGGTTGACTACCGCAATGGGCAAGCGGTTAAAATTGGGAGACAAGTGTGACGGTGTTAGGAATATATGGGATCCCCGGGGTGGGTAAGACGGTTCTGGCCAAGTATGTTTATAATCAACTTTATCATCTGTTCGATGCCTGTAGCTTTCTTGGGGAGATCCAAGCCAATATTGGACATCACAGCATCGTATCTCTACAAAACAAGCTAATTTCCGACCTTCATAAAGGAAATGCCCAAAAGTTTGATTCTTCTGAGGAAGCTCTGCTTCATATGCAGAAGAACTTTTGCACCATGAAGGTCCTTGTTCTCCTTGACGATGTATATGACCATGAACAGCTCAGTTTATTAGTCGGAGGGCTTGATTGGCTTGGCCTGGGAAGCACGGCCATTCTGACATCCCAAAGACAAGACGTCCTTGGAAACATCAATGGTGCAGAAAGTTTTTTCCTTGAACCGATGAAGCCAGATGAAGCTCTGATATTGTTCCGTAGGCATGCTTTTGGAACGGATTCTTCCGGTGAGGAATCCGAGGAACTGTCGAAAGCTATCGTTTATGCTACTGATCGGCTTCCTTTAGCACTCGAGGTGACAGGTTCATCTCTGTTTCTTATAAAATCGAAGAAAGTGTGGACGGAAACATTTACTGCATTGACAGTAGCTCCTCATAAGAGAGTCCAAGTGGCCTTGGAGAAGAGCTATGCTGACCTAGATGAGAATGCACAGGAGATATTTCTCAATATAGCATGCTTCTTCACAGGAATGGACAAGAGAATCCCCTATTACATTTGGGATGACTGTAAGTATTCTCCTTCTAGAACGATTCAAGCTCTTCAAGCCAGGTCTTTCGTAAAAATTGGAGAGGATAAAGGACTACTCATGCATGAAATACTGAAGAAGTTTGGCCGGGAAATTGTCAAGAATGAAAACCGGAATGAACCTTGCAGACGCAGTAGGCTATGGAACCACAGAGAAGCACTGGATGTACTAGGACGAAGGGAGGTAAGTTCCGCGAGCACTGCGCCACATCTCTTCTTCTTTAGATGCCAATTGATGCACTTATTGATCCTTCTCGTTCAATTATTTGTCAAGTGTGACGCTAAAGACAGCTCCATTTTTCTAAGTTAATTTTGCTTTGCCTGACTGACAGGGTACAAAGAATGTCAAAGCCCTCGGGCTCAAGTTTGATGGCCCATCCGAACGGAATATCAGTTTAAAATGTGATCAATTTGATGGTTTACAGAACTTGATGTTCCTCAAGCTGGATCGGGCTAATATTCAGGGATACTTTGGGGATCGTCTTTCGAGCTTAAGGTGGCTTGATTGGCAAGGGTGCCCTAAGATTTTCGACGTTAAATCGCTAAATCTAAATTTGCCAAAACTGGTGATTCTTGATTTGTCATGTAGTGAAGTTCACAAAGACTGGGGAGGATGGGATCTGCTTAAGCAGGTATGGAATGAATTCACTATCTTCATGGATTTTTACTTTCGACTATGTATTTCTCAGGAACTCAACATTTACTAAGACGTCCTATTTATCTTGCAGGCAAGGAAACTGAAAGTTTTGAAACTAACTAGTTGTGCCAAATTGACTGCCACTCCAGAATTTCCTGCTTCAGTGGAGCTGAAAAGACTTATTCTGGAACATTCCCCTATTCGAAAAATCCATCCATCATTTGGTAATCTGGAGGAATTAGTTTCTTTGAATGTGAAGCGCTGCCGTGGTCTTCGTGAATTGCCAGATTTGGGTCCCATGAGACGCTTGAAGGAGCTGCTGATCGATGGAACTTCCATTTCACGGATTAATTTCCAAAAGGGTTCCATGACGATGCTCCAAACTCTCAGTGCTTGCGATTGTGAAAAACTGACTGACCTATCCGATCAGCTCCCGTACTTGAAGTCTCTCAAGTATCTCGCTCTAGACAACACTGGAATTGTTACCCTCGGGAAGTCCATCGGATCGCTCGAGAAACTGAACACACTGTCTCTGAAGAAGTGCAAGGGGCTATCCAATCTTCCAGATGATATAGGGAAGCTCAGGTCACTGCAATTCTTGGATTTATCTGACACTCTGATTCGAGAGTTACCTCCTCCAGTCAAGAATTTGAAAGATATGAAAGTGCTCAGGATGAGAGGTACTCTCATACGGGAGTTTCCTGAAGACATACTAAATCTGGAGAAGCTGGAAGAGATAGATTTCACGTCATGCCGGAGCTTAGCGGGGAAAATACCCATCGAGATTGCAAGATTGTCGTCTTTGGCAATCCTGAAACTGTCCGACACTTGGATTTCTATCCAACTACCTCCAAGTATTTCCCGCCTCTCTCGCCTCCGAGAAATCCACATCTCCAGATGTTTATAGGGATGATATGGTTCCGGACAGCAGAAATAGATTTTATGTTTCACCAATGGCTTTCTAGTTATATTCTATTACTGAATCATCAGGGTTTATATTCGTGGGGTACTCTTTTGTAATGGGCTTAACCTGTGAATTAATAGAAAATTGGGAGTTTTTCTCAGTTGTGCTTCATGCATGTTACGAGTTGCGACTGGAGTGCTGGATTTTCTTTTCATAAAACAAATGTCTTGTAATGCTCTCAAAATTTGGAATCGCATCTACCTAATCAATCAGTAGTTCTTACTTTGAGAAAAGATTCCAATCAAATTTGATGGCAAAATTGTTCAAAAAGTACTAAACATGTTGCACTTTTGTCAACGCAGTCCTCAACTTTTCAATTTAGTCAATTGAATTCATTCGATCAATTTTGGCTGGAATTATTGACGTGAACATCGATCATCCTACATGTCACCGCTAGCATTGACAATAGACAACTTTTAATTATATTTTAATATTTTTTGAATTTTGAATTTGTTTTTTTATATTCCTTTTTTCTTTGCTTTTTTTCTTTGTTTTTTTTTTTATTTTGGGCTAGCGAGGGTCATGTGTGGTGGAGCCACGTAGGTTTGGGTGAGGCCATCATGGCCTTGCCAACCATGGTCAAGGGCCTTTGCTTCCATCGAGGCTTGTGCAGTCAATAGCGGTCGGTGACCCTGGCCAAAAAAAAAAAAAAAACAGTGGAAAAAATGCAAAGGGAAAAAAGGAATAAAAAATAAAAAATTCGAAAATAAAAATAAAAAATAAAAAAAATATCGAAATAGTGTTAAATATTTTGGCCAAGCACGTCCAGTGTCCATGGTAGCGAATTTTGGCCAAAATTAGCCAGTTGAACTCTATTGGCAAAATGAAAAGATTTAGGACAATTGACAAAAATACAATAAATTTATGACTTTTTGAACAATTTTCCCAAATAAAGAGATGGGTCCATCAATTCCAGGCATCACAAAGTTTTTTTTTTTTTTTGGTCAGGCATCACGAAGTTAACTTCCAATAAAAAGAAAAAAAACCTAGCATTCCTTCTTCAACAACCTCTATTTTATCAAGAGAAACATCATTTCATGATTATTTTTGGATCAGTTTCAACTCTCTGCTATCGCAGAAATCAGCACTAAATTGAAATGAATGTTTAAGTTCAAAATCATCTACTATTTCAAATGAAAATTGTAAGATCTCAATATCTTGGTGTAGAGGCTCGTAAATCACGACCATCAGCTTTTGATGGGTTCACTTTGGAAATTCTGTAAAACGAGCCTCGTGTAACCAATGATGCTCTTTTCCAAGTGTACATACCATTGATTTTGCCGATCGAACAAATATTCCTCGTTATCCCTAGGCAAAAATCAACATTTTAACAACCTCCATATCTTCGATCGAGTGATGACGTGTAATTTTGCTTCTCTTAAACGTTGCTCCTTCGATTTATCCCACCGTAACAAGGTTGTGCCTTCAATTTATTCTTCACCAATTTCACTCTTCTAGTTTCTAAGATATCGATGTCATAAAAAATAGGCATAAATACACCAAACGTTCTAAAATTTGTCGCGAAAATAAAAATTTGAGTCTTAAAATTTATAGAATGTGCAATCAAGTCCCTCTTTTACTTTGTCCAATTTAGCCACTGGAATTCAAAACCGTTTCAAAACACGTGGCAACGATGTGGAGTTTGGCGGGCGCCACATCAGAAAGAACTTAAAGTTTAAAACAAAAAGAAAAATGATAAAAAATTCAAAAAAGAAAAGAGAAAAAAAGAGCGTAAGAATATAAAATATTTTAAAAAAAAAAAGCTAAAAGAAATGGCTCCAGCAGCCATAGTCGATTGGCCAAGCTCGACAAAGCTCAAGAAGGAGGGTTTAGCATGAGGGAGTCCCTGCCATTGCTTTGCTCGTGGCAAGAAGTCTCGAAACAGCCACAATTTCAAGGATCCGAACAAGTTGCCTTTCCGACTACTCCCTAGCGAGGGTGGCATCTCTTGTAAGAATGATTGTGGCCTATATGATGTTATTAATTAATGATAATAATTATTTAAATGCTATGAAAGAAATATTAGTTACGAGAAGCTGCAATGCTCGTTAAAAGGTGCAATTTTTATGAGGAATTTATAATTCTTCCGAAAAGGTGCGATTCTTATGAAGATAGAATGCGCTTTGATGAAAGGCATGTATTAATTGTCTATATAAATGGAGTTTGGTCATCTTTTCACCCATGAGAAGGTACATTGTATTCTATCATTCGTCAAATAAAACACATTACAGAAAAGTGGTCTCCGAACAAAAAGAAAAGTGAGTCAATGGAGAGAAATCGGATTTCTTCATTTCTTTGGTTTCTACAACAATTATTTTTAATAGTATTGTTTGTCTTTTTTTTTTTGGGTAAATAATCAATATATTGAGCTTAAGCCAAAACTATACAACACAGTCCGGCACCACAAACTTACACTCATAAGGACAAACTAGTCCTAACGAGTGGAAGGGTGCCGACAAAATAACAACAGCCGCCAAACAAGGCAGGCACAAAGCGGCAAACCAAAACCACAGCAACAAGCCAAAAACAACCGGCCAGCTACAGGCAGCAACACAGAGGGGGCCAGCGAGCATCCAGCAGGAGCAGCATAGGGCGCCTCCACCAGCAGCAAACGCCAGCATCCACGACGCAGGAGCAGCTGGCCAAAGCCCCAACCAGGTGCTCTCACCACCAAACCAGAAACGCACCACAGCCCCCACCAGCCACCACAGCAGACGATCAGCCCGTAGTATTGTTTGTCTTCATCTCTCTTATTGTGAAAAATAAGGGACACCAAAGATTCCCTGTTTTTGAATTTCTGCACTAAAGAATTACATTATCTCTAACATCTCCTCCATGATTCGGGCCGTTTAGTTGGGATAAGTCCCCTACGACTCATCTAGCCCGCCAACGACCCTTGCTTCTATTAACGGCTTCTTCCTAGGCAGCCAAAGAATCAATGGCGACAACGAAGGGATTGGCTCGGATTTTGGGAAAACCGGGCGGATCTAGCCGTTGTTGAAGACATCGTCGGCCGAGACTGGCAAACCACCCATGTTGAGGCAAGTGAATTCGAAGTCGGAATCTTCATCTTCTTCGTTTTCTTCCTCAAACAGTAACTCTCTCTGTAGATTTGATTTGGTATAAAAGCAATCAGGTTTGGCTTCAGAGATGTCGATCACGGGCTTCTCTTTGAAATCGTCCCCCAACTTGTCGATTAATTAATGAGGATGAAGGAGGGAGAAATGGATAAAGCCTGATACACCTCTATTTTTGGGGTTGGTAGCGATCGAATCAGCTTCTCTGAAAACTGGATTACCTCTGTCACAGCGTTTGTGAATTTGGGGAGATACAGAGGGGCGAAGTAACAGAGGGATGGAGACAGAGCTGCCATGGCCGCCGCTCGAGCTTCATTAAGCTCTTGTAGCAAAAGAGATTTAGAAATTGTGACCATGGCTTCTCAAGCTTGTCAAGCTCAGAACGAGGGTCCCTCGAGCTTCACTGAACTCGCCCATTCAGCCTTGGCGGTGGGATTTTTTTTTAATTATTATTTAAATGTTAGCATTTTTATTTTTATTTCTTTTTTAATTCTCTTTTCTTTTTTTAAATTTTAATCCTTCTTTTCTTTTATATATTTTCCAGTTTTTTCCCAATCTGGCGCTTAATGCGCATTATGTCAGCTTCATGCGTTTCAAGAAAGTAATAAGAAAAAGCGATATGATTTGGTTACACAAATTTTACAAATTTTACAATTTGATTGCAACTTTTGAAAACTTTAGAATTTAATTGTATTTGCACGACAAGTCTTAGTATTTTCGGTACACTTATTCATAACTATCAAGTTTTGCAAGCCAACCAAAAACTCTCACGCAACAAGATACGCATCAAACTAAGAATTCGTGCATCAAATTCATCAAATTTATTAGCGTAACGTGTAAGACCACTGACAATGACTGGACAGAATGTTAGAATTTTCTATTGGCAATTAATCGAAATGATTAGATTGGAATTTCACGAAAATATTTAGAACTATATTAGTAAAATTGAAAAATCTATGATTGAATTGGTATCCGTAAAATAGGTTTAAAATTGATTTGGTAATTATCTCCTTTTTCTCACAAATAAAACAATGAATAGGTTTTTGGACTTTATTGTTCTTTTTTCATAAATCGTTTCCTCATTTGGAAGAAAAAATCAAAACAAAATAAAAACATGAGTAATAAGAAGAGGGAAAGAAATATTCAGAAACTAATCCTAAAGCGCCACTGCCACCGACCAGTCAACGGTCGATTTGCTCTCCCAAAACCGAGTCGACTCTGGTCTATAAAGTGTGAGGATGGTCCAATCCAAAGTACGTGCGCGTGTATGACCCCCAGAAAAAGAAAAGAAAAGGGTTCCTGAGCTTCAGAGGGCTATTATACGTTTTTGTTGAGATCTGCTACACAAACAATGGACATCGGTCACGTTAGCAATCCTTCCTCATCAATGTCTCCACGGCCAGACTACCAAGTATTCCTGAGTTTCAGAGGGCCAGACACGCGCAGGAACTTTGCGGATTTCCTGTACACCAGCTTGACTGATGTTGGGATTTGCGTCTTTAGGGATGAGGAAGAGCTGGAGGTAGGCAAAGAAATGAACCCCCAACTGATCCAGGCGATCGAGCAGTCCAAGATATCAATACCCGTCATCTCCAAGGAGTACGCGTCCAGCAAGAGCTGTCTCATGGAATTGAAGAAAATGGTGAAGTGCATGGATGGGAAGAATCACACCATCATCCCCATCTTCTACTATGTCAATCCGTCGGATGTACGCTACTGCACGGGCCCTTTAGAGATGGCCTTGAATGAGCACAAGAAGCACGGCATAGATGACACTATCCTTGATTCCTGGAACTCTGCTCTCCAACGGATCGGAGACTTGACGGGATACCATCTCCACGAAAATCAGGAAAAGTAATTTCCATGACGTGCTCTGTTCTGAGATTACGTTTTCTCATGTATCTTACCTACTTTAGCTTTAAGATTAACTAGTTTCAAAACATATCCAATAATATATTCGTTATTATAAAGATGACAAAGGCTGCATCATGCATAAATAGGTTTTCTTCCGCTTTCAATCCTCCTCTTTCATGTCCATTTTATTCCATATACATTTTGGCAGGACACATGGTGGAGTCATAAAGCTAATTGTCCGCAAAGTTGAGCAGATGCTGAAGACGAGGGACCTAATGTTGCCGAAACAATTAGTTGGAGTCGATCCTCATGTGCAAGAAATGATGGCAAAGCTGAAGGTTGACTACCGCAGTGGGGAAGCGGTTGAAATTGGAGACACATGTGAAAAGGTGTTAATACATGGCATCCCCGGGGTTGGTAAGACGGTGCTGGCGAAATGTGTTTATAATAAACTTAACCATCTTTTTGACGCCTGTAGCTTTCTGGAAAAGTTCCAAGAAGAAATTAGTCACGGCATTGTGTCTGTGCAAAACAGACTGATTTCCCACCTCCACAATGGAAATGCCCAACAGTTTGATTGTTCTGACCATGCTCTGGCACATATTCAGGACAGGTTTCGCGCCATGAAGGTCCTCCTTCTCCTTGACGATGTGAAGGACCATGAACAGCTCAGCGCATTAGTCGGAGAGCTTGATTGGTTGGGCCCGGGGAGCACGGTCATTGTGACATCCCAAAGAAATGACGTCCTTAAACTCGAGGGTGCGGAAAGTTTTGGTCTTAGAACGATGCAACAAGATGAAGCTCTGACATTATTCTGTTGGCATGCTTTTGGAAAGGATTCTCCCCCTGAGAAATTCGAGCAGCTGGCAACGAATATCGTTGCTGCTACCGACGGGCTTCCTTTGGTGCTCGAGAAGGTAGGTAAATCTCTGTTCAAAAACAGTAAAAAGATAGTGTGGCTGGACAAACTGACTGCATTGAAAGAAGCTACTGATAAGAGTGTCCAAGAAGCCTTCCTCAAGAACTATACCACCCTAGATGAGAACGAACAAAATATATTTCTTGATATAGCATGCTTCTTCGACGGAAAGGACAAGAGAATCCCCTATTACATGTGGCATGACCTTGAGTTTTATCCTGCAAAATCAATTCTATCTCTTCGTGCCATCTCATTGGTAGAAATCGGAGAGGATAAAGGACTACGCATGCGTGCTATATTGAAGACGTTTGGCAGGGAAATTGTCAAGAGTGAAAACAAGAATGAACCTTGCCAGCGCAGTAGGCTGTGGAACCACGAAGAGGCACTGGATGTACTAAACGAAGGGAAGGTAACTTGCGACCACTGCACCACGTCTGTTCTTCTTTAGATGCCAATTGATTCTGTTATTGATCCTTTTCGTTCAATTATTCATCAAGTGCGATGCTGAGAGACAGCTCCATTTTTTTTAAGGTAATTTTGTTTTGCTTGATTGACAGGGTACCAAGAAAGTTGAAGCCCTCGGGCTCAAGTTTGCTGACAGATCTAAAGGGAATATCAGTTTTAAATGTAATGAATTTGATGGCTTACAGAACTTGAGGTTCCTCGAGCTGGATCAAGCTGATATTCAAGGAAAGTTTCGGGATCCTTTTTGGAGATTAAGGTGGCTTGGTTGGCAAGGGACACCTGCGATGTTTGACATTGAATCGCTAAATCTGAAATTGCAAAACTTGGTGATTCTTGATTTGTCGGGTAGTCGGGTGTACAAAGAGTGGAAAGGTTGGAAATTGCCTTCGACGGTACGGAATGAATTCACTATCTTCATGCATCTTTCCTTTTGACTATGTATTTCTCAGGAACTCAACATTTACTAACACGTCCTATTTATCTTGCAGGCACGTAAACTGAAAGTTTTGAAACTAACTGGCTGTGCCCATTTGAGTTCCACTCCAATATTTCCTGATTCATTGAGGCTAGAAAGACTCATTCTGGAAGGTTGCTCTGTATTAGCAGTTATTGATTCATCAATTCGTAATCTGCAGGAGTTAGTTTCTTTGAACATGAAGGGATGCCGTCTCCTCCGTGAATTGCCATATTTGGGTTACATGAGAAGCTTGAAAGAGCTGGTGATCGATGGAACTTCCATTTCTAAGATTAAATTCCAAGAAGGTTCCATGAGGAAGCTCAAATTTCTCAGTGCTCGCAATTGTGAAAAGCTGACTAAAATATCCGATTCGATTAGATACTTAAAGTCTCTCACATATCTTTCTCTCGATGGCTCTAATATAGAAACCCTTGTGGAGTCCATCGGATCTCTGGAGAAACTAAAAACACTGTCTCTGAAGAACTGCCAGGGGCTAACCGATCTTCCAGATGAAATAGGAAGGCTCAGCTCACTGCAATTACTAGATTTATCTGACACTCCAATTCGGAAGTTACCAACGTCAGTCGAGAATTTGGAAGCAACGAAAGTGCTTGAGGTGAGGCGTACTAGGAAGAGGAAAAGATAGATTTCGCATTTTACCCGGATATATAAAGGGTTGCCTCCGATCCTTTTGGGGATTGTGAACCTATCCGACACTCATACTTCTAACCTACCTCCAGGTATCTCCAGTTTTCCCGTCTCCGGGAACTCCACATCTCCATATGCCACAATCTTCAGAGCCTACCCGAATTGCGCTGTTTTGTTAATGTATTCAGAGATTCGGGTATTTAGACTCCAAACAATATTTTAAGAGTTTCATTTACTTCTTTTAATAGCTTTCCAATTATCTTTTACTGGTGAGTTATTAGGAAATTCAGACTATTTATATTCATATTATTCTCTTTTGTAATGAGCTCACCCTTTGAATCAATAGAAAATTGAGAGCTACGTGTCATGCGTATTTACGAGTCTGACTTGTGTTCGCTCATTTTTCTTGCATTCAGTTTTCAAAATGCCGGTTTATATGATCGTAAAGCAAATCTCTTGTAATCACATCTACAAAATGAATCAAAAGCTCTTGCTTTGAGAAAAAGATTCCAACCAAATTTGTTAAATAGATCCGTCCATTTAAGGCATCACAAAAAAATGAACTTCCTATAGAAAATCCCAGCTTTCCTCCTTCAACGACTTATATTTTATCATGAGAAACCTGATTTCATGATTCGGGTCAGTTCCAATCTCTCCACCATCGCAAAATCATCCCTAACTTGAAACAAATGTTCGAGTTCAAAATCATCTACCATTACAAATGAGAACTTGAAGAACATGTGAAACATGCATGGATATGCATGATCTTGGAAATTATGTAAAACGAGCCTTGTACTGTCACCAATGCTCTTTTCGCGCTCTACATACCTTTGATTTTGCCGGACGAACAAATATTCTTCGTTATGCCTACCCATATTCTACCAAGTCATGACGGGTGATTTTCCTCCTCTGAAACATTGCTCTTCCATATCATCCCACCGTAAGAAAGCTCTGCCCTTCAATTTCTAGGATATTATTTTAATCAATTTTTTTAATATGGTTTCCAAGCCAACCAATAACTTCCCATGCAGTAAAATATCCATCAAAACTAAGAACTTCATTGAAACTCATCAAATTAATCGCGCCTCTTGCAATTCCCAAGACAATCTCGATGGCAAAAATCACCAACATCGTTGTCTCCATCACAACCCCCACACATTTCACAAATCTCATAGCCAGCACATCCTCCTAGTATCCACCATCACCATAGCCAATGTCACACCCCAAGGGGATTATATGGTCGTATTCTTACCCAAAGGACGCAGCTTAAAACAAAACCAACTAAAACGTGCTACCAAAATATATACACATTTATATATTTGATAAAATGGGGAGTTGGTTACAGGATTAAAGTTTCTAAAATCTATTAAAGATGATATATATACATCGCCAAACTCAATTAAACCCAACATATATCATCAGACATACACAATTCATACCCAATAGTATCCAATATCCAACTACCGAAATTCTTGTCAAGACCGCTTCCATCCTACTAGCCGCTAGCTGAAGAACCTGAAAATATAGAAATGAATGGGCTGAACAACCTGTTGCAGCCCTCTCTATGTGATCCGGGGAAGATGATTTTATAGGTAATCCTGAGCTAGGGACCAAGAGTCCTCAACCAATGGGGATTCTCCCAAATCATTTCCTTGTGCGACAAAGATATTACAATTGAAATTGATCTGTGACGACCCAGACCGGGCGGTATGGAGGGATGGACCGAGATCGCCTTGGCGACGCGGGTGAGGCTAAGGGCATGTCTCCCATCCCACATCGCTTAGGGGGGGGGGAGTCCTGGGCTAGTTTATAAAGGCTTGGGTCCCTTTAATCTGTATAACGCGTTTTAAGTAGGACTCAGTGTCCAAAGCGGATAATATTATACAGTGGGACCCGTGGGACCCGGGTCGTTACATGATCTATCTATGAAGTCCAACCTAAACAGGACTTGCCACTAACCTGTTTCACTTCCTACGCAGCTAGAAATCTAGACTCAAGGACTCTTATTTAGGTTGGAATTCATGGATAGATCAATTTCAATCATAATAGTGCGAGGTGGGGGTTTAGGAGAACCCACACCGGTTGGGACCGTCGATCCCAACTCAGCATTACCTCTAAACTCACCTTCCTTGGATTGTGCCAGGAGGGTCACAACAACTGGTGACTCCAAAGTTTTTCTTTGTAATAAAAACTCTTCATTTGACTTTCATTTGTTTTAAAGGAAAAGGGTATTTACCTGCAGCATGACGACTTGCTAACCCTGAAAATTGTAGGAAGGAACGTGTTAGTGCATGAATCCTGGGGGATTGAAAAACTGAAAACAACACATTACCCTTCATTTGAATTCTCCTTCTTGGGGAGTTTGACATTTCCTATCAGGAATAACAACAAAACATGCTAGAAAATGACTCGCGATGAATATTAGAATCTATACAACGTCACTCTCCATCAATTTCGCCATTTGGGGACAAAACATCCGAATGAATCTATCGAGAACATGTGACACACGTTAGAGAGAGAAAATGGGTAAATTGGAACGGATACCATGGTAACCTTCATTTGAATTTCTTCTCATGTCCACGTACGCTCATAGCCCTAAAGCTTGGAAGTGCCAAAGGTATTTAACACAGGATCTAGAGTGCCTAATACCATCCATCTAGGACTTACAATGCCTATGGTTACTCACCTAGGATTAAAGATGCCTAAAGCTCCACAATTAAGATTTAAGATGCCTATAATTCCACCCTTAGGACTTAAGATGCCTATAATTTCACACAAGACTTGAAACGCCTAAGTTTCTAAACATAGGGCATGAGACGCCTAAGTTACTCACCTAGGTCTTTAGATGCCCAGGGTTTCCACATCCAAGACTTAAAATGCCTAAGTTTACTCATCTAGGACTTTGGAGCCTACGGTTCCACACTTAGGACTTAAGGACGAAAGGCAACGGCTTACAAATGTTTATGGATGGAAGAGAGTGAAAAGTCTACAAACTCTTGCCATTCGGAAAAAAAAAAAAATGCAGGGTTTCTAAAACTACATCGTGGGTGAGAGTTGTTGCCCGCTGGGCAACTTGCCCCGTTTGATCACCTGCAAGAAAGGAAATAGAACATCTTATTTCCATATTCTAAATGGATTCAATTTGGAATGACATACACCATTTTGCGCCAAAGTGGAACATTCAGCCTCATTGTGTTTTCTTGGTAAGAGGTGTTGCGACTTTTTTTTTTCTCGTTTCTACTCCAAATCTATTCCCGGGCTAACTTTCTATTCCGGGGAATAGAAAAACAACTTGGCGTTACCAAACGGATTTATGTTCTTTTTTTGTTCTGGGGAACAAAAGAACAGAAATTCTGTTGTCATGCAGCCCCTAAATCACTTCAAAGTAAGCTTATATTACTAATCCAACCTCCGAGCTGATAATAAGCTTAAAAACTTTGTTACTCAGAAAATGGATCATCTATTTTCACTCCTAAACCAGTCAAACTTTTTTGACAAAACCAAAAAACCAATCAAACTTTAAACAATAAACGACGGAGCTAATTGCAAGTCAACAGCACTTAATGTGGCCTGGTCCACTAAAATCAAGAGTGATCTATTTTTTTGTCTTTATCTCGTTCTCGTATTTGGAGGAGTTACTCCAACTCCTCCCCGCACAGTTAAAAAAGAAAAGACGAAAAGAAAAGAGATGTTAGACTTGTATATATTGAGATTTGGTTAATTGTAATTTACATTAATTATAATTAAACTTAATTGCCTTCTCACCCTCTATATAAGGGAATGCTTGTAGTCTTCATTTTGTAATGTGAATATAATATGTTTTCCTCTTGTTTATCCCAAATTACTAATCTCAACTTGGTATCAGAGCCATTATTATCTACAGAGCGTTCATCGAGTCTATTACAAGATGGCTGCCACTATACCAGTCGCACCGGTTTCGTCTCTCCTAATTCTTCGAAAAGACCAAGGCCTTTAGTTGCTATTATTTGGCATGCTTCCACAGCTCATTTCGAAAAAAACGGCACCATAATTAGACTGCCGCCCTTAAATGAGACAAATCCTGAAATTTTGTCGCCAACGAACGACCAATGCCACCACACGCGCTGCCGGGTCTCAAACTTGGGGAGCTCGCCTCTGTTCAGTGGTGATTTGGACGCCTTCCGCCACCTATTTCGAAAAACAAACACCAACCCACGATTAACCGCCCCTCCATTGAGGCAGCTTGTGAAGTTTTGTCGCCAACCACCACCGGACGCACGTCCACAAGTCGCCATCTCACGCGCCTTGACTGAGACACTCGCCTGCAAGCACCAACGGTCCTTCGCAATACTCACAAGTGGGATGGTTGGCATAAAATCAAGGTGACATGGAACATACTTCATTTCGTTCAACTCATCACCAGGAATTTATTTTATCTGAAATATATTCTATTTTGGATGCAGATGCCACGATTGAAAGTTTTGAACCTCACAGGGTGCAATGAAATGCAGATAACTCCCGATTTCTCCCATTACTCGCAGTTGGAGATGTTGATTTAGAAGGCTGTAGTTGGTCGAGATAGACCCTTCGATTTGCCATCTAAGATCCTTGGTTTCCTTGAATTTAAAATCCTGCAGCAATCTTAGTGTGTTGCCGCCGGAACTGCTCAAAGTTGGCACTTCTATACAAGAAATCCCCAAATCGATTGCTCATATGACAAAACTCAAAACTCTTAGTGCCTCGAATTGCTACTCACTAAGTTACCTGCCCAAATCCAATTGCTTTACAGATGCTCTTTCAATGCTCTTGCTGGACAATGCGAAGATCCTCGAACTCCGCAATTCAATTGGAAATTTGGTGAAACTTCAACGCTTGTCGTTGAGGGACTGCCGGGGGATAGAGAAACTTCCAGAATCTATCGGCAAATTAGGATGCTCGTTGGTGGAGTTGGACGTAACAGGGACACTTATTTTGGAACTGCCCAACTCCATGAAAAACCTGCAGCTACTGAGAGTTCTTAAGATGGAGCGTTGTCATGTGAGCGAGTGTCCTAGTGCCATTGGCGAGCTAATGAAGCTAGAAGAGATCCATGCCTCTCATTGTAGAAATTTGAAGGGAAGCATCCCTGATGGCACTGGGAATCTACAATTCCTGAAAATATTGATGCTAGGATATAGTTGTGTTTCTAGCCTACCACCATCAATCCAGTCGCTAACCCGTCTCCAGACCCTTGATTTAGTTCGTTGCGACAAGCTTGAAACATTGCCCGTGCTTCCCCCGAGTTTGACTTGTTTGCGAATAAGTTCAAAGAAGATGAGCACAATCCCAAATATTCAAAACCTAGTTGAATTGGAAGACTTGAGCTTCGGCAATGAGAATCCCAAGGAGCTAATAGTTCCTTCTTCAGCGTTTGACCCCGCATCCATTTTGACCGAGCCTCAGGCTACTTGGGCCATAACGTTTCCGAAGCTCAAGAGCTTAGAGTTGTCTCATTCCCGAATCCAAAATTTGGGATTTGAGTACGGCTCTGGATGCATTCCTCAGCTCAGAAAAGTCGTCCTGACGGGATCGAATCTTCAAAGAGTATCAGAGCTTCCCTCATCGTTGTCCGTCTTGTCGATCCAAGCTAGTTCGTCGCTGAAGAGTTTGCCGCCAGTTCAGAATTTGATTAATTTGTCGGAGCTAGAGCTCTTGAACTCAGCTGTTGAAAAAATTGAAGGGCTTGGTGAGCTTTAAAGCCCAGAGGTCCTGGCCATGTCGGATTGCCCGATAGTACTTCTCGAAGGCCTCTCCAGTTTGACATCATTGAAGAGATTGTCGCTGAAAAACTGCAATTCCCTCGACGAGTTGAACGTAGCCGAACTCACCTGGTTGGAGGTCCTGGAAATCCATCAGTGCCAGAGGATCCACGACGTCGAAGGCCTCGAGGAATTGTCATTCTTGGAGGAGCTGCACGTGAGTGGATCTGAGGCTGAAAGATCATCCAGAGTTACAGATGCCCAGGAGAGAATCAGAGAAAGTTGGGGTACATCATCCCCTTGAGTGGAGTCGTCAGGGCATATGATGTGTTTGGTTTTTGCCTTCGTTGCAAGAGACTTGTGTCCCCAAACTTTGTTTCTTTTGCTTTTCGTCAATTTTTCTCCAAGCTATTGACGTAAAGTGGAAAAACTAATCATTACTGAGAGTTTCAATTTATCCAGAATATAGGACTCCATTATTATACGGTTGATTCAACGAAACCATGCATCACGCCACTTCCTATTTCATTTTCACTTCATAGAAATTTAAATATAAAATTACCCCTACATATAACAAATGTTTTTGTAAGAGTCAAGAATTCCGAACTTGTTTCTCAACTTCGCATGTGTAGGCTTGGAAAGACGTCCCGTTGCTCGCTATTCACAAGAGCACCAACAAGGAGGACGACGTTGTCGTAGAAGACAAGAAGGTGATGATTCAATCGTCCTCACTGAGGATGCTGAATTCAGCCGGTTTGAGAAGCCAATCTGACGATCACGAGCCATTGTCGTCTCGAGATTCATTCCCATAATAGAATCAGAAGAAGGCGAATAATTTCAAGGTTTCTTCGCAAACTCAAAGGCAACCAAAATCGAGGTCACGCTTTTGTCAGAATCCGCCGTCATATCGGCCACCAAATCCCATGAGACGTGCGTGGTGGCTCTGTGGGTGAAAGCCCCGCCGGCCCCAAAGCTGCAGGATCGAAGTGCAGCCGCACGCCAATGAATTTGGTCACCGTGCTCGACGCCAGCGGGAGCATGACTAGGGCCAGGCACAGATGCCGAAGCAGGGGCTCACTCTCGCCCAGTTGGACCTTGCCTGTGGTGGGCAACGGCAACTCTTGCCCAAGCAAGGCCGGCCCACCTAGCCGGCCCACCTCGCCATTGCATGTGGCCAAAGGAAAAGAAAAGGAAAAAAGAAAATTAATAAAAAAATTGAAAAAATATTAAAATATTATTAGTAATTGTCCATAATGATGTCATGTAGGTCAGCCTGCGTTCACATCAGCAATATTCGGCCGAAATCAGCTGGAATGATTGAAGTGGTACTACGTCAAAATGTTTAGAATAAAATTGATACAATTAGAAGGTTTTGGATTAAATTGCAATCAATGTAATAGGTTTATGATTTTCTCAACACTTTTTTCGGTTGACTTGGGATTTATTATTGAACTTTCCTTTTTCTAGTTTGTTTTCTTAGAAACTCCAAAAAAAAAAAAAATTAAAGCAATTCTTAGAATAACGTTAGAACTTTCATCGTTGCTATATAAGTAGAAAAAGGTAAATAAGTACACTTTCAAGCCACATTTTCATCGAAATGATGCAATTGAATCGTGGAAGAGGCCCCCGCGATGCAGCAAAATCTCGTACGATGGCTCCCTGTCAAGAGGAAAAGCCCAGTGGCAGGAAGCTTCCACCTTCAACAATGGCGGCCACTAGAACGAGGAACGTTAAAAATCAACACCGGTGGAGTTTACCTGGACGGAACAAACGAAGGCGCCGTGGCTGGCTGGAGTTTGCTGACACAAGTCTGGGAGATTGACTGATGGCTTCGCCCCATCGATGAAACTGTCTTCGGTAGCACAAGCAGAGGCGCAAGCCATGGTGGAAGCCTTAAAGCACTTCAAGTCACGAACGGAAGACTTCCTTTAAGTGGAATCAGATCACTTGGAACGGCTAAGTGGTCTCACTTGCGAAGCACAGATCAATTGGGAGCTACATGGCCTTGTCGAAGCCCGGCTGCTCTTTAGGCCTTACATGAATTTAGAGTTAGCTCGTATAAACAGAGTCAGAGAGTAGCTAATTGGGTTGTTAAGGCCCTACATGAACTGAGGGACGAGCTCGCCACCCTCTAACGATCCTCGATCTGCGAGCCTCTAGCCTCGCCGCCTGGCGACACTGGATCATTGCTAGCATCGGGGCTCGGACGTCGCTAATCTACAAGGCTCGAGCTTTGCCACCGTCTAGCGAGCTCAAGCCTCACCATCCTTTGATGAGCATGAGCTCGCTGGTGACTAGCCATATAAGAAGAAAAAAGAAATAGGAAAAAAGAAAAGAGAAATATAATTTAAAAAAGGAAAGAGGCAATAAAAATAATAAATAATCAAAAAGAGGAAATCATTTTTCCTACTTTAAAAAAAAAAATTGACAAAAAATGTGTTCCTTAACTTCTTTATTTTCTATGAACCCAAAGCCGGAAACTCTTGAAAACATTTTTCTAGAAATTATTTTTCGCGAAAAGAACAGAGATATAGTAAGACATACATCCCCATGTCCAATTTTTCTTTTTACCTTTTAACTTTCTACAAACTCTAAAAAAATGTATTTAAAGAATCTTTAGAAGAAAAATACCATTGGAAAGCTTCATCATTGCTATCTTAAGTAGGAAAAAAGATTAATAATATAACTTTCTAGCCTTCTAGCCACCAAAATGATTCAATCGAAAGTAGTTACATGCTCCAAGACAAAAGAGCATGGTACAAGTTCAAACTCAAATATTAGAATCATGACTAAACTACGTCTAACTAACAAAATTAAAAGCTCTTAATAAATTATAAACACAGCACTAATAGACTTACTTTGACACTAAACGAGGTTTAACCCAATTTTTTTTTAAATAACCGAAAAAATGTTAAACAAATATTAGTATTTGAAATTCAAAGAAGGACCGCATTTAAATTTGAAATTGTATTGACCACAATAATCAATAAAAAAAATCGAAGATTGGCATTGAAATATGTGATTTTGTGGCAACATATTTCTTCTCATGTGGAAGAGTAAGAATACGGTAAAGATTGGAATTAGTATATCATTGACCCTCTCAATAAGGGTCACGAGAGATGACCGAAATGAGCAACAAAGTCAAATAAGAAAAAACATTTGTAGATGGAGTTCTGAAACAAGGGAAGAAATAGATGCAACTTCTTCGACATTAGTTAGGAATAAGTGGTAGGTGAGTAATTTTTTTTTTTCCAATGGCAACAATTGAGTGAATGATCCGCGCGGGATTAATATAACACATTCCTATAAAAAAAAAACATAAACAGACAGTTATTGGATATTACATATTTAAAATATAGCTAACTGTTATGATGGTTATTTGAAGAAAATTAAGAAAGTTTGAGATAATAATATCTACAAGTTCCATGTAAGGCATGGTTAATTGTCACATAATTAGTATATTCATTTATGTTGCTACTCATTTCAACAACTTAATTTTAACACTTATATTTACACAGAAGCTAAAAAGGAATTTGTTTTTAACTGGGTTATATTACATGGAAATATTACTAAATCTAACCCGTGCATCTCACGGGTCAAATGCTAGTGATAAGTAATTGCAGCATTCAACACGTGATCAACGGATCCTCACTCAACACTCGACCACTTAGCATACGTCTTAGAATGTTGGGATGCTACATTTGGGAGCTACCAAACAATGATTATAGTAGTTCCAATACAGGATGACGAAACCTGATTTCTTTGCCAATACGTCTATTTCAAACCGGATGTAGATGCAGCATTTCATGGCATTGGAGACTCGGAACGATATTTGGTCATCCTTGTGCAATTTTTGCTAATCAAGAAATGACTTATAATGGAATATTCACAAAAAAGATCGTGGATGTTCAAGATTGATCCGATTGTAAGAAATCACGAGTCCCCTAATTGAAGTAAGAGAACCGAAGCCTAAACATTGGTGCGCTAGTTCTTTTCTATTCATATTGCTTTGAGCCAACTACAAATCAGGTGGATTCTCTGTTTACGAAAGGAACAAATACCTTATTTTGGATTTATCAAAAGAGGACCAAGACTTCCCCAAACGACTTTGCCCATTGAGTCCGTTGGTAATAGAAATTCTAGTGTGCCTTTTTGGCTAGAATTCTTAGACTTCACGACCTTTTGCATGATTATCTCTCTCTCCCCCCATCACCGAATGAATTTGTAAAAGGTTTAGTCGCAAATAGATTTATACGAAAAAGAAGAGGAAGATAAACAATGACGTAATTACTTTAACTGACTTGGTTTCAGGATCATGTGTATGTTAGAATATACATATTATACTTTGATGCGGAAATTCAAAGTAAAACAGCGATCTTTGATCTTCATGATTTTCACAAATGGATGAAGACATACCTTTCTCCATAGCGTTGCACTTGTGATGATCGTTGTAGAAAACCGAAGAACTCGAACCAAAAGAAGAAATCCAATTTCTCTCCCTTAACCCACTAAACCTTAATGTATTCAATTGATGGAGGAGAGAATACTAAGTGCTTTTCTGTTATTGTTGTTCATTGTGGGTGGAGAGAGGACCGGACTCTATTTTGTACGTTCGTTGAAAAGGTGCCTTCCATCAAAGCGATATACCCTTTCGTTTTATTGGAGTCGCAACTTCTCATAACTAATAATTATTTTATAGCATTTCAATAATTATTAAACCATATAATAAATCATATCATGTGGGCCGCAATAATTCTTACATTCTCCCACTTGGCCCATATGATTTTCCTTTCATGGTTTAATAAAGACTATAATGTGCACAATAACATCATGCTATAAAATTTCATTAAATTGGCAATCACATAATAATCACAATTAAGTAAAGAAAACTAATGTGAGTCATAGCGGTTGTATGTCATTAATCGACATAGTCCCTTCTATGTACTACAACTATAGCACTTTACTTAACATGATCCATAAATGAGAAGTACAATAATAGTCCAACCATAATGTTTCTTTAGAAACTATCCTGTTTAACATTAATCTATTTCCATAATGTATACTAAATAGAAAACAGGAAATATCAGAAACACGTAAGTGAGCTCAAAGTGTCAAATACATAAACTTAATACAATCATAATACAAACATTAATGACGTCCAATAATGCCCATCTTTTCAACATGCTCATTAAATATTTTGGGCGGCAGTCCTTTTGTTAAGGGATCTGCTATCATAAGATTTGTGCTAATGTGCTCAATTGACACTCTTTGTTTCTGAACTTCTTCCTTGACAGACAAGTATTTGATCTCCATATGCTTAGCACCCTTAGAATACTTGTCGTTCTTAGAGAAGAACACTGCTGCAGAGTTATCACAATAAATTTTTAGCGGCTTGGCAATACTGTCGACAATCACAAGCCCTGAAATAAAATTCCGCAGCCATAATCCATGAATAGTGGCCTCAAAGCATGCCACAAATTCAGCTTCCATAGTGGATGCAGCAATAACGGACTGTTTCGCACTCTTCCATGAAATTGCCCCTCCAGCCAGAAGAAACAAGTAACCAAACGTTGATTTTCTTGTATCAACACATCCGGCTAAGTCTGAATCGAATATCCAATCACCTCGAGATGATCGGATCTTTTATAAGTGAGCATATGATTCTTCGTTCCTTGCAAGTATCTAAGAACTTTCTTTGCAGCTTTCCAATGATCTATTCCAGGATTACTTTGATATCTCGCCAAAGCATTCCGACAAAGAAACCGATGTCCGGTCCGGTGCAAGTTTGTGCATACATTAAGCTCCCCACAACAGATGCATAAGGAATATTTTTCATTTGTTCTCGTTCCAATTCACTTTTCGGACATTGCATAAGGCTAAATTTATCACCTTTCTGAATTGGAACTATTCCTGCTGAACATTTACTCATATTGAATCTCTCTAAAATTTTCTCAATGTAGGCTTTCTAAGACAATCCTAATAATCCTTGTGATCTATCACGGAATATTTCTATTCCTATCACATATGTTGCCTCTCCCATATCCTTCATTTCAAAATTCTTAGAGAGAAACTTCTTGGTTTCATGTAACAAACCAAGATCATTAGCAGCAAGCAAAATATCATCAACATACGAACTAGAAAAATAAACTTGCTCCCACTAATCTTCATATATATACACCGATCAACGGTGTTTTCCTTAAATCCAAATGAAGTTATGGTATCGTTAAACTTAAGATACCATTGTCGGGAAGCTTGTTTAAGTCCATATATTGATTTCTTTAATTTACATACCATGTGTTCCTTTCCTTTAACTGAAAAGCCTTCGGGTTGATCCATATAAACCTCTTCTTCTAAATTCCCATTAAGAAGGTCGGTTTTTACATCCATTTGGTGTAACTCCAAGTCATAATGAGCTACCAAAGCCATAACGATTCTAAGTGAGTCATTCTTAGAGACTGGTGAAAATGTCTCTTTATAGTCAATGCCTTCCTTTTGTGTAAAACCCTTTGCAACAAGTCTGGCTTTATGTCGTTCAATATTGCCTTTTGAGTCGCGCTTGGTCTTAAAGACCCATTTACACCCGACCTTTTTACATCCTTTAGGCAATTCAACAATATCCCAAACTTGATTTTGATGCATAGATTTTAACTCTTCTTCCATGGCATTAAACCATTCATTAGAATCTTCACATTCCATGGCTTGGGAAAATGAATCTGGATCATTTCCAATTCCTAAGTCAATTTCTGACTCTTGTAGATAAACCATATAGTCATCAGAAATAGCCGACCTCCTTTCTCTTTGAGATCTTCTTAATGCTATTTCTTGTGACTCAGCTATTGGAGGTTCAATATTGACATCTTCATTATGGAGTATTTGTTCATTAATTTGTTGTTCTTGATTATTGTTAGGTTGTACTATAATATCAGGAACAACAACTTTAGAAGCTTCGGGTATAGGAACTTCTACCCTTACTTCTTGAATGCAAGCATCACGTATTCTTTCACTCCCACTGATGTCACCATTCTCAATGAACCTAGCATTTCCAGATTCAACAATTCTTGTACTATGATTAGGACAATAAAATTTATACCCTTTGGATTTCTCTGCATAACCAATGAAATAACCACTGGTCGTTCTTGAATCCAATTTCCTTTCATGTGGATTGTAAATTCTTACTTCTGCTTGACAACCCCAAACATGGTGTGTCGTAAACTAGGTTTTCTTCCCGTCCACAGTTCAAAGGGAGTCTTTGGAACTGCCTTACTAGGAACCCTGTTTAATAAATACATAGAAGTCTTTAAAGCATACATCCACAAAGATAAGGGTAAAGATGAATGACTCATCATACTCCTAACCATTTCCATTAAAGTACGATTACGCCTTTCTGCTACACCATTTTGTTGTGGTGTACTTGGCATTGTGTATTGAGCACAAATGCCATGTGTTTCGAGGAATTTAGCAAATGGACCTGGACATTGTCCCGATTCATTATACTTTCCATAATATTCACCACCTCTATCTCGATCTTATTATTTTCACCTTTCTATCTAATTGCCTCTCAACCTCTTTAATATACACTTCAAGTGCATTCACCGATTGAGACTTATCATGCAATAGATAAATGTAACCATAACGTGAAAAATCATCAATAAAGGTTATGAAATAGCTTTCCTTACCAAAAGATGGAACATCAAAAGGACCACATATGTCAAGTATGTATAATTTCAAGAAGTTCTTTGCTTCTTGTGGCACCTTTCTTAGTATGCTTTGTTTGTTTACCTTTAATACAATCAATACACACTCCAAGGTCAGTAAAATCCAAATTTGGAAGAATTTCATTCTTCACTAATCTTTGCATTCTTTCATTGGATATATGACCCAAACGTTTATGCCACAAGTAAGCAGAATTTTCATCCACCAAACTTCGTTTAGTGCCAACATTATGATGCAAGGTCATTAATGTCTCAACAAAAGTATTATCAAGTCAAATTTGTAGAGACCATCACATAAAATTCCAGTTCCAATAAGAGTATCACTCTTAAATAAACTGAAAGATTCAGATCCAAACTTACAATAAAATCCCGCTACATCAAGTCTTGGCAAAGAAACTAAATTGCGAGAAAATGTAGGTACATAAAGTTCGAAACAAATCCAAATAATGCCCAGTATCTAAGATCAAACGATAAGTGTCAATGCCTTCAACTGGAGCTTTGTTTTGTTCCCGTAATCACATAACTTTCATTTGGCTTTATAGTTTAGATCGTAAAAAATCCCTGCATCGTATTTGACACATGAGTGGTGGCACCAGAATCAATCCACCAAGTATTATGAGGAACTTCAGTAAAGTTTGATTCAAAACATACTAAAGCACAAGGCTTACCTTTCTTTTCGAACCAAGCCTTACATTTCAGACAATCTTTCTTCAAGTGTCCAATTTTGTTGCAAAAATGACACTTAATAAGATTGTGTTCCTTCTTGTGGATTTGAGAAGCCTTTGAAGAATCATTCAGGACGTGTAGTCCTTTCTTCTTGCTCCTTCCACCTTTCCTCTTGAAATTCTTTCGAACTTCTTGATGACTTGAGAGATGAACAGAATGAACTTTTTGATTCTTTATCCTTATTTCCTTTTGAACTAGCATACTGGCCAATTCATTTACATTCCACTTATCCTTTATAGTGTTGTAATTCATTTGAAATGGCCCATATTGCTCATGAGGCAAGGAATTAAGTATAAACTGTACTAAAAAGTACTCATCCACATTCATTCCCAAAGTCCTTAACTTTGCTGCTAAATTCGTCATCTCAAGTATATGCTCATGCATGGTACGCGAACCATCATATTTCATGATGGTTAGTGTGCTCATCAATGTACCAGCAAGTGACTTATCGCAGTTTGAGAACGCTCTTCCACAAATTTCATAAATTCCTTAGCATTGTTAGTCTTGGGAAGAGAAGTCTTTAAGTTGTTTGCAACTGTCATTCGCATGAACATTAAGCTTAATTTGTTCGATCTTTCCCAAGCTTTATGGAAAGACTTTTCATAATCGCTACTTTCATCAGTAATAGCAGCTGGTTTCTCAGCTTGAAGTGCTAAATCAAGATCCAGGACACTTAAGTGAAATTGGACTTGTTCACTCCAATCAGGAAAATTTATCCCATTGACTAAGGGAACAGACGAAGCATGCGAATGGAGTGAAACAGGTACAGATATTGCAAATGTGCAAGAAAATACTCATACATTAATGCTTTGAGAATATCACCTAATCAGATTCAAACTAAACTACACATGTACATCATAGTTCTCCTTTGGGTGATCCTATGATATACAAATATATATAAACCATAATGATGCTAATAACTTTTATTTGGTAATTGTAAATATTTTTTATTAAAATTTATTTGCTATCTTTGGATATACAAACAAATTTAACAAGTCATATTAATTACCAACTATCATGTTCATGAATTATAAGAAAATAATTAACCTTTGGGTTAATCCCTAAGTTCTTATAATAAATGAACTTCAATATACCAATAACTCCAATAATGATATGCAACATATCAATTTCATATATATAGCATCAATTAATCATGGGTAATTGAATAAAACAATTTACAATATTAAAAAATTCAAAAGACTTCAAGGTTTGGCCACTTTGGTGACTAACAAACTATTCATAATATGAATTTTTAATATTGTCAAATATAAATATTTACCAAATTGCACACAAGGACAAAACCGTAATCAAAGCATAAGGGTAAAATCGTAAAATCATAATTCCATAAGGGCAGAATCATAAATTTATAATCCAGGGGAAAAATGGTAAATAATCAGTAATGGCAGAATCGTAATTATAAATTAAACAGGGGCATAATTGTAAATAACCATCAAAAGAAGGGCAAAACGGTAATTAGGAGCCGCGGGAGGGGCAAAAGCGTAAAAATGCCACGCGGGGACGTCGAGGCACGTGCCGAGCACGTGCCTTCGTCCTCGGCGGGCGCGTGCCCCGCACGCGCGTTCGGTGCGCAGCGCGTGCTTGGCACGTGCCGGCAACCGCCGCGGGCGCGTGCCTCGCACGCGCGCGTGCGATGCACGAGCCCGCCAACCGCCGCGTAGTTCCGCGCGTGGGCTCCACGCGCCAGCGGTTTGCGCGCGCGTGTATCCCACGTGCGCGGCGATTTCGCGCGCTTGACGGCGCGGGGCGCGTGGAATCCACGTGCCTGCAACCGCAGCGTGCGCGTGGACCCACGCGCCTTTTTCCCGCACGACAGAGGCGATTTTCTTCGCCATTTTTCGTCCTTTCATCCCCTGTTTCGCCCTAATTCTTCCATTTTCGACATTTTTTTTTCTCCATGAAAACTTCCATCATTCGGATTTTCTTCGAGAGAACCATCCGAAAACATTTTGACAACAACAAATAGTACGAACAGGATCGTTCAACGAATCATCAAACATAAATCATAATATTTCTATAAATGGAAAAATCATGAGATCATAAACCATGCTCTGATACCAACTGTTAGAATATACATATTATACTTTGATGCGGAAATTCAAAGTAAAACAGCGATCTTTGATCTTCATGATTTTCACAAATGGATGAAGACATACCTTTCTCCATAGCGTTGCACTTGTGATGATCGTTGTAGAAAACCGAAGAACTCGAACCAAAAGAAGAAATCCAATTTCTCTCCCTTAACCCACTAAACCTTAATGTATTCAATTGATGGAGGAGAGAATACTAAGTGCTTTTCTGTTATTGTTGTTCATTGTGGGTGGAGAGAGGACCAGACTCTATTTGTACGTTCGTTGAAAAGGTGCCTTCCATCAAAGCGATATACCCTTTCGTTTTATTGGAGTCGCAACTTCTCATAACCAATAATTATTTTATAGCATTTCAATAATTATTAAACCATATAATAAATCATATCATGTGGGCCACAATAATTCTTACAGTGTAGACCCTCGACCTACTCACTAACAAAAACAAGGTATAAGAAATGTAGATTTAATTAAAAAAAAGGAGTGTGTATATGACATCTCTCTAAAATAATTAACATCTTTCATAATCGTTATTCATACCGAATCATAATTGTAAAACAGCCAATAAAAGTACTACAAAAAATATTTCGACAGCCTCCTAATGAAACTCAACAATCCTTTTTCCTCTCGCTATCTGAAAAAGGAAAAAAGAACAGGAAAGAAAAATCTGAGTTCTATCATTTTCTTCAGGTGAGTATGCTCTTTTCATGGGTGTTACTTCACTTCTCCGAGGGTAATGATATAAGTCGGACGGACCTTCTTTCTTAAACGGCTGACCAGGGGCACTGCATCAACTCCTTCCCCGACCATCACCACCTTGTCTTCTCCTTCAATGGCCACTGAATTTACACCTGCATATGTTGGTAACATAGCATGTCTTGGACGTTCATCGTGTGAGGGACACGCTAAATCTAAATCCACACAAATCGTACGTGCCATCTGCTTAACATTGTAATTTGGGAAAATGTCACAAATGGTCCCTATACTATTACTTAATGTGCAATTTGGTCCCTGAACTTTCGATCGGCTCAATTTGGTCCTTGAACTATTGATAAATGTCCGATTTGGTCCCTGAACTTTCGATCAGCTCAATTTGGTCCCTAAACTATTGATAAATGTCCGATTTAGTCATTCGTTATTGTTTTTCCTTCTTCTTCTTTTTTTATTTGCTTCTTCTCTCTTCCCTCCGCCGGAGCCGGCGGAGGGAAGCCGGCGTCCGGTGGAGGGAAGAGAGAAGAAACAACAAAAAAAAAGGAAAAACAGTAACGAATGACTAAATCGGACATTTATCAATAGTTCAGGGATCAAATTAAGCCGATCGAAAGTTCAGGGACCAAATCAGACATTTATCAATAGTTCAGGGACCAAATCGGACATTTATCAATAGTTTAGGGACCAAATTGAGCCGATCGAAAGTTCAAGGACCAAATTGCACATTAAGTAATAGTATAGGGACCATTTGTGACATTTTCCCTTGTAATTTAGAACAGCCGCAACAATTGAAGTGAAAATTATTAATTTGTTTCTAAGTAACTGAGGTTGAGCAGAAGTGATTATTCAGCACCAGATACGGGTAATCAATAGCGAACGGGGCCAATTAACCAAAGTGTAAACCCGGTTCATTTGAGGTAGGGATTCCTTACCATCTGATTTGCAGACGATCCCAAATGCCTTGGTTGTACATTTCTGGCAGTTCATCTGAACCTTCAACACGATTTTTTGAGGTTTAGATCAGACTATTACTATTATAGCAAATTAAGCACAATTGTTCAAATAAAGGACAGTCACTTAATCATTTCCTAAAATTTTTCCTTCGAGTTGATGACATGTAATCCCCGGCTTCTCGTGCAAGGCAACCCAAGCATTTTCAAGAGAAGCTTCTGTCTCAGTGACGTCATTAATCTTACGATGGTTCCCAGCAAATTCCACGCTGTCTACTGTTGTCCTCGTTTTGCATTGAAATGGTAATCTGGCCGCCTACTCATCTCCAGCTGAAAATTCAGAGTCCAGCCAAACTAATTATGTAGGGTCAAGTTCCATCATTACGAAAAATTTGGCATGTGATAATCGATTGGATATATAATGAGGAAGCCAATCTACTCTTGAATTGTACACTGATGCCATATATGAAAAAGATTGCTTTAGGATTCGAATTATGAGTGCCTAATAGTTGTTCTTCTTACTCTTCTTGTTTTTCTCCGATTAATCTTGTGTGCTTTCCTAAATCGTCTTCTACTTGGTATAATCACGTCTATAAATAGTCTTTAATATATAAGGCCCGACTTACGCATGACGAGTATTGACACACACACACACATACACACATACATACATACACATACACACACACACACACACATATATATATATATATATGTTTGTTTATTATATTTTCAAATTTTTCTGGACAGATTAAACATTCGATAAGAATTGTTGTATTATATAAAACTATTACAGTTTGCTCATATTTCGCTACTTGTATGGCAGTTTGCTCATTTTCAATATCTGGAATTATTCATAAAGTAGGCGAGCATGTTCGATTTTGACTTTTAGCCAATGAAAAGCCTTCATGAACTTTCCTAAATTAAAATGTCCTGGTTTAACTTTTTAAACCCTCTTAAATATAGGAGACAACTTTAATTAGTTTCAACGTTTAAATTTTTGGACCTTGTTAATAGGTACTCCGAACTGTGTTAAGCATATTTAATGGGAAATGTTCTTATTTCCCAAATGTCGATTGCACGTGACACTATAAAGACAATATATGGGGAATTATTCATGAATCTTGTTCCCAGATGCCTCCAAGATATCTTGGAGCACTTTTTAGCAAAATCCTAACATAAATTCCCAAATAATAAGAACATAGACCTTATCTCTAGAGCACAATGTAGATGAAAAATTTATGACTTCAATGAACTTTTGTCAAGAATAATGTCAGATACGCCAATCAAATTTACAAAAAGAGAAAATTACAAATTGTTGAGACGTAATTGGGTATTGAATATGTCTACTTGCCTAATACTAGTTTTTCTAGTTTATGAATTATTTTTTATATCACTAGCGTTACTAATCTTGCGAAAAAAAATAAAAAAGGCCACTAAAGTCAGTCGTGCATGTTAATCATGTTAGATATGCGTATTGTGCACTAAATTTGATCAATCCATTGCTTTATTGGAAAAAGTAAGAAGTAGTGAGAAAATAAAGCATTGGCTTTCTTATGAACTTTTCGTATTGAGTCAACTCAGCCTTTGGTAACATAGTTATCATTGAATTAATAATAAATAATTTTCGAGTGTGAACCCGCATGAAGGACACGACCTGATTCGAAGAATGTGACCCAGCCGTGCGAGTGATTTCGAATTTGGCGTTTACCAAGTAAAGTTTGAATGGTGATTACAGAGTAGTGTTTGGATTTTCTGTTCGTCAGTTTTTAAAGGTAAGTACTCTATAATTGTGAGATAACACTTCTAACTTTATATAAAAAAAAAAAAAGAAAAAAAAAAAAGAAACCAAGCGAATGAACATTATAACTTTATAATTCTACAGATTAATCTCTTTTCATGGAGTAGGCATCAACATTCAAAGCGAACTATGTAAATGTCTAGATCCTTATTGTTCATTATTAATTTTCTCAAGTAATTTCTTTCTCTCGCATCTGATATTGGATTGCAAGTTCTGTTATTTTCCGCAAAAGCCTACAACCATCGTATGTCAAAAAAATGATTATAAAAACTTTGCTGATGTACTAATATGTTAGAAACGGATGAAAAAGAATAGATTATATAGAGGATAGACTAAAGAAACTATTTCATAGATATAAGTGCCATCTAGAGTGCGGATACGAAGAGAAATCCAAGCGACCATAGAACATCGACTTAGAACTTTTACACCTTCTCGACTAATAAAATAGTTCACGAAGAACAAAGCGATAAAGTACACGTGCTAGAAAAGTAAGGTTTGAATCTAGGACAATGTCTTCCATGTTGGTTTTATCTTTTGGTTTCATTTGTTTAATCCACAAGAACTGCCAACTTTCTTTCTTAATTCGCTCACAATATTCACTGCATCAACTCCTTTTCCTTTCACCACCATCTCGTCTTCACGCTATTCATCAAAATCCACACATTCCTCCCCCTACAATGACATAGAAGCATTTTTAAATTAGTTCTAGGCAGATCTATCATTTAAAAATTATTAAGGCAAAAGCAGTTTTATATTGTGACCAGGCATATGGACAAAATAAAAATTATACGATAAAAGCCATCTTTCCGATATCAATTCGTGTAAGTACTTCTCACGAAGTAATGTTAAATATTAATAACACGATAAAAATATTTTTTGGGTTAGATTGTGTAATGGGATAGGTTGCCTATGATATATGATTTCTAGGGTTTATCACCATCGGCGGCAAAAGAACCTTTCAAGTGTCATAACTTGGCACAAAGGGACACTTAAGTGCCATAACTTATGAAAGGTATACTTAAGTGCCACATTCGAAGAAAAACGGATCACTTAAGTGTCACTCCGACCAAAGTCCGACCAAAACGCCGACATGGCATTTTTCCAAATAAACGAGTGCAAAACGACGCCGTTTTGCACGCCGACGTGGCCAAATAATGCAAAAATGGCGTCATTTTGGGCTGACGTGGTAAAAAAAAAAAAAAAAATATAAAAACTAATTAAATTAAATTTAGTTAAAATATGAAAAAATAATAATTTCAAAATTAAATTTAGTTAAAATATGAAAAAAAATAATAAATTTAAAATTAAATTGAGTTAAAATATGAAAAAATAATAATTTTAAAATTAAATTTAGTTAAAATATTAAAAAAATAATAATTTAAAATTTTAAAAAATTTAAAAAATTTAAAAATTAAATAAAAAATAAGTAGTAAATAAATAAAATTTAAAAAAGGGGGGGGGTGGCGGAGGGCTCGGCCCTCGCCACCGCGTCGCCTCCCCCCCGTCACACGGGAAGGGCTAGCGACGGAGGGGGAGGGTCGGCCGGGGTCGCGGTCCCCCAGGGGCCCGACGACCCGGCCGACCCATCCCCCTTTTCTTAATTTTTTTTAAATTTTTAAATTTTTAATTTTTTTAATTTTACAATTATTATTTTTTAATATTTTAAATAAATTTAATTTTAAAATTATTATTTTTTAATATTTTAACTAAATTTAGTTTTAAAATTATTATTTTTTCATATTTTAAATAAATTTAATTTTAAAATTATTATTTTTTCATATTTTAACTAAATTTAATTTTAAAATTATTATTTTTCCATATTTTAACTAAATTTAATTTAAAATTATTATTTTTCCATATTTTAACTACATTTTAATTTTAAAATTATTATTTTTTCATATTTTAACTAAATTTAATTTTAAAATTATTATTTTTAATATTTTAACTAAATTTAATTTTAAATTTATTAATTTTAAATATTTTAACTAAATTTAATTTAATTAATTTTTATATATTTTTTTACCACGTCAGCCCAAAACGACGCCGTTTTTGCATTATTTAGCCACGTCAGACTTCGCCCGAAAAATACCACGTCAGCGTTTTGGCCAGATTTTGGCCGGAGTGGCACTTAAGTGATTCGTTTTTCTTCGAATGTGGCACTTAAGTGTACCTTTCGTAAGTTATGGCACTTAAGTGTCCATTTGTGCCGAGTTATGGCACTCCAGGGGTCCGCATGTCCACCATCGGCTGTGGTTGCCTTCTGAAGTGCTCTGGTCTTGTATCTCGGGCCCTGCAAACCAAGCTTAATCACAATCTTCCTTTGCAAAATGATGGATAAAGCTCATATTGATTAGCAAATAACGAATGTGTATACATACAAGAAATAAATAAATAAAAACTACCCACTTATGCTAGTAGAATAAGTTAGTGCATGTACTAACCTTGGGAAAATTGTCCAAAAAGTCTTCAATTTATTGCATTTTTGCCAATTTAATTCTCAACATTTCAATTTTGCCAGTTGAGTTCTAAATCTTTTTACATTTTGTCAATTGAGTCAATCTAATTGATTTTGGAAAAAAAAAATTACTAATGTAAACGCCAGTCATCCTATGTAGCATGACAAGCGCTAACGTTGACAATTTTTAATGATATTTTAATATTTTTTTTATTTTTTTTATTAATTTTTTAACTTTTCTTCCTGCTGGCCACCGAGCAAGCTAGCCTCACTTGGGCAAGGTTGCCGACCCTCACTTGCCATAGGAGAGACTTGGTGAGGGTGGACCTTGCCTAAGTCAGGTCTTGTGAAGGTGCCCTTGCTTGGATGAGAGTAAGCCTTGCCAAATCTAGTGATGGGAGCCCTCATCTGGGCAGGCCTCCCTTGTGGCAAGCGAGGGCAACCCTTGCCCGAGAAAGGCTAGCCCACCTAGCCATGGCCAGAAAGGAAAAACAAAGAAAGATTAAAAAAAAAAAAATTAGAAAAATATTAACATATAATGAAAAATTGTCTATGTTAGCACCGGCCATATCACGGAGGATGACTATTAACACCTAACTTTTGACGATCCATTTAGACATTTGCTTCACAGAAAATTAGGGATCAACCCTAATTTACATATTAGTTGGACCCACAATGGATGGGTTTTAAATGAAAAGTATTGAACTTAATTGGATTGATTGGACTAAGTCTGTGGCAAATATTTTCTTGAAAATATGGGCCGAAAATATAAGGGGATTGTGGGCACATGATTAATTCGAGATTCACAATCAAATAAAATATTCATGGCAAATAGGGAAGAAGCAATCGGCATAGTATTCCTACGTCCTCAGCTATATTGGGAAGTGAAATAAGATTAAGAGATTGTTAAATTATTTACTATGGGCCCATATATTCATGCTCCAATTCGGCAATAGGCTAGAGAGTTTTACACATGTTAAAAAGAGGAGGGATCCTTCAAGGGGAGGAGAACATCCCGTCTTCCGGCGCATAACGTCCGCCACCTCCTTTGCACACTTGCCGCGCTTGCTGCCAGCACTGAGTCCAGCAATTTCCCGGCGAGTGATAAAACTAAGAGATGTCTTGTTCCATATAAAAAAGATGAGAATTTGCATATAGACTAATTTTGACATTATTATTAACTTTTATTCAAATTCGGAATTATAATAATAAAAATTAATCATAATATCCAATTGAAACAATGCGCTATCTTTTATATATTTAATTCCAGATTTTATTTCTTCGATTGCGGTTATTTTATAGATCGTATCTGTTTGGATATATCTTATTACTTTTTGAACAAATACTAAAATTGCTATTTAATATTTTCATTTGAGACTTTATTGTATTCTGGAATATTTTTGTCAATAACCATTAGTAACTTTGCAGCGCAAATAATTCATTAAACAGGGTATTATTATGTCTCAAAATCAGATTTCATTTTTCCCAATCAATTATTTCCCAACAATTTTAAGGAATTATTTATGCAACAATGGAATCAAAGTCAATCAAAGTAAAAAATCTAGACATATGCCCGCGCCACCGTCAACAAATCGTCTGCCGAGCATATGCCCAGCAGAGCATGCCCAGCGAGCGGCCAAGACGCACAAAAAGATGAGAATGCGCGAGAGTGAAAACGAGAGAGCTCATATTCTAGAACGCTGAGTCAGGCAAATTCGCAGTGGATTTTGTCCTTCCTTTGACGTGGGTACACATGGATAAAGGGAAGATTTTCTCTCGGTGATTCCCGTCAAACTCCCTCCTTCCTCTTCATCGCCAATCGTTGCCTTCCCTGGAGTGCGTGTCGTCCGTGTTCAATCGTCCGTCACAAGGAATGCCCCGTTCGGTCCTGTCCTTGGTCTTGGAGACTCAAAGCTAGTCGTTCGAATCCGAAGCCTCATAGCCGTTGCTCACTTTCACAAGCAATGTTTCCCGGAGTTTCCTTGCGCTAACCGAACTATTGATCGTAGCTGAGAATGTCTCCTCGATGAGGTACCATCTTCCATGTTTGGCCCTGTCTTCGGTAAAACTTAAAGGTGAGCACTAGTCGTGATGCTTTTGTGAAAATCTCTGAGAAATCTGGGATGTTAGTCGGTGATTGGTAACTTTGTTGTTTTTCTAAATGCTGATTTCAGACAAGAAATCATTTCGATCTCTTGATTAAATTCAAACTTTTCAATGCATATGAACGGTTTGTTGAAATGCTCTTTTGACATCTCTGCGAAGTAGTTTGTGATTTTTGTGTAAATCTGAGGATGCAGCGATGTGGATCAATAATCTCATTATCGAGTAGACTTAATTTTGCTTATGTTTCATTGTTGTTAAGACCGAAAATCGGAGCGCATTTTTTTTTTTTTTTTTTTTGGTTCTTTGTTGCTCTGTATCTCAATGTGTTCCCATGTCCGTCCATGGTGATCATCAGAGAGACGTCCGACGGGTGTGGTTGCGCATATAGAGAAGGTGTCCTCCTCTTTGTGAAATTCTGTCGATTTCAATCGAACGGAGAACCGGTGTCTTGTTGCCTCAAGCTACTTGTTGCTGTTAACTGTAAGTACAATTCTTGAATATGCTGCCTCTTTTTCCCGGTGGCCATGTCGCCCTTACTCTGAGTCGTGCACATTTATTCGGTGTCCAATGCTGGATTTCTTGTAAATCTTTTTTCATCGAAATATCCGAGGCGTTGCTATCAGGTGAAATTGATCCTCTTCTCGTGTTTATGTGGTTCATGTATGCGTCATTGCCATTCATTTGCAATTCAATTTCTGATGCATATGTTTCTGTGCACGCACAACATCTATTCAATTTATTTTTGCATTAGCATCCATATATCATCTTTGCATTCATCAAATTGATGCCAAAACTGCATTTTTGAATAAAGATTTAAATGAAAAAATTTACATGAAACACCTAAAGGGTTTTGTTCTTCCTGAAAATGAAAAGAAAGTATGCAAATTGGTTAAATCTCTTTATGGACTTAAGCAAGAACCCAATCAATGGCATGAAAAATTCTATTCAATCATATTGTCTAATGGTTTCAATAATAGTGCTTATAAGTGTATATATTCTAAATTCACTAAAGACTATAGTGTCTTAGCAGATCTAACTTCTCTATATGGTGATCTTCTTATTCACTTCACCCAAATGTTTCATTTTATATATTGATGATATGCTAATTTTTGGAACCATGAGACTAAAAAGATCTAACTTCCATTTTTCAAAATGAAACGGGGCGAAGTGAATACTATCTTGGATATTTAAATTGTAAAATGTAGCGAGAGTTGTTCTTTGAGCCACGTCTGCCTTTGTCTTCACTTGATTATTTAATCACCGCCACCACTCTACTTCCTTGGCATAAATTTTCTTCTCTCTGTGCGGTGGGTAACCAAACTAACGTCGACTACCTGCAGAACATCAAACAAGAGTGCTGCCGGGAACGCTACGTGGCGTGCAAGGACAGTAGGCAGCGACGGCAACTCCACCACAGGAAGCGGCAACAACGCGAGGTGCAGCAACATAGCAGACATGGCGATCGTTGGAACCACGAGCAACGCGTCGAGAATCTACATATGCAGCAACTTGGAGCCACCAGCGAGCGGGACAGCAGCGGCGATCCTCTGCAACAACGTCGCCAGGAGCAGAACAGTGGCGCCTGCTGCTGGAAAGCAGGGACGGCAGCAGACAGAGAGGGCGTGGGCGCGAATTGCAATGGACGGAAGTGCTGCCGTGAGGGTGTGGCGGCGGGTGATAGCAATCAATGGGACGTCGTGTGTGGCGGTGAAGGCGCAACCAGGTGCGGAGCACTTGTGGTACATCTGTGACAGATTTATCCCAATTTGAGATTTTACGCTCCGTTTGTCACAGTTTACAATTTTTGTGATTTTTTTTTGTGTTAATCCAATTTAGCGGAGGGTATATTTGTCACAATTTTACCAATTTATGGTCTTTTGCGGTCGAATAATTTAGTTTGAGGTAAATTTGTCATAAATATACCAATTTATGGTTTTTTATGGTCAGTCGGGGTAAATTTGTCACGGGTGTATCGTGTCATTTAATTTGATAATTTGATAGTAAAAATTTAACGTAAACTAATATAAGGTAAATTTGTCACAAGTATATCAGTTTGTGGTAAATTTGTCAAAAATATACCAGTTTTGGATTTTTTGTGGTCAAAAAAATAGTTTGGGGTAAATTTGTCACAGGTATATCAGTTTAGGGTTTTTCAGGGTATTAACCCAAGTTTAAATTCACCATGGCCAATCACATCTCTAACAAGTCCCTTCAATCACACGTACAATTGTACATGATAAAATTGTGCTAGGGTCATGTGATTTACATGTGATGGAAAATATGAATTATATTAATAATATTTTCGTTTAGGAGTCAAGACCAACTCCCAATTTTCTTATATAATAAATAACTAAATATGATAGCCAAAATTTGATGTCAACACTTAAAGAAATTAAATTGCATGGTAAATTGATTTAATCGAAGCTCCAAAGTTGCGATTGATATGATCTTGGGAGAATTCACACTAAGTTTTTGGCTTCCTAATCCATTAGCTTTTCATTTGGTGATTCGCCTTTGGGTTGGTCATGACAATAATTAACTAGAAAAAAGTCTGAACCATGTAAAATCTGTAAAAGGAGTGACAAAAAGAGTTTCCTAGACTCTTCCTAAGTAAAAGAAGCCACTACTCTTTTTTAATATGGTAGGACAAGTGACAACTCTGAGAAAACATGGATCTTAAATTATAACAACGCTTGACAAAATACGATAAACTGAATAGAATATTCAAAACATGTACATCTAATAAATGATAAGTATTGTATAGTGAGAATAAATTACAAAATAATAAAAAAAAAATTGTTGACTAAAGAGTTGCGTAAACAAAGAGTACCAAATTACCGTCAATCAATATGGTTGAATATATCGAAATAAATGAAGATTTTGGAATTCCTGTTAGCATTAGTCAAATTTTCATTTATTAAATGCCAAATTGGTGAAATTTAGAGAATTAGAGAAAAAGTCGGTAACAGATAATTTTTTTGGAGTAATTAGTAATTTTAAAATAAAAATTGTCTTTATCTCGGATATGTCCAATGACATTTGTTAGGTTTATTTTTTCATGTGAAGAATAATTTGTATTTTTTTTTTTTGGTGACCCAGGGAACCCGTGCACGGCTCCCTACAGCCGGGAGTAAACTACTGGGGGCGACACATGCTAGCCACCACACACGTGCCACTGCGTAAGTCACCCTGCGACGCCCGGGAATCGAACTTCTCCCCTAGCGTAATAATAATAATAATTTGTTTTTCATTCTTTCATTACAACAGATGTTTTGCAGGTTAATTTGTCTTTATGATGCGGACATTTAGGGCCTGCATGGTAAAAAGTGTTTATGTTCCCAAGAACACAAATTTTTGTTTTTTTGTTCCCGGGAACAAAAAGGAACAAACGCGTTTGTTTGCGTTTTTGTTCCAAAATTATTTTTTTGTTAAAAAACACATCCGGAACGGAAACAAGAAACAAGAAAAAAGTTGTTTCTTGTTTCCGGAACAAAATTTAGGAACACTTTTTTCTCTCTCTTCCATTTTCTTCTCTCTTTTTTCTTCTTCTTTTTTCTTTCTTTTTTCTTTGGCCGGTCGCCGGCCTCGGCCATGGCTGGCGATCGGCCGTCGAGGGCCGGCGACCTCGCCGGAGCGTCGCCGGCCCCGGCGAGGCCGAGCGTCGCCGGCCCCGGCGAGGCTCGGCCTCGCGCCGGGCTAGGGCGAGCTCGATCTCGCCCGGCCTACGGCGAGGCTCGGCCTCGCCGGGCCGGCGAGCCTCGCCGTGGCCGGGCGAGGCCGCCGGCCCTCGTCGGCCGGTCGCCGGCCATGGCCGAGGCCGGCGACCGGCCAAAAGAAGAAAAAAAAAAAGGAAAAAGAAAAAAAAAAAAAGGAAAAATAAATAAGAAAATAAGAAAAATAAGAAAGAAAATAGAAAAAATAAAATAAAAATATTAAAAAATTAAAAGAAATAAAAAAATTATACAAATTTACCAAACGTTTTTCTATTCTTTTTATATTTTTGGAACAGATTTACCAAACGCATTTTTTTGTTTAAAAATTGTTCCCTGAAGCAGAAATACTTTTTTCTATTTCTGTTCCCAGAAACAATTTTTAAACAGAAATGTTACCAAACGCACCCTTATTGTCCGCTCTATTTTGGCACTTCTCCAATTTGTCTACAAAGAACATCCAAAGATCATGTCGTACTTTGTATCTCCCCAGAGATAAGTTCAGACCTGTGCTCTGTAGGCACAGGTCAACAATGGCAACTTTTTCGAGGCTCATCTCAACTCTTACTGTAAAGCTAGAGCCAGATCCGTACTGAAAGAGAGAGAACAAATGTCTAGTCCACTTGCCCCAGAGAGACACGAAAGATGAACTGGAAAAAGAGTACATAAAAGCTCTAAATCTTGCCAAAACAGAGTAGCTATAGTTTTTCCACCATATATGGGAGACTTCGGGCATTGATAGTTCAGATCAAGTGTAGAAGCGCACCCAGAGAGAGAGAGAGAGAGAGAGAGAGAGAGAGAGAGAGAGAATGAAGAAGAAGAGCTGGTGATTGGATATACACGGCTTGTGTTCAAAGTGATAGCCGCTCTCCTTTGGCCAACATCATCTTCAGCTGCTGCTTCATTTCTCAGAGTGGAGCATACAGCTTTTTCCTCAAGCTGGTAATTATGTATCTACTTGATTATTGACTCTTATTATATCATGTGAAGGAGGGTAATTCATGAAAATCATTCTCTTCTTCCATCTTCGTTTTTTCTCTGTGTAAAAAAAACCGTGATACAACTCATCGCACTGACAACAGTTAAGCTATTGAGAGAAGATTCAGTTGGATTGACTTTATGGAACTGGGTAAGCTCAAGAAATTAAGAGGAATATGCACTGCAATAAAATCCGAAGACTTATCGAATGGATCAGACGACGTAGGGTCCCTCTACAAATCACTTCTCTAACTAGATAAAAGTATGATAGAAGGTGACTAACGTATCACCAAATATATGTCGGTCGTTCAACTGGCTCACACAAATTAAAGTTAGTTTAAGGGGTTTAGACTTTTAGGTGTGAACTTTCCTTTTGCTTTACTTTGCATAGCTTCCTCCAGATCTCCTTTGCTCACCAAGCTGAAACCCTGGCTATGGTGGAAACCCTCAAATTTCTCTCTTCTAGAAAGCAAGAGTGCTTACTTGTGGAGTTAGATAGTTTGAGTTTGTTAAGTACCCCCTCGAGTCCAGCTCAGTGAGGATGGGAGGATTGTGTGCTTCTCACCGAGGCCCAAGATTTATTTAATTGGATTTAAGTTTGGCCAATTGCAGTAGAAAGATCAATAAAATAGAGAACTAGATAGCTAAAAGCCCAGAGAGGAAAAATCCTTTTAAAATCTTTTCGATGACGACCACTGCGATGAATGACACCGAACCCGCGAATGAATGAGTCACGGAGAGTTGAAGGAACTCGATCATTGCCGGTGGTTGCTGTCGTTTTGGGTTTTGATCTTTATTTGGTGGTCACCGAAGCAAGGTGACCACTGTTGGAGTCAACACCTAATATAATAATGAAAGTCCATTATGCATGAAGTCCGGACGTAAACCGCCGAAGAAGAAAATTCTTGAAGAAGCCACAAGCTGATCAAAAGAATGGGCACATATTAAAATACTATTATAATTGCTGCTGGAGTCTTCAAGAGCACGAAGGAAAGTGAAACTTGCGGCTGGCAATTTTTTATTCACACTGAAGACGGCAACAAGAAGAAAAGTTCAACTTCACCTCTTGCATGTTGAAGTAAATGGCGGTGGAGTTCAGGCGGAGGAGTCCAGGCGGTGGAAGATGCTTATAAATATAGGGTTACGTTAGTTTATTTAGAGAGAGAGAGAGTGAGATAGCTTTAGAAGCATATAGAAAGAAAAAGAGAGCTTTAAGCTTAGCAAAGCTTGTGTGTGTACTCCATTAAGCCTTTGTAAGGCATATTGAGTAATATATTCTCTCTTTATGTGTTTGTACTCTCTCCCTACCAAATCCTTTTGGTTCTGTTGTAATTAAAAAAGGTACGTCCATGATGGGGTGCGAGACATTATTGAAAGGGTATGAAGTGAGAGGTATAAAAACCTCTTAGAAGACAACCGTTGATGGTTGTTGTTGGCAGAAAGTACGTTTAGAGAGAACGTACGCTCCTTTCTCTCCCTCTTTCCATCAAGGCGTTCCATTTTCATCTTTACGAAAACAGTTTGCATCACAGACCTCATCTTGATTCCAATCAAGGCGACATATTTTATGTACCAGACTTGCTCTTCAGCATTTATTTATACATAACGTCTCATCTCAACGTGCTATCTAAAGCACTTGAGGCGATTGCTCGTGTGAGTGAGCCAATCATTGCCTGCTGACATACTTTTCAATAATACATGTGTGTTTGTGCTAGTCTCATAGTGGATTTGTACTTATTGATAAAACATCAAATCACTAATGAACAAACAAGTACAATACATATGTCCACAAATACATAAACCAATGATCCTCTACAATAACACATATCACATTCTACGTAATCCTAGTGACATCCGTGGGTCAAAAATATGTCTCTAGGAATAGCCTTCGTAAATGGATCGGCAACCATTTTATTGGTTGAAATGTATTGTAGGATCACTTCTTTCGCGCTATAATATCTCTGATGAAATTGTTCTTTATGTCAATGTGCTTCGTCCTTCCATGATACTTGGGATCTTTCACATAGGCAATGTCTGCTTGACTATCGCAATAAACTGTCACCGGTCTTGGAACCTCGGTGACAATGGCTAAATTTTCCAAGAAACGTTTTAGCCATACCGCTTCTTGCACTGCGGCAGAACATGCAATAAATTCTGCCTCCATAGTAGACAAGGCCGTGCATGTATGTTTCTTGCTATTCCAAGAAATTGCACCTCCATTGAGCAAGAACGCATATCCAGAAGTTGATTTACGCTCATCTAGGTCTCCACCCCAATCAGCATCCGAATAGCCAAATAGGCGTAAATCATTCCCTTGGTAACAAAGTCGATAGTCCATAGTGCCTTTCAAGTATCTCAGGATCCTCTTCACAGCTTTCCAGTGTGCTTGACCGGGATTTGATTGATATCGGCTCACCAATCCCACGGCATAAGATATGTCGGGTCGAGTACACATCATAGCATACATCAAACTTCCGACCGCACTAGCATAAGGAACAGTTTCCATTACTTTAATTTCTTCTGGAGTCTTAGGACACATCTCAGTACTTAGGCCTTTACCTTACATGACAGGGGTATCAATGAGATTACAGTGCTGCATATTGAAACGTTCAAGAATTTTCATAATATAAGACTCTTGTGATAAAGTAAAGAGTTTCCTTAATCGATATCTTTCGATCTTAACTCCTAATATATAAGCAGCTTCTCCCATGTCCTTCATTTCAAAATTGGAGGACAACCATTCTTTTATGATGATAACCAAAACCTTGTCATTTCCAGCCAACAGAATATCGTCCACATAAAGTGATAAAATCACAAATTTATCTTCGGACCGCTTGACATATACACAGTGATATTCTTCGATCATCGTGAAACCAAAAGTTGTTATGGCTCGATGAAAACGAAGATACTACTGTCTAGATGATTGCTTAAGGCCATATATTGAGCGACGAAGTTTGCAAACTTTATCCTCTTGACCTTTAGCTATGAAACCTATTGGTTGTTTCATGTAGATTTCCTTATCTAGTTCTCCATTGAGAAATGCCGTCTTTACATCCATTTGATGTAATTCAAGGTCTAAATGTGCAACGATGGCTAGAATAAGGCGTATTGAGGCAAACCTTACAACCGGTGAAAAAATTTCCTCATAGTCTATACCCTCTTGTTGAGTATAACCTTTCGCCACAAGACGAGCCTTATACTTTTCAATGGATCCATCCGCCCTTCGCTTAATCTTAAAGACCCATTTGTTTCCAATGGCCTTACGATTGTGTGGTAGATCAATCAAGTCCCAGACATGATTTGCCCTCATTGACTCCATCTCATCTTCCAAAGCATTTCTCCATTCTTCCTTATCAGAGGATGAGAGAGTCTCTTGAATAGTCTTAGGCTCAGCATCGTCTTTCTGAACAATCATAGATGCTTCCCCTTCAATCTCAAAACGACGACGATGAATGCTTTTACGATTACTTTTACGCAACTGAATTTCTCTTGAATTCAATTCGTCAGGCGATGCTACACTCCCACTAGGTCTTGTGTGTTGAGGTAAATTTTCATTTCCCTCTACAACATTAGTGGGTGTGTTATCAGGATCCTCCATCTCATATAATTGGAAGTCCTTATCAATCTCACCTCTACTAGGAAAATCGTTCTCGAAGAACGTGACATCTCGTGACTCCATTTCGGTCACACTTCCATCAGCTTGTTCACCTATGAACACGTACCCTTTGGAGTGTTCAGAATATCTTATAAAGATACATTTCTTCCCTCTTGGGCCCAATTTGCCATATTTATGGGAAGAATCATGAACATAAGCTGCATATCCCCATGGACGTAGACTACTTAAGTCTGGTTTCCTACCAGTCCATAATTCATAAGGGGTGGAAGTGACCGATTTTGAGGGCACTCGGTTAAGTACATAGACAGCAATCAATAATGCATCTCCCCAATAGGAGATAGGTAAATTTGCTTGCGCCATCATAGACCTAACCATTTCCATTAGGGTTCTATTCCTTCTCTCAGCTACCCCATTTTGTTGTGGAGTACCAGGAATAGTCAATTGTCGTACAATTCCCTTTTCATCACAAAAAGCCTTGAATTGCTTCGATAGATACTCACGTCCGCGATCGGTTCTCAATGCCTTTATTGTTTTGTTCAACTGATTCTCTACCATCGTTATATATCGTCTAAAGGAGTCCAATGCTTCTGACTTATGGGAGATCAGAAAGACATAACCAAAACACGTAAAGTCATCTATGAAAGTGATGAAATATGAGGCTCCATGCCTCGCCCTCACATTCAAAGGACCACAAATGTCAGAATGAATGAGTTGCAATGGAAATTCGGCTCTAGTCGCTTTACCGAATGGTTTTCTAGTTGCTTTTCCCGCTAGACAATGTTCACATACGGGTAGATCAACATTAGTGAGTGACCCTAAGGCCTTCTCTAGCTAATGTTTGCATTCTTTGCAACCCAATGTGACCTAATCTAGCATGCCAAGTATTTGCATCAATCTCAACATTACTAGAAGATGCAATTAAAGAAAAACAACCATAGACATTAATATTGTATTGATCATAGTCAATGTCTAACACCATAAAACCATTAGATACATGACCTGAACCATAATAAACTGTTCTATACAAAATGTCAACACAATCACCATGAAAATTCAATACATAACCTAAGCTAAGAAGAATAACTACGGAGACCAAGTTTCGTCGAATATCCGGAGCATAGAGGACATCATGTAGGAATAGGCTTCGACCACCACGTAAAATTAATTTACATGTGCCGATACCCTTCACTTCAACTCTTGAGTTATTCCCAACATATATCCATCTTCTTCCAGGCGGTATCCGACGATACTCCACAAATGCTTCTCGGTCTCTAGCTACATGGTCTGTTGCTCCTAAGTCTACAGTCCACATAGGATGTGATTCAACAAGCATTACAGTACTAAAAACAAAAGCATTACTTAAAGTAATGGAGTAATAGGGTACCTCTTTCGGCTCAGTGCATTCACGAGCAAAGTGACCCATCTTGCCACAATTGTGGCACTTCATCTTGGCCTTGTCCTTCTTCCCACCACGCTACTTGCGTTGGAAGGTCTTAGCCCTCTTAGGTGCCTGATCAGTCTTCTTCCCTCTGTTGTTGAATTGAGAATTCCTTTTGCGCTTAAAGCTTGAAGCTTTGCGCGAACTCGATTCAGCAACATAAGCATGGGTAGAGGATCTAGTAGCCTCTAGGCGCTCATCCTCTAATTCCAAATGACGCGCTATATCATCAAAAGTGACAATATTCTCATATGCGTCATATTGATCTTCATATGCTTCCAATTGTCAGGAAGAGACCTTATAACAGCCTGAACTTGCTGTTCATCAGTAAGGGAGTGACTTGCCGACTTTAGCTCACGAATCATATTTGACATCTCCCGAAGATGTTGCCTCATCGTTACATTTGGGCGCTTTCGGTATGTGTCAAACTTGATGGTGAGTCTCCTCAGCTTAGTGGCAGATGTTCCCCCAAACTTATCTTTCAAGGCAAACCACATAGCTTGAGCCTTATCATAACTTTCAAACTCACACATGAGATCATCATGCATACAGCTTAGCAACGTGATGCGAGCAATGCTATTCTTCTTTTTCCAAGCTTGATAAGCTTCCAAATCTCTCCTGTGTTGAGCTGAAGTTCCATGCTCAGGTTCATCCATGGTGTGGTTGAGGGTTTCCAAAACCTCTTGCTCCTCAAGGATGTACTGAACTTTTCGGTGCCAAATATTATAATTGTCACCGTTCAGCTTCTCACCCTTATTGAGGTCAGCCACAATGGTCTTGGATGCCGATGCCATAATCAATTGCTATAACACATTGACATAATAAACGCAGAATCAATACTAGCACATTTTTCCAGAGTAACACACATATTTAATTTGCAGCAAAGACAAAATAAATTAATGATAATTCAACAAAAGACACAGAAGCAAAAGTTCACTATGTTCCCAATCAACTTCTATGTACGATTGTTCTATTATCATTAGTCAGTTTAATTTGCACAAATTTTAAGTTCTAGGTGAGAACTCCTTCGAATTCTACCAACCTACGAACTCCCACTAGGAAAAATAACTACATGACCTCATGTAATTTATACATTTTTCCATTAACACAAAAACATAGCATGATATGAACCAACGTGCAAACAACAATCATGCTTCAACTATTAATCAAAATCGCAATTCAACATGTAATGGATTTCCTACCATTGTTCGAATTTTTTAACAACTAGAAAATTGCAAGTATATTAAACTATATACATAATATCATCGAACCAAGCTCTACACAGCATATATGATATCATTTGCACACAAGCTACTACTGTATTTCTTAAACCACAAGAAAATACAAGCTACAAATGAATAAACTATGCATTAAACTCCAAAAAATACGCGTACATAGGGTTTCCTACGCATTTTTATACATTTATAAAATTCAAATATCAAAAATAAATATACCACAGTGTAGAGGACACTCATACGAACCAAACACCACCGACCACGCTCCAATCAGAGCTCGCACGCACCCCCACGTGCCGCCTGAGTACGCGGCGCGTGTGGCACACGCGCCAGCGAGCCAAACGGCTCCTGGCCGGTTCGACCGGTCCAACCGGTGATCGGTCCGACTGGTTTGACCGCCGGACCGATTGATCGATCCGACCAGTCTGACCGTTGACCGGTCAACGGTTCGGTCAGGTCGGGTCGGGTCAACCTTGATCGGATCTCGAGTCGGGTTGCCGGCCGGTGACCGGCCGGCCAACTTCCTCCGGCGATGACGTCATTCATGCGGTTACCGACCGTTGGATGACGTCATGAATGACGTCATCTCGTGACGTCGCACGCGTCGCTTCACCGACGCGCGCGTGACGCTCACACGTCGGTTCGTCGACGTCAGCGTGTGACGTCACGCGCCTGTTCGCTGGCGTCCCCAGCGCGTCCGGCGCGTGGATCCCACGAGCAGCGGCTTCTGGCCGCGCGTGTGGGTGCGTCCGGCGTTGTCCGGGGGTGCTCTACCCATCGTCGGACTCGTCTTGACGAGCACTTTCACCCTGTATATTTAAAAATTGATTTTGGCCCAAAAATTATTTCGAAAAATGGCCAAAACCGCACGGATGCACGCGACCCTGAACCCGTTCTTCGGTTCGATTTTGAGTTTTCAGATTGCAATTCCGACCAATAAATATCAAAACAGTGTAGAGTACAATCTCTTGATTTCGATATGAAATGGTAAACGAGAAAATTCATTGAAAAACAAGGCAGAAATCACGACCGAGCTCTGAAAATGTGTAAGGAACCCTATGTACGCGTATTTTTTGGAGTTTAATGCATAGTTTATTCATTTGTAGCTTGTATTTTCTTGTGGTTTAGGAAATACAGTAGCTAGCTTGTGTGGAAATGATGTCATATATGCTGTGTAGAGCTTGGTTCGATGATATTATGTATATAGTTTAATATACTTGCAATTTTCTAGTTGTTAGAAAATTTGAACAATGGTAGGAAATCCATTACATGTTGAATTGCGATTTTGATTAATAGTTGAAGCATGATTGTTGTTTGTACGTTGGTTCATATCATGCTATGTTTTTGTGTTAATGGAAAAATGTAGAAATTACACGAGGTCATGTAGTTATTTTTCCTAGTGGGAGTTCGTAGGTTGGTAGAATTCGAAGGAATTCTCACCTAGAACCTAAAATTTGTGCAAATTAAACTGACTAATGATAATAGAACAATCGTACATAGAAGTTGATTGGGAACATAGTGAACTTTTGCTTTCGTGTCTTTTGTTGAATTATCATTAATTTAGTTTGTCTTTGCTGCAAATTAAATATGTGTGTTACTCTGGAAAAATGTGCTAGTATTGATTCTGCGTTTATTATGTCAATGTGTTATAGCAATTGATTATGGCATCTGCATCCAAGACCATTGTGGCTGACCTTAATAAGGGTGAGAAGCTGAATGGTGACAATTATGATATTTGGCACCGAAATGTTCAGTACATCCTTGAGGAGCAAGAGGTTTTGGAAACCCTTAACCATACCATGGATGAACCTGAGCATGGAACTTTAGCTCAACACAGGAGAGATCTAGAAGCTTATCAAGCTTGGAGAAAGAAAAATAGCATTGCTCGCATCACGTTGCTGAGCTGTATGCAAGATGATCTCATGTGTGAGTTTGAAAGTTATGACTTAGCTCAAGCTATGTGGGTTGCCTTAAAAGACAAGTTTGGGGGTACATCTGCCACTAAGCTGAGGAGACTCACCATCAAGTTTGACACATACCGAAAGCGCCCAAATGTAACAATGAGGCAGCATCTTTGGGAGATGTCAAATATGATTCATGAGCTGAAGTTGGCAAGTCACTCCCTTACTGATGAACAGCAAATTCAGGCTGTTATAAGGTTTTTTCCTGACAATTGGGAGCATATGAAGATCAATATGACGCATAATGAGAATATTGTCACTTTTGATGATATAGCGCGTTGTTTGGAATTAGAGGATGAGCGCCTAGAGGCTGCGAGATCCTCTACCCATGCTTATGTTGCTGAATCGAGTTCGCGCAAAGTTTCAGACTTTAAGCGCAAAAGGAATTCTCAATTCAACAACAAAGGGAAGAAGACTGATCAGGCACCTAAGAGGGCTAAGACCTTCCAACGCAAGAAGTGTGGTGGGAAGAAGGACAAGGCCAAGATGAAGTGCTACAATTGTGGCAAGATGGGTCACTTTGCTCGTGAATGCACTGAGTCGAAAGAGGTACCCTATTACTCCATTACTTTAAGTAATGCTTTTGTTTCTAGTACCGTAATGCTTGCTGAATCACATCCTATGTGGACTGTAGACTTAGGAGCAACAGACCATGTAGCTAGAGACCGAGAAGCATTTGTGGAGTATCGTCGGATACCGCCTGGAAGAAGATGGATATATGTTGGGAATAACTCAAGAGTTGAAGTGACGGGTATCGGCACATGTAAATTAATTTTACGTGGTGGTCGAAGCCTATTCCTGCATGATGTCCTCTATGCTCTGGATATTCGACGAAACTTGGTCTCTGTAGTTGTTCTTCTTAGCTGAGGTTATGTATTGAATTTTCATGGTGATTGTGTTGACATTTTGTATGGAACAGTTTATTATGGTTCAGGTCATGTATCGAATGGTTTTATGGTGTTAGACATTGACTATGATCAATACAATATTAATGTCGATGGTTGTTTTTCTTTAATTGCATCTTCTAGTAATGTTGAGATCGATGCAAATACTTGGCATGCTAGATTAGGTCACATTGGGTTGCAAAGAATGCAAAGATTAGCTATAGAAGGCCTTTTAGGGTCACTCACTAATGTTGATCTACCGGTATGTGAACATTGTCTAGCGGGAAAAGCAACTAGAAAACCATTCGGTAAAGAGACTAGAGCCGAATTTCCATTGCAACTCATTCATTCTGACATTTGTGGTCCTTTGAATGTGAGGGCGAGGCATGGAGCCTCATATTTCATCACTTTCATAGATGACTTTACGTGTTTTGGTTATGTCTTTTCGATCTCCCATAAGTCGAAGCATTGGACTGCTTTAGACGATATATAACGATGGTAGAGAATCAGTTGAACAAAACAATAAAGGCATTGAGAACCGATCGCGGACGTGAGTATCTATCGGAGCAATTGAAGGCTCTTTGTGATGAAAAGGGAATTGTACGACAATTGACTATTCCTGGTACTCCACAACAAAATGGGGTAGCTGAGAGAAGGAATAGAACCCTAATGGAAATGGTTAGGTCTATGATGGTGCAAGCAAATTTACCTATCTCTTATTGGGGAGATGCATTATTGACTGCTGCCTATGTACTTAACCGAGTGCCCTCAAAATCGGTCACTTCCACCCCTTATGAATTATGGACTGGTAGGAAACCAGACTTAAGTAGTCTACGTCCATGGGGATGTGCAGCTTATGTTCGTGATTCTTCCCATAAATATGGCAAATTGGGCCCAAGAGGGAAGAAATGTATCTTTATAAGATATTCTGAACACTCCAAAGGGTACGTGTTCATAGGTGAACAAGCTGATGGAAGTGTGACCGAAATGGAGTCACGAGATGTCACGTTCTTGGAGAACGATTTTCCTAGTAGAGGTAAGATTGATAAGGACTTCCAATTATATGAGATGGAAGATCCTGCTAACACACCCACTAATGTTGTAGAGGGAAATGAAAATTTACCTCAACACACAAGACCTAGTGGGAGTGTAGCATCGCCTGACGAATTGAATTCAAGAGAAATCCAGTTGCGTAAAAGTAATCGTAAAAGCATTCCTTGTCGTCGTTTTGAGATTGAAGGGGAAGCATTTATGATTGCTCAGAAAGACGATGCTAAGTCTAAGACTGTTCAAGAGGCTCTCTCATCCTCTGATAAGGAAGAATTGAGAAATGCTTTGGAAGATGAGATGGAGTCAATGAGGGCAAATCATGTCTGGGACTTGATTGATCTACCACCCAATCGTAAGGCCATTGGAAACAAATGGGTCTTTAAAATTAAGCGAAGGGCGGATGGATCCATTGAAAAGTATAAGACTCGCCTTGTGGCGAAAGGTTATACTCAACAAGAGGGTATAGACTATGAGGAAACCTTTTCACCAGTTGTAAGGTTTGCCTCAATACGCCTTATTCTAGTTATCGTTGCACATTTAGACCTTCATTTACATCAAATGGATGTAAAGACGGCATTTCTCAATGGAGAACTAGATGAGGAAATCTATATGAAACAACCAATAGGTTCCATAGCTAAAGGTCAAGAGGATAAAGTTTGCAAACTTCGTTGCTCAATATATGGCCTTAAGCAATCATCTAGACAGTGGTATCTTCGTTTTCATCGAGCCATAACAACTTTTGGTTTCACGATGATCGAAGAAGATCACTGTGTATATGTCAAGCGGTCCGAAGATAAATTTGTGATTTTATCACTTTATGTGGACGATATTCTGTTGGCTGGAAATGACAAGGTTTTGGTTATCACCATAAAAGAATGGTTGTCCTCCAATTTTGAAATGAAGGACATGGGAGAAGCTTTTTATATATTAGGAGTTAAGATCGAAAGAGATCAATCAAGGAAACTCCTTACTTTATCACAAGAGTCTTATATTATGAAGATTCTTGAACGTTTCAATATGCAGCACTGTAATCCCATTGATACCCCTGTCATGCAAGGTGAAGGCCTAAATACTGAGATGTGTCCTAAGACTCCAGAAGAAATTAAAGTAATGGAAACTGTTCCTTATGCTAGTGCGGTCGGAAGTTTGATGTATGCTATGGTGTGTACTCGACCCGACATATGTTATGCCGTGGGATTGGTGAGCCGATATCAATCAAATCCCGGTCAAGCACACTGGAAAGCAGTGAAGAGGATCCTGAGATACTTGAAAGGCATTATGGACTATCGACTTTGTTATCAAGGGAATGATTTACGCCTATTTGGCTATTCGGATGCTGATTGGGGTTGAGACCTAGATGAGCGTAAATCGACTTCTGGATATGCGTTCTTGCTCAATGGAGGTGCAATTTCTTGGAATAGCAAGAAACAAACATGCACGGCCTTGTCTACTATGGAGGCAGAATTTATTGCATGTTCTGCCGCAGTGCAAGAAGCAGTATGGCTAAAACGTTTCTTGGAAAATTTAGCCATTGTCACTGAGATTCCAAGACCGGTGACAGTATATTACGATAGTCAAGCAGCCATTGCCTATGTGAAATATCCCAAGTATCATGGAAGGACGAAGCACATTGACATAAAGAACAATTTCATCAGAGATATTATAGCGTAGAAAGAAGTGATCCTACAATACATTTCAACCAATAAAATGGTTGCTGATCCATTTACGAAGGCTATTCCTAGAGACATATTCTTGACCCACAGGATGTCACTAGGATTACGTAGAATGTGATATGTGTTATTGTAGAGGATCATTGGTTTATGTATTTGTGGACATATGTATTGTACTTGTTTGTTCATTAGTGATTTGATGTTTTATCAATAAGTACAAATCCACTATAAGACTAGCACATACACACATATATTATTGAAAAGTATGTCAGCAGGCAATGATTGGCTCACTCACACGAGCAATCACCTCAAGTGCTATAGTTAGCACGTTGAGATGAGACGTTATGTACAAATAAATGCTGAAGAGCAAGTCTGGTACATAAAATATGTCGCCTTGATTGGAGTCAAGATGAGGTCTGTGTTTTGTATATAACAAGACCGAACATGATAGTCCCACAATCATGTATGCCTGAAAGATGCCGGATGCGAGTACTTAATTGGGCGCTATAGAAAGCGAGCCGATATAGTACTCGAGCTAAACATGAGTACGTGAGGAGCACGTGACTATGTTTAGGCTAAGATCCGTATAGTGGATATATTTAGTAAATGACATACGCTCTTATAGAAAGAGAAATCCACTATAGCATGTAATTCATACTACATGTGCAATGTACGACCGACAAGGGAAGGTGAGTAAAATTATCCCTATTTACTCATCGTGTGAGCCCTTGAGGTAATTTATAATTTACCTCATTATGTGCCCTATGTTACTTCTGACTATGTTCTCGAAGTGAAAGATCAATGTTGCTACTTTAGCATGTTACGGGCGGTCATGAATAGATATGGCCTATGGGACGTGTCTAGGAAAGCAGTTGTTCTGAAATGGAGAGAGACATGAGTGCGAAGGAAGACTATTGTTGTTTTACATCTATCACATGTATTTACTGGTCGACCAATTATATCGCCCTCTGTGGTTGCGGATATAATTGTAAATACATGGTTTTTTTGAACAATAGTCAAGTATAGCCTTTAAGGGATAGGTATACTTGGATTGATGTAACAAAATATGTCTGGGGCACTGTGAGACATCGATTGTTTATTTCTTTTCGGGGTTGTAGCCATTATGTCATCCCTAACAGGTGCATAATTTGAGCTCCTAAGTGCAGGTGTACTCACTGGTCGCACGGCTTATTTGCCAGTATGAATTGTTTTGTAAAGTTGATGAATGTTGAATGCCTTATATTCTTGATAGAGAGCTATCAAGCCCATCATGTCCGAGTGGGAGATGTAATTAAAAAAGGTACGTCCATGATGGGGTGCGAGACATTATTGAAAGGGTATGAAGTGAGAGGTATAAAAACCTCTTAGAAGACAACCGTTGATGGTTGTTGTTGGCAGAAAGTACGTTTAGAGAGAACGTACGCTCCTTTCTCTCCCTCTTTCCATCAAGGCGTTCCATTTTCATCTTTACGAAAATAGTTTGCATTTACGCCGTGGAAATTGGGTGCTTTCCTCGTGATCGCATCCAGACCAACGTGGAGTAATTTCGCTCGTGATTCGTTCGCAATTCAACGTTCGTTCCGGGGTTAATTGCTGTTTGCGCATTGGAATCAGGTAAGTCGTCTTCCACCGACTTGAATTCCAACAGGTTCCAACAACCACCGTGGTTTGCGGTGGTCAGATCTACCTAGATCTGACCATCGCCATGTCATTGACGGGCATAAACTCTCCGGTGACCACCATGAGACGGTCAACACAGCGCCATGGTAGTGCCTCTGAGTGGGTGAGTTGGAGGAACAAGCAAACTTTCGTCCCTGGCATCAGTTATTACTCAGGGACGTGAACAGTAATGTGAATGTAACAACCTAAGAAGCACCGACACTCTTCGGAAGGTTGGACATTCCGACACGTGTCGGTCAATGAGTGTCAGAAAATCCAACACCCAGAAGAGTACTTTTCGACAGACGAGTTCGGAATTCCGATACGTCATTCTGACGTGTACGGAGTCAATTTTAAAAATTTTCAAAAATGACAAATCAAAAGATAAATATGAAAAAAAATTAAAAAATAATAATAAAGGGGGAGAAAGAAAAATATAGCATTCTCTTCTTTTATGACTCTCACTTCTTGTGATACAATTCATTCTCTAAATTTATTTTTTTTCTCTTCTCTTTTGACACGTTTTGACACGCAAGTCCAAAACGTGGCTTGCTTTTTTTTTCCTCCGAGTTTTATGGAGTTTAATTTGTTAAATTAAAATAATGAAAAATATTTACAAATGGTGGATTAATATTTTTAATGTAAATTAACTATAGACATTTTTATTAATTATTTATTTGTAAATTTGAATCAAATTAATTTGATTAAAATAATCATAAAATATATAAATATATACATTTAATATACAACGTCTCCAAAACATGCCGAAATTCTTTAATTTTTGATAAATGACATGTCGGTATGTCGTGTCGTATCATGTCATGTGTCAAGTATTGATGTTGGTGCTACTTAAGTAATAGCTACTTGCACGTTGCAAACTTTTCGACAGACGAGTTTGGAATTCCGATACGTCATTCTAACACGTACGGAGTCAATTTTAGAAATTTTCAAAAATGACAAATCAAAAGATAAATATGAAAAAAATAAAAAAATAATAATAAAGGGGGAGAAAAGAAAAATATAGCATTATTTTCTGTTATGACTCTCACTTCTTGTGACACACAATTCATCCTCTAAATTTATTTTTTTCTCTTCTCTTTTGACACGTTTTGACACGCTAGTCCAAAACGTGGCTTGCTTTTTTTTTTCCTCCGACTTTTGTGGAGTTGAATTTGTTAAATTAAAATAATGAATGATATTTACAAATGGTGGATAATATTTTTAGTGTAAATTAACTCTAGACTTTTTTATTAATTATTTATTTGTAAATTTGAATCAAATGAATTTGATTAAAATAATCATAAAATAATATACAACGTCTCCAAAACATGTCGAAATTCTTTAATTTTTGATAAATGACATGTCGGTATGTTGTGTCATATCATGTCACGTGTCAAGTATTGGTGTTGGTGCTACTTAAGTAATAGCTACTTGCATGTTGCAAACTTTTCGACAGACGAGTTCGGAATTCCGATACGTCATTCTGATGCGTACGGAGTCAATTTTAAAAATTTTCAAAAATGACAAATCAAAAGATAAATTTGAAAAAAAAATAATAATAATAAAGGGGGAGAAAAGAAAAATATAGCACTCTCTTCTTTTATGACTCACTTCTTGTAACACACAATTTAGCCTTTAAAATTATTTTTTTCTCTTCCCTTTTGACACGTTTTGATACGCGAGTCCAAAACGTGGCTTGCTTTTTTTTTTTTTTCCGACTTTTATGGAGTTGAATTTGTTAAATTAAAATAATGAATGATACTTATAAATGATGGATTAATATTTTTAGTGTAAATTAACTCTAGACCTTTTTATTTATTATTTATTTGTAAATTTGAATCAAATTAATTTGATTAAAATAATCATAAAATATATAAATATATACATTTAATAGACAACGTCTCCAAAACATGTCGAAATTATTTAATTTTTGATAAATGACGTGTCGGTATGTCGTGTCGTATCATGTCACATGTCAAGTATTGGTGTTGGTGCTACTTAAGTAATAGCTACTTGCACGTTGCAAACTTTTCGACAGACGAGTTCGGAATTCCGATACTTCATTCTGACACTTACAGAGTCCATTTTAAAAATTTTCAAAAATGACAAACCAAAAGATAAATATGAAAAAATAAAAAAAAATAATAAAGGGGGAGAAAAGAAAAATATAGCACTCTCTTCTCTTATGACTCTCACTTCTTATGACACACAATTCATCCTCTAAATTTATTTTTTTTCTCTTCTCTTTTGACACGTTTTGAAACGTGGCTTCGTTTTTTTTTTATCCGAGTTTTATGGAGTTGAATTTGTTAAATTAAAATAATGAATGATATTTACAAATGGTGGATTAATATTTTTAGTGTAAATTAACTCTAGACTTTTTTATTAATTATTTATTTGTAAATTTGAATCAAATTAATTTGATTAAAATAATCATAAAAAATATAAATATATACATTTAATTTACAACGTCTCCAAAACATGTCGAAATTCTTTAATTTTTGATAAATGAGGTGTCGGTATGTCGTGTCGTATCATGTCACGTGTCAAGTATTGGTGTTGGTGCTACTTAAGTAATAGCTACTTGCATGTTGCAAAATTTTCGACAGACGAGTTCGGAATTCTGATACGTCATTCTGACGCGTACGGAGTCAATTTTAAAAATTTTCAAAAATGACAAATCAAAAGATAAATATGAAAAAATAAAAAATAATAATAAAGGGGGAGAAAAGAAAAATATAGCATTCTCTTCTTTTATGACTCTCACTTCTTATGACACACAATTCATCCTCTAAATTTATTTTTTTCTCTTCTCTTTTGATATGTTTTGACACGCGAGTCCAAAAGGCGGCTTGCTTTTTTTTTTTCTCCGAGTTTTATGCAGTTGAATTTGTTAAATTAAAATAATGAATGATATTTACAAATGGTGGATTAATATTGTTATGAAGGAAAAGCCAGATCAGATGATGTTATCCAATTCGTTGGAATCTTTCCTAAAAGACTTGGACAATTAGGAAGAACAGCTTGATCTTGTCACTCAATCCTGCCATTCCAAAAGGCATACCAGCAAGAAATTGACTTCGTCCTCCCTGGTTCTAAGTCTAGGTCCATTCTTGGTATCAGAGCCATGGTTTCGTTTGTAATAATATCCGTTCCATACGCTTAGTAGGTGAACCCAGTGCTGAGAAGATCTCTTCACATCATGACAGATCCAGAAATACTTGAAGCACTTGTTTCTCTCGCTGCATCTCCATTTTCCTCAACCCCTTCAGATTTCCGTGTGTCTAACGCTTCTAAGATAGACTATCTTTATGAAGTCACTCTTAGTGATGAAACCAAGATCTCTGAAACTCAACTTCCTCTTATGAACCCTTATTCTGCGTTTGCTAAACCCACCTCATCGTTCTCTCCCATTCGTTCCACTCGGCAACTTATTCATCAAACTCCAAAGGAAGTAAAAGAGTACGTCCAGTCCTCTAAGTTCGATCAACACCCCATTCCTGCCACTAAAAAGGAGTACTTTGTTATTCTTCAAATCCCTCCAGAATTTCGAAGGCAATGGATTCAACAGGGATATTCTCATGTCCATTATGGAGCTGTTCGTCTCGCTTTTACCTTTCATGGTCGCAAGGGCTTGCCAGTTGTGGCAAGAATAGCGTCACTGGATACTCGATTCCTAGAATACCAGCATGCTTGTATTGGTACTGTCCAAACCACTTTGAATTCTGGAACAGTCTTTGTGACTCTGTATCCAAACTTCAATATAGCTCTTTCGGACCCCCAGCTACTTTCTTTTCTAAAAGTTCAGGTTCAGCTCACTGGAGCTCCTCAAACTGCTGATTTTGTTACTGCAACACTGCATTACCATATGGTTTATCGAGTGCAGAACCATGCTCTTGATTTGAATTTCCACAATGGAAATGAAGATGCTTTATTCATTTCCATGCAGAATGATCAAGCATCCTGCATTCATGTTCCCAGACAGATCCCAAAGGAAAAGTTGGTGTAACGACTCGGGCCCCACTATGTAATATAGTCTACTTTGGACACTGAGTCCTCACGGCTTTAAAACGCGTCACACAGATTAAAGGGACCAAAGCCTTATAAACTAGCCCAAGACTCCCCCCTAAGCGATGTGGGACTAGAGAGGACCCCTTTCCCTTCCCTGGGCTGTCACACTCTCCACCCCTTAAGAGCACAGCGTCCTCGCTGTGGCCCCACACACAATCGGGAGTCGGCTCTAATACCATTTGTAACGACTAGGGCTCCATCGTGTAATATTGTCCGCTTTGGACACTAAGTCATCACGGCTTTAAAACGCGTCACATAGATTAAAAGGACCCAAGCCTTATAAACTAGCCCAAGACTCGCCCCCTAAGCGATGTGGGATTAGAGAGGACCCCTTCCCCTTTCCTGGGCTGTCACACTCTCCACCCCTTAAGAGCACAATGTCCTCGCTGTGGCCCCACACGCGGTCGGGAGTCGGCTCTGATACCATTTGTAACGACCTGGGCCCCACTGTGTAATATTGTCCGCTTTGGAGGCACGGCCCACCAGCCCGTCCTCCCTCACGGCTTTATTTTCAGTGCAGCGGAAGCATACGTGAAACACGTTACAAGGGTTAGGGACCCCTTCCCTGCGCACGTCTGGGGACCGAGACTCTCCACCCCTTGGGGCCCGGGTCGTTACAGTTGGCCAAGCTCATTCTAGAGACTTGGATCACCAATTATGAAAAGTTGCATCAGAATAACAATCCTTTCTAGTCATTGGACTCTGAGTTCGTCAGAAAAAAAGATGGAACTGTTTCCATCAAATTTGGCAAGGAAAAGGAAGAAAGTCCTTCTATATTTTAGACCATTTTCATGATTGAACCATGTGTTCCTGAGTCAATTTCCGAGTCAGATCCAAAAAAGCTTGTTCAATATTTCAAAAGTGATGGACATCCTGTCCATTACTACAAGGACCGGTATGGTCACTGTTTCTGGGATCCTTTTTGTCAATGTTCCTATTGTACAAATTCTCCCGACGAGGTAGATCCAAATGCAAAACCTCGACGGAAACACAAGAAGCCAAAAGATGCTATGTACCAAAAGTACCTGAACGGAGACCCCTCCGTTGATACTATTGGTGAGTGCAACAAATTCCAGTTTATGGTTTTTTATGCACCAACTCCACCACCAGAGTTCATTACTCCGCCCCCAGTCTTACCAACTCCACCACCACCTCCTCCATCTCCTCCTTAGAAAAAACTAGCTCTTTCTCCGTTTTATAAGTCAATCCTAAAGTGGGTGAAAAAGCATTCCTACCCACTTGAAGCTCTAGCAGAAACATCACCGAGTTCTTCCATCGCCATGTTCCATGAGACAGACTTTCCCCCTCTTGTCCGAGAAAATTCCAAACTCTCGTTTCCTGCCCCAAAAGAATTTATTGACCCACAAGGCAGATATCGGCATGCTCCTAAGATACCTGCCTCCACTGATGTGGATGAACATGGAAGACAGAAAAGGACTCTTGTTGCTGAAGCCGTCCTAAATTGGCAATCGGAGGCTCTTTTAGCACATAACAATGCGTTCAAAGCAATTGATTCCAAGATTGTGAATGTGCAACAAGATCTTCAAAGATATGATGAAACCACCAAGAAGATGCTTTCCGATTTCCAAAAGAGGCTTCATGCCTTAGAATCCGGACAGCATTTAGGGTACCATCATCTTGAAAGTCCTAAGGCGGAAATAGAGAATCTCAAAAGGCATACCTGCAAGAAACTGACTCCGTCCTCCCTTATTCTAAGTCTAGGTCCATTCATGGTATCAGAGTCATGGTTTCGTTTGTAATAATATCCGTTCCATGCGCTCAGTACGTGAACCCAGTGTTGAGAAATCTGAGTCATGATGTCCCAACCAATAATCAAATCTTTGTTGGGGAGGCTTAATCCAAAGATTTTTGTGGTTATGGAACATTGAGGAAAAAACTAAGCAGTTATTGAGGTAGTTCTTACATTCGTAGAAAAAGTATCTCCTGAGACAGAGTTGAAATATCGAACATAGGAAGTCCAATATTTTTCAGGAAGAACTTTAGTATCTAGGATTGAAGAACTTGCTCTAGTGTCTATGAGAGCAATGATAGTGATAGGCTTAGCAAACTTTGAAGTGAAAATTTTCACAGGAAAATGGGGATAATGAATTTGGCTTGAAAATATGTCAGTGCTTTGTTATGAAGATATAAGAGATATGTGAAAAATATCTTTAGAATCTGAATCCGAATCTGTTTCGCTAGGAGTTTGGTAACAAGGTATGACATAAAGAGTTTGTTCAAATGGTTCTTCATCCCCAGAAAACAAATATTCGATATCATCATTTTCAAGAGAAATACCAGTTTCATTCTCTATATGATGTATCAGATGATTCTGACATTTTCTTGCTTGGGGACAATTTTTGGCAAAATGTCATTTCTGATTGCAGAAAAAGCATCGATTTGATTTCTTGTGGCTTGAGCGATCTTTCCTTTTGCGTAGGTATCGCCATTTCTTCTTTCTTCGGAAGTGCTTAGAGCCATGTCTAGATTTCTTTATCCAGAGCTTCTTGAAGTGCTTCTTTTTTCTGGAAGATTTTCCACAATAACCATCTTAATCTCGCTTGGAACATTTGATCTTTAGCTTCTGGTGAGAACAGGCGGTATCAAGTTCTCTGTTGTCTGTGAGATAAGTCATAAAATATATAAATATATACATTTAATATACAACGTCTCCAAAACATGTCAAATTCTTTAATTTTTGATAAATGACGTGTCGGTATGTCGTGTCGTATCATGTCACGTGTCAAGTATTGGTGTTGGCGCTACTTAAGTAATAGCTACTTGCACGCTGCAAACTCCATCGGATAATCTTTGTCATGTTTGATCGCACTTAGTTCGAACTTTTAGTTGCTCCTATAGTGTTTCAATCTAGTTCGCCTCCACAAAAAACCAAGCTCGAGTAACACATGAGCAGGTTTACATGTTTGCATACGGTTCCTTTTACTTCATTCTAGACACTCCTAAGAGTAAGAAAGAAAAAAGAACCCATCAGTTTAGCCCCACTTTCATGTTCTATTGACTCCCAGCGACAGAAGCCTTCATCCTTCCTTAGCATTGTCTGTTTCACCTTAAACTAGTGACCTTTAAGGCTAAGTTTGGTGGTTAAGATAAAATTTCGTATCTTGTGTTTGATGTCTTTATGATAGGATAAAGTCGAATATAAAAAGGACATAACTCAAATAAAATTATCCCCAAGAATATATGGGATAAAGGTATATATGATTTTTAATATCCATAATTTCAAAATTATTTTTCTCGAATAATGAGCTTCTTAAATAAATAAATAAATTCACAACGGATTTTGTCCTTCCTGGGACGTGGGTACGCATGGATAAAGCGAAGATTCGTTCGTTGGAGAGAAAGAGAGAGATGGGACTCCAGAGGTGATGCTCAGAGTTTTTCTCTTGGGGTCGCCCTCAAATCGTCCACTGAACGCTGCTGGTTTATCATCACCCACCATTGACGAGCCTACCCATTGGGAGCGAACTAGGGTAGAGGGCCTTGCTGGCTTAGATTGGTGGAACTTTGGAGAGTATTGAAGTGGCTTTCTCGGTGATTTGCCCGAAACTCCCTCCTGCCTCTTCATTGCCAATCGTTGCCTTCCCTGGGGGCATGTCGTCTCTGTTCACTCGTCCTGTCACAAGGAATGCCCAGTTCGGTCCTGTCCTCCGCGTTGGAGACTCAAAGTGAGTCGTTCGAATCCGAAGCCCCATACCCGTTGCTCACCTTCACAAGCAACGTTTCCCAGAGTTTCCTTGCGCTAACCGAACTATTGATCGTAGCTGAGAATTAACTCCTCGATGAGGTAATACCATCCTCCATGTTTGGCCCTGTTTTCGGTAAGACTTAAAGGCTGAGCGCTATTCGTGACGCTTTTGTGAAAATCTCTGAGAAATCTGAGATGTTAGTTGATGATTGGTAACTTCATTGTTTTTCTAAATGCTGATTTCAGACAAGAAATAACTTCGATCACTTGATTAAATTCGAACTTTTCAGTGCATGTGAACGGTTTGTCGAAATGCCCTTTAGACATCCCTGCGAAGTAATTTGTGATTTTTGTGTAAATCTGAGGATGCGGCGATGTGGATTAATATTCTCATTATCGCGTAGACTCAATTTTGCTTACGTTTCATTGTTGTTAAGACTGAAAATCTAAGCACCTTTTTTTTTTTTCGTCATTCTTTGTTGCTTTTATCTCGGTGTGTTCCCATGTCCGTCCATGGTGATCGTTGGAGAGAGATGTCTGAGCGGGTGTGGAAGCGCATATAGAGAAGGTGTCCTCCTCTTTGCGAAATTCTGTTGATTTCAATCGAACGGAGAACCGGTTGTCACTGTTGAGAAAACTCCTATTAGGTTTTGAAGTTGACAAAACTTTCCTATTCTTGTTCTTATTCTGAAGAATATTAGATTTCTGTGTTTTATTGTGGAATGTTGTCAAAATCTATTTTACTCTAGAAGTCTTTCCCATTCTAACAAGATCTAGATTGAAACCAAGTCCAGAATGAATATATAATCAAATTCAGGATTATTGATCTTTCGACAAGAATTCAGTATGTACGGGATTTATCATTAATATTTGGCTTTCTAGCAAAAAATCTCACTTACATTTTATAAATATATTGATGGAATCAATCAGGAATTGATTAAATCAATCTTGGAGACAAGTTCTTTTTTGGGAAGCATCTACTTATGGAAACCTAGATTCTAATTGTATGGGTGACCAGAATTATCGGATTTTCATCTCAATTTTCAAACGGCTACAAGATTTCCTTGATCGATTCTGTCCAATGGATTGATTGGAAGAAATTCCTCTGGAGAATGCCAACGGTTAGAAAGGCGTAAATGAGTATTTAAGAAGGTCCATTTAGGGTAGAGAGTGAAAATTGAAATTCCAAAGTTTTAGGCATTTTCAATCACTTGTCCTTATAGACAGTGCTTACAAATTGTATTTAAGAGAGAAAAACACAAGAAATATGACTTAGTTAGAGAAAAAGAAATCATTCACTGAGTGTTCGTACTCAAATCGTTGTATTTCTCTGTTGATACCTTAGTAAATTCCAGCCAGAAGGCTGTTAGTATGGGAGAGTGGACGTAGGCTTAATCTAAGTCGAACAACTATAAATCTTGCGTTCAATTTTCTCTTTCCTTAACTCTTTTGATTTGTTTGTCGCAATCTCTTTCTGAATTCCACGAATTTCTAAACCATCTTAATTGAGTCTGAACTTACTTCAGAAGTCTAGTGTCACTTTTAGTTAGACTTTGCTCGCGAAATAACTTATTCTGCATTTATTTGCTTAATTTGGTTTTATACCTATTCACCCTCCCTCTAGGTGGCAATACTAGTATTTTCAATTGCGACCTCCTTTTTTCGGGCGCCCACTTACACGCGAGCGCATGTGAGGCTAATGGCTCGCTAAGTTTATTAGGCTTAGCCCGGGCTCTCCCAACCTCACCAATTCAAGACTTATGATCCGAATTTTTAACCTGCAAGTCAGTTTTAAATAGGAATCGCTACTAATTGATTTAAGATGGGTCGATTAAAACTCAAGTGAAATATCGAAAAAAATACTTCACTCTTGTGTAATTAGAGAAATTAGGATTGAGACTTGATTATACGACTTAATCACTAATACCCTCTCAGTACCTAATCTTGTTTAAAATATAAAGTTTTTTTTGGATTTTCAAGGATTTTTCATGCATTTTTGGAGAATAAAGACTATCTTTTAGGCATTTTTATTTTTTGAAGAATATGAAATATTTTTTGGATTTTTCTGATTTTTCTAAAAAAAATTATTTTTTATTTTTTATTTTTTATTTTAATAAAATAATAATATATATGTCATTTTATTTTTTTTAAAAAAGATGCGGGTCGAATTAGACCAGGCGCCTGGCCCGATTTGAGATCCAGCCCGACTGGTCCGAGTCGCACCTCCCGTCCCCGGTACGATAGGCACTCTTTCTTGCCCTTTTCCTTCTCTGCCCTTGTCTTATTATTTTTTCTCGCTTTTGTTTTGGTTTTTTTTTTTTTCCTTCACGTGGTCTTCTTATTAAAGACCTGTCTGCACATGTCAAACCTGATGGGGGTAACACCTACTTTTTCAAATATCTATTCTTTTTTTTTACTTTTCTTTTCTCTCTTGCCTATTTCTTTTATCTCTCTCTTTTGTCCATTCCTACCCTCCTCTCTACGCACGCGAGAACAGCAGGAGGTGTGCAGGAAATAGCAGAAGAGAAAAGACCAGTTTTGCTCTCCTCTCTCTCTCTCTGCACGTCGTCAGGACTAACAAATGATAAACTCCATCCTTTGTACTTCACGGATCAAGAGAGAACAGATGGACCCCATCCCCTTTTGTTTTTCTTCTCGTTTCATTTTTTTTTTGTTTTCTTTCTCTTTTACTTTTCACCCCCCCCCTCTCTCTGCGTCTCTCATTTGCACGACATGAAACTGCCGACCTCACCTTCCCTGATGATCGCCAATGCAAACGTTAAGAAAAAGGTTCAGACTTAAATAAGAAAATAATATTAAAGAAAAAAGAAACTCGAGAACTAGGGAGCCACGCCCAGCTACCACCGCTACCCTCCAACCTTGCCGGCCAAGAACTAGTCGCTTGCGGTACCATGATGCGTGCTGACAATGAAACGAGGTGGAACAAGCAAAAAGATGTTTGTGGAAATCTTGTAAGAATTATTGTGGCCCACATGATATGATTTATTATATGGTTTAATAATTATTGAAATGCTATAAAATAAATAATTATTGGTTACGAGAAGTCACGACTCTAATAAAACGAAATGGTATATCGCTTTGATGGAAGGCACCTATTCATAGAATGTATAAATAGAGTCCGGTCCTCTCTCCACCCATAATGAACAACAATAACAGAATAGAACTTGGTATTCTCTCCTCCATCGAAAGAATACATTAAAGAATAGTGGGTTAAGGGAGAGAAATTGGATTTCTTCATTTGGTTTGAGTTCTTCGGTTTTCCACAACAATCATCATCAAGGGTAACGCTATGGATAAAGGTACGTCTTCATCTATTTGTGAAAATCATGAAGATCAAAGATCACTATTTTTCTTTTGAATTTCCGCATAAAGAATTATATGTATAATCTTACAATTGGTATAAGAGCGTGATTTATGATCTCATGATTTTCCGTTTACAAAAAATATTATGATTTATGTATGATGATTCGTTGAATGATCATGTTTGTAATGTTTGTTGTTGTTGAAATGTTTCGGAGGGTTCTGTTGAAGAAATCCGAATGATGAAACGTTTTCATGGAGAAAATGACGAAATATGGTGAAGAGAACTAATCTGGGCGCGGGGAAGAAGGCGCGTGGGTTCACGCGCGCGCTGTAGTTGCAGGCGCGTGGAACCCATGTGACACGCGCCGTCACGTGCGCGCCAACCACTGGCGCGTGGGGACCAAGCGCGCGTGCGGGGCACGCGTCCGCGGCCGATGCAGGCGTGTGCTCAGCACGCGCCTGACGTACCGCGGGGCTGCTTTTACGTTTTTGCCCCTATGCCATTTTTTAAATTCCCATTTTGTCATTCTCGCAATTTTATGGTTCTGCCCTTGCTAATTATTTACCATTTTGCCCCTGGATTATAAATTTATGGTTCTGCCCTTATGGAATTATGATTTTACGGTTTTGCCTTTACTGATTATTTACCATTTTGCCCCTGGATTATAAATTTATGGTTCTACCCTTATGGAATTATGTTTTTACGATTTTGCCCTTATGCTTTGATTAAGTTTTTGTCCTTAGGTGCAATTTAGTAAATATTTGTATTTTACAATATTAAAATTCATATTATGAATGGTTTGTTAGTCACCAAAGTGCCCAAACCTTGAAGTCTTTTGAATTTTTGATATTGTAAATTGTTTTATTCAATTACCCATGATTAATTGACGCTATATATGACATTGATATGTTTCATATCATTATTGGTGTTATGGGTATATTGAAGTTCATTTATTATAAGAACTTCGGGATTAACCTAAAGGTTAATTATTTTCTTATAATTCATGAACGTTATGGTTGATAATCAATATGACTTGTTAAATTTATTTGTATATCCAAAGATAGCAAATAAATTTTAATAAGATATATTTATAATTATCAAATAAAAGTTATTAGCATCATTATGGTTCATATATATTTGTATATCATAGGATCGCCCAAAGGAGAACTATAATGTACATGTGTAGTTTAGTTTGAATCTGATTATGTGATATTCTCAATGCATTAATGTATGAGTATTTTCTTGCACATTTGCAGTATCTGTACCTGTTTCACTCCATTCGCATGCTTCATCCGTTCCCTTATTCAATGGGATAAATTTTCCCGATTGGAGTGAACAAGTCGATTTCACTTAGGTGTCCTGGATCTTGATTTAGCGCTTCAAGCTGAGAAACCAGCTGCTATTACTGATGAAAGTAGCGATGATGAAAAGTCTTTCCATAAAGCTTGGGAATGATCGAACAGACTGAGCTTAATGTTCATGCGAATGATAGTTGCAAACAACTTAAAGACTTCTCTTCCCAATACTAACAATGCTAAGGAATTTATGAAATTTGTGGAAGAGCGTTCTCAAACTGCTGATAAGTCACTTGCTGGTACATTGATGAGCACACTAACCACCATGAAATATGATGGTTCGTGTACCATGCATGAGCATATACTTGAGATGACGAATTTAGCAGCAAAGTTAAGGACTTTAGGAATGAACGTGGATGAGTACTTTTTAGTACAGTTTATACTTAATTCCTTGCCTCATGAGCAATATGGGCCATTTCAAATGAATTACAACACTATAAAGGATAAGTGGAATGTAAATGAATTGGCCAGTATGCTAATTCAAGAGGAAACAAGGATAAAGAATCAAAAGGCTCGTTCTATTCATCTCTCAAGTCATCAAGAAGTTCAAAAGAATTTTAAGAGGAAAGGTGGAAGGAGCAAGAAGAAAGGATTACACGTCCTGAATGACTCTTCAAAGGCTTCTCAAATCCACAAGAAGGAACACAATCTTATTAAGTGTCTTTTTTGCAACAAAATTGGACACTTGAAGAAAGATTGTCTGAAATGTAAGGCTTGGTTCGAAAAGAAAGGTAAGCCTTGTGCTTTAGTATGTTTTGAATCAAACTTTACTGAAGTTCCTCATAATACTTGGTGGATTGATTCTGGTGCCGCCACTTATGTGTCAAATACGATGTAGGGATTTCTTACGATCCAGACCATAAAGCCAAATGAAAGTTATATGATTACGGGGAACAAAAACAAAGCTCCAGTTGAAGGCATTAGCACTTATCATTTGATCTTAGATACTGGGCATTATTTGGATTTGTTTCGAACCCTTTATGTACCTACATTTTCTCGCAATTTAGTTTCTTTGCCAAGACTACATGTAACGGGATTTTATTGTAAGTTTGGTTTTGAATCTTTCAGTCTATTTAAGAGTGATACTCTTATTGGAACTGGAACTCTATGTGATGGTCTCTACATATTTAGACTTGATAATACTTTTGTTGAGACATGAATGACCTTGCATCATAATGTTGGCACTAAACGAAGTTTGGTGAATGCAAATTCTGCTTACTTGTGGCATAAACGTTTGGGTCATATATCCAAGGAAAGAATGCAAAGATTAGTGAAGAATGAAATTCTTCCAAATTTGGATTTTACTGACCTTGGAGTGTGTATTGATTGTATTAAAGGTAAACAAATAAAGCACACTAAGAAAGGTGCCACAAGAAGCACAGAGCTTCTTGAAATTATACATACTGACATATGTGGTCCATTCGATGTTCCATCTTTTGGTAAGGAAAGTTATTTCATCACCTTTATTGATGATTTTTCACGTTATGGTTACATTTATCTATTGCATGATAAGTCTCAATCAGTGAATGCACTTGAAGTGTATATTAAAGAGGTTGAGAGGCAATTAGATAGAAATGTGAAAATAGTAAGATCGGATAGAGGCGGTGAATATTATGGAAAGTATGATGAATTGGGACAATGTCTAGGTCCATTTGCTAAATTCCTTGAAAGACATGGCATTTGTGCTCAATACACAATGCCAGGTACACCACGACAAAATGGTGTAGCAGAAATGCATAACCGTACTTTAATGGAAATGGTTAGGAGTATGATGAGTCATTCATCTTTATCCTTGTCTTTGTAGATGTATGCTTTAAAGACTTCTATGTATTTATTAAACAGGGTTCCTAGTAAGGCAGTTCCAAAGACTCCCTTTGAACTGTGGACGGGAAGGAAACCTAGTTTACGACACCGCATGTTTGGGGTTGTCAAGCGAAGTAAGAATTTACAATCCACATGAAAGGAAATTGGATTCAAGAACGACCAGTGGTTATTTCATTGGTTATGCAGAGAAATCCAAAGGGTATAAATTTTATTGTCCTAATCATAGTACAAGAATGGTTGAATCTGGAAATACTAGGTTCATTGAGAATAGTGACATCAGTGGGAGTGAAAGAGTGCGTGATGCTTGCATTCAAGAAGTAAGGGTAGAAGTTCCTATACCCAAAGCTTCTAAAGTTGTTGTTCCTGATATTATAGTACAACCTAACAATGATCAAGAACAACAATTAATGAACAAACACTCCATAATGGAGATGCCAATATTGAACCTCCAATAGCCGAGTCATAAGAAATAGCATTAAGAAGATCTCAAAGAGAAAGGAGATTGGCTATTTCTGATGACTATATGGTTTATCTACAAGAGTCAGAAATTGACTTAGGAATTGGAAATGATCCAGATTCATTTTCCCAAGCCATGTAATGTGAAAATTCTAATGTATGGTTTAATGCCATGGAAGAAGAGTTAAAATCCATGCATCAAAATCAAGTTTGGGATATTGTTGAATTGCCTAAAGGATGTAAAAAGGTCGGGTGTAAATGGGTCTTTAAGACCAAGCGCGACTCAAAGGGCAATATTGAACGACATAAAGCCAGACTTGTTGCAAAGGGTTTTACGCAAAAATAAGGCATTGACTATAAAGAGACATTTTCACCAGTCTCTAAGAAGGACTCACTTAGAATCATTATGGCTGTGGTGGCTCATTATGACTTGGAGTTACACCAAATGGATGTAAAAACCACCTTTCTTAATGGGAATTTAGAAGAAGAGGTTTATATGGACCAACTCGAAGGCTTTTTAGTTAAAGGAAAGGAACACATGGTATGTAAATTAAAGAAGTCAATATATGGACTTAAACAAGCTTCTCGACAATGGTATCTTAAGTTTAACGATACCATAACTTCATTTGGATTTAAGGAAAACACCATTGATCGGTGTATATATATGAAGATTAGTGGGAGCAAGTTTATTTTTCTAATTCTGTATGTTGATGATATTTAGCTTGCTGCTAATGATCTTGGTTTGTTGCATGAAACCAAGAAGTTTCTCTCTAAAAATTTTGAAATGAAGGATATGGGAGAGGCGACATATGTGATAGGAATAGAAATATTCCGTGATAGATTACAAGGATTATTAGGATTGTCTCAGAAAGCCTATATTTAGAAAATTTTAGAGAGATTTAATATAAGTAAATGTTCAGCAGGAATAGTTCCAATTCAGAAAGGTGACAAATTTAGCCTTATGCAATGTCCCAAAAGTGAATTGGAACAGGAACAAATGAAAAATATTCCTTATGCATATGTTGTGGGGAGCTTAATGTATGCACAAACTTGCACCAGACCAAACATCAGTTTTGCTGTCGGAATGCTGGGTAGGTATCAAAGTAATCTTGGAATGGATCATTGGAAAGCTGCAAAGAAAGTTCTTAGATACTCGCAAGGAACGAAGAATCATATGCTCACTTATAAAAGATCCGATCATCTCGAGGTGATTGGATATTCAGATTCAGACTTAGCCGGATGTGCCGATACAAGAAAATCAACGTTTGGTTACTTGTTTCTTACATTTGGAGGGGCAATTTCATGGAAGAGTGCGAAGCAGTCAGTTATTGTTGCATCCACTATGGAAGCTGAATTTGTGGCATGCTTTGAGGCCACAATTCATGGATTATGGCTGCGGAATTTTATTTCAGGGCTTGTGATTGTCGATAGTATTGCCAAGCCGCTGAAAATTTATTGTGATAACTCTGCAGCAGTTTTCTTCTCTAAAAACGATAAGTATTCTAAGGGTGCTAAGCATATGGAGATCAAATACTTGTCTGTTAAAGAAGAAGTTCAGAAACGAAGAGTGTCAATTGAGCACATTAGCACCAATCTTATGATAGCAGATCCCTTAACAAAAGGACTGCCGCCCAAAACATTTAATGTGCATGTTGAAAAGATGGGCATTATTGGACGTCATTAATGTTTGTATTATGATTGTAAGTTTATGTATTTGACACTTTGAGCTCATTTACGTGTTTCTGATATTTCCTGTTTTCTATTTAGTATACATTATGGAAATAGATTAATGTTAAACAGGATAGTTTCTAAAGAAACATTATAGTTGGACTATTACTGTACTTCTCATTTATGGATCATGTTAAGTAAAGTGCTATAGTTGTAGTGCATAGAAGGAACTCTGTCGATTAATGACATGCAACCGCTATGACTCGCATTAGTTTTCTTTACTTAATTGTGATTATTATGTGATTGCCAATTTAATGAAATTTTATAGCATAATGTTATTGTGCACATTACAATCTTTATTAAACCATGAAAGGAAAATCATATGGGCCAAGTGGGAGAATGTAAGAATTATTGTGGCCCACATGATATGATTTATTATATGGTTTAATAATTATTGAAATGCTATAAAATAAATAATTATTGGTAATGAGAAGTCGGGCCTCTAATAAAACGAAATGGTATATTGCTTTGATGGAAGGCACCTATTCATAGAACGTATAAATAGAGTCCGGTCCTCTCTCCACCCACAATGAACAACAATAACAGAATAGAACTTGGTATTCTCTCCTCCATCGAAAGAATACATTAAAGAATAGTGGGTTAAGGGAGAGAAATCGGATTTCTTCATTTGGTTCGGGTTCTTCGGTTTTCCACAACAATCATCATCAAGGGTAACGCTATGGATAAAGGTACGTCTTAATCTATTTGTGAAAATCATGAAGATCAAAGATCACTGCTTTTCTTTTGAATTTCCGCATAAAGAATTATATGTATAATCTTACAAATCTACCAAACGCATTCGACAAAACACGAACACAAAGAACAGTCGGGAAATCAAGAATGAACGCATAAATCTTAACCGGACATTTCATCAAACACGTAGGGTGCATCGGCAAATGGGATTTAGAGATGAGGACAACCGACTCGAATTCAGGTTGTGATTCAAAGCTAACTACACCCGAGGCCTTGCAACAAGAGTTCGCACCTAAATGAGATCGAAGACTCATCCGACCCGAAGGACGGTGGCATGGTCGACGGGCCCGAAACAGAGTATGAAAACAAGGTGTTATAGGCGTTTAGTTGAAGGAGCCCTACCTGGCTTGGCGACGTCGGACGGCGGACAAGCTCGATAGATCGGGCTACATCCACACGCCTCGCTCGTCTCCGAGCCGGGATCCTCGAGAATCTGACCCCAAACTAAAAACGAGACCAACCCGAACGGAACCTACTGCAGCTTTTGACGCGAACAAAGCGTGACGATGGCCGGCAACTTTCTCCTACAATCCACCCTTACTCGCGACCCTCAAGTATCTTTTCAACCTCTCCTCAGAGTTAGCCTTTCTCTCTGGCTTGCTTACTCTCGAGCCTCCCCTGATGTCTCTCGGGGGAACTTCTCTGAGTTTGCTACCTCCCCCAACTAAGCTCACAACCCGCCTATTTATAGGCAAGGAGGGTCCAGTCGACGGAGGAGCTTTGGCCGTCGGTCCTTGGCTCGCCAACCGGACTCTCTTGGCCGAACCAGTATCCCATCTCTTCTTCTTCGCAGAGGCATGCTTGGCATTGATGGCACCTGAGAAAATCCCGTCCGTCGTCTATCTACCCTCCTCTCTCTGTTGTAGGTAATCTATACCTGTCTCTTCTTCTCTGCACGCGTGAGTTGTAGAGAAGAGGAAGGAAGGAGGAAGAAGGAGGTGCAGGGGCCGGGCCTAGGGAATACCAATGGTGGAATGGGTCGGCCCACGTGTGGGGAAGAAGAAGGAGAAGGGGGGAGCTGGGCGTGAAGGCCGAGCTCCCGCCCAGCTCCCGCAGGCTTTCTTTTTTTTTTTGGTAAAGTGATAAATCTGTAAAATTTCTCCAATGTGTGATGGCTGCATTGTGCTCGTATTAGCCTCAGAATGAAAAGCAAACGACATCTAATATTGCACCGTTCATGTCATTTCTTCTTTATAGAGAATCGGGTGTTATCTAGGCCCTTTTTTTTTTTTACTTATATATAATTCTATTTATCCGAAATTAGGTAAGAAAAAGGAAGATAAAAAAGAAAATAAAACTTAATGGATGCAAATAAAAACTAAAACCTAGGATATGCGAAAAATATTTTTGTTAGGGTCAAATTGATCCATAATTTTCTTTGTAATTTAATTTCAAATATTTAGGCAAAATTTAGGTGCCAACACTGGTGTCTTGTTGCCGTAAGCTACTAGTTGCTGTAACTGTAACTACAGTACATGAAATATGCTGCCTCGTTTTCCTGGTGGCCATGTCGCCCTCACTCTCGAGTCGTGCACAGTTATTTGGTGGCCAATGGTGGATTTCTTGTAAATCTTTCTTCATCAAAATATTTGCAAAGAAGGCGGTGCTATCATGTGAAATTGATCCTCTTCTCGTGTTTATGTGGTTCATGAATGTGTCATTGCCATGCATTTGCAATTCGAATTATGATACATATGTTTCTGTGCACGCATAATATCTATTTGAATTATTTTTGCATTAGCATCCATTTATCATCTTTGCGTTGATTAAATGGATGCCAAAATTGAATTGTTATAAGAAATTTTACATAGAATAGCCAGAAAGATTTGATCTTCCTATAAATGAAAAAAAAAATGTATGTTAATTTGTTAAATATTTTTATGGGCTTAAGCAATCACTTAAGCAGTGGCATGAAAAAATTGATTCAGTCATTTTATCTAATGATTTCAAACACAATAGTGCTGATAAATGTATATATTCAAAATTCACTAAAGATTATGGTATTTTTGTGTGCTTATATGTTGATATGATTATTTTTGGAACTTATATGATGAGAGTCATTGAGATTAAGAAGTATTTAACTTTTAATTTTTAAAATGAAACATTTGGGTGAGGTGAATACCGAGTATTAAAATTTAAAAAATATAGTGAAAGTTATCCTTTGAGCGCACGGCTCCCATTGTCTTCACTTGATAATTTACTTCCTTGGCATAAATTTTCCTCTCACTCTGTGCTGTGGGTGACCAACCTAACGTCGACTACCTGCAGACCATCAAACAAGAGCAAGGACAGTAGGCAGCGACGGCTACTCCACCACAGGAACCAGCAACAACGTGAGGTGCAGCAACAGAGCAGACATGGCGATCGTTGGAACCACGAGCAACACGTCTAGGATCTACACACACACAACTTGGAGCCACCAGCAAACGGGACAGCAGCGGCGATCCTCTGCAATAAGGTCGCCAGAAGCAGAACAGTGGCGCCTACTGCTGGAAAACAGAGACGGGAGCAAACAGAGAGGGCGTGGGCGTGAATTGCAATGGACTAGAGTGCTGCCGTGAGGGTGTTGCGGCGGGCGACAGCATCAAGGGGACGTCGTGTGAGGCAGTGAAGGCGCAATCAGGTGCAGAACACTTCCTTCTAGAGGAGTTGAGTGCGAAATTTAAACTCTCTATGGCCGATTACATCTCTAACAAGTTGTTTCAATTACACGTACAATTGTGTGTGATAACGTCATGCTAGGGTCATGTGATTTACATATGATGGAAACTATGAATTATGCTAATGGTAATTTTGTTTAGGAGTTGGGACCAACTCCAAATATTCTCATACGATAAATGCTAAATATGGTAGCCAAAATTTGGCGTCAACACTTAAAGATATGAAATTGCATGTTAAATTGATCAAATTGAAACCTAAATGTTGCGACTAGTATGGTTTTGGGAGAGTCCGTGCTAAATCTTTGGCATTGTAATTTATTAGCTTTTCTTTTGGGGATTCATCTTGGGTCAGTGCCAACAATTATTAACTTTGAAAATGTTTAAACCATGTAAGATTTGCAAACAAAGTGACGAAAAGAGTTTCCACTCTTCCTCTTTTATACAGCAGGACAGGTGACAATTTCAAATAAGCACGGATCTGAAGTTATACTAACGTCTGATAAAATACTACTAAATGAATAGATATTCAAAACACGTACATCTAATAAAATGATAAGTATTGTATAGTAAAAATAAATTATAGGATAATAATAAAATTTTTGTTGACTAAAGAGTTCAGTAAACAAAGAGTACCAAATTACTGTCGATCAATATGACTGAATATATCGAAATAAATGAAGACTTTGAAATGCCTATTAGCACTAGTCAAATTATCATTTATTACGTGCCAAATTGATCAAAATTAGAGAATTAGAGAAAAAATCAATAACAGATAATAAAAGTTTATAAGTAATTAGTAATTTTAAAATATAAAATTGTCTTTATCTCGGATATGTTTCCAATGATATTTTTAATTTTTCATGTGAAGACTAATTCATTTTTTCATTCTTTCATTAGAACGGATTTTTTGTGGGTTAATTTGTCTTTATAATGCGGGCATGTTTTTATCCGCTTCATATTGGCACTCCTCCATTTTGTCTACAAAGAGCATCCAGAGATTATGTCGTACTTTATATCTTTCCAGAGATAAGATCAGAAATGCGCTCTCTAAGCACAGGTTAACAATGGCAACTATATCGAGGGTCGTCTCAACTCTTACAGTAAAACTAGAGTCCAGATCCGTACTGAAAGAGAGAGAATGAATGTCTACTCCACTTTGCCAGGAGGAGACAAGAAAGATGAACTGGCAAAAGAGTACCTTAAAGCTCTAAATCTTGCTAAAAAAGAGTACCTCTAGTTTTTCCCCCATATATGGGAAACTTCGGGCATTAATGGTTCAGATCTAAGTGTAGAAGTGCAGAGAGAGAGAGAGAGATGAAGAAGAAGAGTAAGAGTCCAATATAGTAGAGGACTAGATGGCTGAAGTCCAGAAAAGAAAAATCCTTTCAGAATATTAGGGCGCGTTTGGTAACGATTCTGTTCCCGGAACAAATTATGATCATAAATGATTATTTTTTTATTCTGTTCCCGAGAACAAATTATAAGCATTTTAAGTTGTTTGGTAACTGACCAAAATTTCTGATTTTGGAATAGAATTGCGTTTGGTACCGTGCTCATTGATTTTGTTCCAAATTAATTTTTTTTTTAAATTTTTAAATTTTTTTCTCTTTTTTCCTTCTTTTTCTTTTCTTTTTTCCTTTTTTTTTTTCTTTCTCTCTTGTTCTTCTTCTTCCAATGGCCGGTCGCAGAGGGCCGGTGACCTCACCGGAGCGTCGTTGGCCCTCGGCGAGGCCGGCCCTCGTCGGCCGAGCCTCGCCGGCAGCTAGGCGGGACTCGCCTAGCCCCGCCGAGGCTCGGTCTCGCCAGATTTGGTGAGGCCGAGCCTCGCTGGTGGCCAGGCCGGCCTCGCCGGGCCGGGCGAGGCCCGCCCGGCCATCGGCGGGGGCTGGGGGCGAGCCTCGCCGGGGCTGGGCGAGGCCCCGCCCGGCCACCGGCGAGGCTCGCCCGGCCCGCCGAGGCTCGGCCTCGCTAGATCCGGGCGAGGCTCGGCCCGCCGGGGCCGGGGGCCTCGTCGGGGCGAGCGAGGCCCGCTTGGCCACCGGTGGGGGTGGGCGAGCCTCGCCAGAGCTAGGCTGGCCTCGCCCAGCCCCGGCGAGGCCTAGTGGCTAGGCTTGCCTCCGGCGACTGGCGGATGGCGGACGGCGGCGGCAGATGGCGGCGGCAGAAGAGGGGAGGGAACGTATGGGAGAGAAGTATGAGGAGAGGAAGAAGAGTTCCACTTGATTCTTTTTCTTGTTCCTAGAACAAGAATCAATTTTTTTTTTTTTTATTGATTCTACTCCAAATCTGTTCTAGGGAACAAATTTGTTCCCGGGAACAAAAATTTTACCAAACGCGATTCTGTTCCCCAAATTGTTCCCGGGAACAAAAAATCAGAATCATGCATTGTTTGGATGGTTACCAAACAGTGCCTTAGTTAGTCAACCCTTGACGAGCCCTGGGATATCTTTGTTTATCTATATAATTAAAAACTCTCGTGTTGACTGAAAAAAACGTTGCTTATGTGGCTTTTTCGTCTCTAAGAATATGCTCGATCTACATCAGACATTTTCATGACATATAATCTTTTGGAATGGTTTGTCCAAAATGCAAGCAATAAAACATGAACAACACATTTTGGCCTTTTTTCCAGTAATTGTGAACCTTTTTTACTTCCCCTTTTTTCAGAGTTCATCAAAGTGGTCATTTGTGTGCGTATATTCGTAGGTTGCAGGCGTTGCTGTTTTGATGGATGTTGCAGGTTTGCGTTAATTAGATGCATTGCATCCTCAAGAACTCCCCTCATACATATTCACCTCTATATTAACTACATTTTTCCATATCTATTTTTCGTGTTTTCTAATGATCCATAATATTTGGTCCTTCATGTTTGAGTGGCCAAATAAATGTTGATTATTAACGAGAAATTTGAGGTAAACAAGGTTGATCAACCTAGGTAAACCCAAATTTGTTAGGTGTCGATTTGCTGCCGTCTGCTTCAGCGATGATCAAGTTTTTTGGCTCTGCATTTCTGGAATTTCATCTGAATCTTCAACGGAATTTGTTTTGTCCCACGGAGCAGCATGCGATACTTACTGTCGATGCACGAAACCGGTTATCTTAAAGTATGAAGGGAAGATAAATAAAAGAATTAGACACAAACATATGCGCAAACGTTAAAAAAATAAAATAAAATACATACCTCGATATCTTCTCAGAGATATATTCGGTGGAAAAAAAGTTGTAAAAGGGGTAAGTGCACAAAAGCCCGAGAGAAATGAGGGATTGTCGCTGTGAGAAAATGACTGTGGTTATGAATGGCTTGTTTACACCCACACGTACTTTGAATTTTGTTGATTATCTTTAGCTGACCAGGCGTTAGCCATGCCTTCTCCTGCAGGGCAATCTCAACGCAGCATAGAGAACGAAGAAAAGAATAATAGAAAAACATTTGTATAAAAGCTTCTTTTTGGGTGACATCATATTTCTACTCGGCTTCTTGCAAATTCCATGTTATAATATGTTGTAAACCAATCAGAGACATGATTGATGGAAGTTTCTTCCTGTAGGGAAACAAATTCCCAAAAACAATCTATCCGTTACCCAAACAATCGAATACCCAAAAAACTAAAACGGAAACGTGACCGGAAACATGTAACACCGATCAAAGGTATATCACGGAATCAGACATACCTTAATTGCCACAGCTTAAGCACCGTCGTTGCAGTTTTATGAGGAATTCTTCGAAGCCCTGGTTTCGTTCGTGGAGAGAGGTGCGTACTGATTCTGAAGGGCGAAAAGTGAAGAACGTAGAAACAGAGAGAAAATGTATATTTCTCTTTTCTAAAAAAAACGTAACTGCTCAGATAACGCAACTGCTTATGTAACCCCCCATTTTTTTTTTTATTCTTTATATTACAGTAACTGCATTCTTCTATGGGCCATTCACTTACGGGTCGGTTTTGGCCCAACATGGGCGGACGGGCTTAAGTAGGCCCAACATGGGCCATCATCTCCCACTCGCACATGGTGGGCCAAACAGAACTTTCTTTATCTCTCTGCAACATTCATACCGGTAAATAATCCGTACGATCAGCATACTTTGAGAGCTCGTTGCCATACATATGTTAGGAATATATGGCAGTTCATAACGGGTATCACATTTTTGAGTAGATATAATATGCTGTACCCTAGATCGATCGATCACATTTATATCTCTCTTGATCTCTTTTAAACAATGATATATTGTATTCACAATTATGATTATCCAAAAAAAAAAAAACAATCATAATTGGTCAATCAGTGAATACAAAACTAGAATGCGATTCTTCAAATTCGATTTTCCTCTTTCCCTGAAACTCTCAATTTCAATTCAACTTGCTTTTCTAGAAATGTCCCATTAGATCGAATCAATTCATGATCATTGGCAACATTCTAAGATAGCAAACACTGAATAGAAATCTTGAGAATAAGTAAGAGTCATAAGGGGACTTAATTGATGAACTCTTTTCCTCAAGAGTCTCACACGGCATAAAAGTTGATATCAAAACTTTTGCCACTCTTGTTGGTCGTCTCATGCATACGTAGTATGAAATACGTATTACGGTATCAACTCTTTTCCCATGGAGCGTATGTCTACACCTTCAATATCGTACAGATGATAGTTCATACATACCTAATGTCCAACTTGAGTTCACGTATCTATTCTTTCACAGAATTCATCAGAATTCACATATGGCATTATAGACAGATAAAGTAAAATATGTGGGTTATTTTACTTTCGGACATAGTAAATATTACGTCCTCATCTTAACACTCAGTTAAGGTGACATATATTTTAAGCTTGAGCTTTTGATTATCACCTAGATAATAAGCTTAAAAACTGTATCATCTTTATTTATCACATAGTAAATAGAGGCGATTACCCGTGTGAGTGGACTAATCTTTTATTTGTCCGACATACTTTGTCAATTTTATATAATGCACTAAGCATTAAGATCCACAAACGTCAAACAAAGATTCATATGCATTAATAATGAAAACACAAATTCATTAAATGTGAACACTTAAGGGAAATTATAATATTTAGTACATCAACCTTTACGTAATCCTAGAGATTTCACATGACCACAGAACACATCTCTAAGTATTGACTTTGTCATAGGATTTACTGCCATTCTATAAGTAGATATATACTGTAAGTTCACATCTTTTCGTGCAACCAAATCTTTGACAAAATTATACTTGGTATTTATATGTTTGGTTTTATCATGATATTTTGGATCTTTGGTGTACGCTATTGCTATTTGGCTATCACAGTTAACCAACAATGAGTTTGCAGCATTCTTATTAATACCTAAATGATTCAAAAATCTCTTAAGCTAAATACATTCTTGTATTGCTGTTGATAATGTCACTAACTCAGCTTCCATCATGGACAAGCCATCGTGGACAAGGCTATACACGTTTGTTTCTTACTGCTCCAAAATATGGCACCATTATTCAGTAAGACAAATCAAGAGGTAGATTTCATTTCATCTAAAATTCCTCCCCAATCGGCATCTGAATAGCCTTCAAGTCGCAGATTCTTTCCTTTGTAACTCAGCGTATAATCAGCAGTTCCTTTAAGATACCTCAGTATTCTTTTGACGGCTTTTGATGCAGCCCGCATTGAAGACCAGCTCTCTCGACCAAGAAGATCGGCCCGCATTCAAGCTCGACAAAACCGAGAAGCCGTATCGATATCTTGAGTCCATCCTGGAAGTTTGAAAGACACCTTGGGAGCCATGAAGACGCTTTTACTAGTTTCTAGTTTCTATGCTATTTACTATTTTCCTAGTTTCAACGCTCTGTTTTTATTTTATTAACGATATAAGCCATCCAATTACTTGTAGAAGACGAACGACTTTTGATGAATGAAAAAACTTTGCTCTGAAGCAAGTATCGCGAACCTTGTAGAGTTCATACCCTTCAAACCTAGAAGAGTTTTCACTCTGTCCTTGAAGAGTCGGAGCTTTCGAAATCTGCATCCTTGAAGAGTTGCAGTCATCGATCTAGAAGAATCGGTGCCCTTTCAACTTCCTTGGAGGCCTAGAAGAGCAACCAACGGAGTTTCTATCTTTTCCTGTTCTGTTCGTTATTTCCAACCCAAATTCGACCGTCCTACAGTGCTTATTTCAGAAAACCCAAAACAGAGAAATTGTAGATCCAGAAGTCTTTGTTCATTTGGCTTTGGAATCAGGTTGATCCGATCTATATCGACAAAGATACGACTGTTCTCCTGAGCTCGTGCGGTGCTGAAATTTCTGGTCATCCTATTTTCCCGTGTGCGAGTCACTCTCCCGATCCTACTGTTTGAGAAAGCGTAACCTTGGCTTGCATCATTTGGTATCAGAGCTTTGGAGGAGAGGACAATGCCTCCAAGACAAGCTAGACATCGTGGCGGCAGAACCATTCCCCTCGATGAATTGCATACACTTGCTGAGAATATGCAACAACAAATTGACGAATTGACGCGAGAAGTTCAGTGTTTGAGGGCTGAAGCAAATAATTCTCCACCCCATTCTAGGACTGAAGATTCCCATGGTGACTCTTCCTCTTCGGAGAGTGTTCAATCTATTCACGGTCGGAGGCATGTTCGACATCGTTTACAACATATTTATGAGCCAGATTGGGAAAAGGAAGTCAAGAAAGATGTTCCAGAATTTACAGGTACTAAGTCTCCTGATGAAATTGTTGATTGGCTAACACTTGTGAATGAGGTGTTTGAGCATCGAAATGTTCCGGAGAATCGTCGAGTTGGGATCATTGCTATGCGATTCCGAGGCAAGGCGATTGCTTGGTGGAGACGTGAAAAACAAACTCGCCAAGCCATTGGCAAAGCACCAATCACTTTGTGGAGAAAGATGGAGGGCAAGATTCGAAAATATTTTCTTCCCAAAGGATATAAGAGAGAGCTCTACCAACGGTACCAAAATCTAAAACAAGGTACGCAAACGGTGGACCAATACACCAATGAATTCAATGAGTTGGTGATTCGTAACATTATCTAGGACCCGGAGGAGGTGCTTGTGAACAAATACTTGAACGATCTTCAATTTTACATTCAAGACGCCTTGGAAGTCCTCGACATTTGGGACTTAGGAGATGCACACCAACGGGCACTCAAAATAGAGCGCTCTCGTTCTCGGAGACAGCAATCAACTACCATGGCACGTCGGGTCACTAAGAGTACCACTAGCACTGCTAAAGTTACTGAGGCTACAATCTAATCTGCTAGTAAGCCTTCTACTCAACCCCATATTTCAAAGCAACCTGCTATGTCCAAAATACATTGCTATTCTTGTGGGGAGTTGGGTCATCATGCTAGCAATTGTCGAATCAATAAGAATCGACCAGCCAATAAAGCCTTCTTGGTGGATAATGATTCTGATGAGAATGCTGAGGATCCACTTGAAGAGGAGTTGAACAATGATGAAGAAGTTGCGGATGATGAATGTCGCGACCTCTTTTTTCTGGCGCCCGCAATCAGGTACGGGCGCCTAAGGAGGCTAATGGCTCGGCTGAATTTATTATGCCCGGACTCTCCCAAGTCCACCAATTCACGACTTTAATAGTTTAAGTTTTTAACTTGTAAGTTAATTTTTAAAACGGAGTCGCCACTAATCAATTTGGGGTGGGTTGATTAGAAACCCATGCGAAGTATTAGGAGAAATACTTGCTCCTGCGCAACTAGAGAAATTAGGATCGGGGACTTGATTACACTAGTTAATCACTAATGCCCTTTCGGTACCTAATCTTGTTTAAATCCTGAGGTTTTTTGGATGTTTGAAGGATTTTCCATGCAATTTGGAGAGGAAAAACATTTTTTGGATCTTTTTCTATTTTTTTGACCCAAAAGGGATTTTTTTTTTTTTTTTTTTGGGATTTTTTGGTATTTTTTTGGAAAATATGGAATATTTTTGATTTTTTTTTTCGGAAAATAAAATATTTTTTTTAATATTTTTCAAAATATTTTTGGAAAATAAATTATTTTTGACTTTTCTCGATTTTTTAGAAAATAAAACACTTTTCAATATTTTTTAAACATTTTTCGATTTTCTGGAAATTAAAACATTTTTTAATATTTTTTCGAAAATAAATTATTTTTTATTTTTTTGAAATATTATTTATTATTTATTATTAAAAATATTATAAAAAATGACCTGGGTCGGATCCGCGGGTTGGGTCCGACCCGGGGGCCGACGACCCGCACGCGGACGGGCCGCGTTGCGGGCCTGACTCGGATTTTTTCTCCTTTTTTTTTTTTAAATTTTTTATAAATGAAACGGCGTCGTTGCAGGGTGTTTAGGGACACCCGGCCCGACCCAAAAAAACCGGCTCCGCGACCCGACTCCCGGCGAACCCTACCCGGATCCGACCGATCGCAACCCGGCTTTCCGCCACCCACGCAATTTGCGGAATCCCTACCCGGTTCCCGATCCGGGTCCGACCCGACAACCCGTGGTCGCGACCGGAAAATTGGGAACCCTAGGGTTTCCGAATCGCGGCGTCGAGGAGGGAGAGGGCCGAGGCACAATGACGGCGGCGGCGAGGATTGGACTGCGGAGGGGGGGTGAGGCTATGGCGACGGCGATGGTGACGGTGGTGGTGGCGGTAGCACTACGTGTTCGCGACGATGGCGTCAGGACGGTGGTGGCTGACAAAGGGCTGCAAGTGCGGGCGGCGGCGACGGATGGGCGACGGCGGATCGGTCACGGCGACGGCTTCAGGGGGGAACGACAACGATCTTTCGAGGCAACGACGTCGGGATTAGGTTGAGGCGACGGCGTTGGCATAGCGCCCAGCAGCAAGAACCCCAAATCCGAGGCGCAAATCTCGGCCGGACCTTCCTCGGCCTCGATTCTCTCTCACTCTGGCCAGATCCGAGCCTCCACCGGCCGGATCTGACCTTCTCGAGGTCGCTCGCCGGCGGCCTCCCCCGAAGTCTCTCAGTGGGAGGTCGGCCGAGCTCGCGACCCTATTTGTCTCTTGCTTACTCTTTGATTCCTCCCCCGAAGTCTCTCAGTGGGAAGATCTCGGAGCTCGCGATGTGCCAGTGCCGACGGAGGTGCTCCGCTATTTATAGGCGAGGGGGTCCGGTCGACGGAGGAGCTCGGCCGCCGGTCTTTGGCTTGCCGACCAGAACCTCCGGCTGAACCGACGTCTCATCTCGCATTAAAGGCGCGCATTGAAGGCGCACGTGCGTCGTCCTTCCCTTCGGCGGCCTACCTCCGTTCCTCTTTACCATAGGCTGCCCTTGAGCGCGTCGCCGGCCGCCGCGCGTGATGCACGGAGGCACGAGAAGAAGAAGGAAGGAGAAGGAAGAAGGAGGGGGAAGGGTTAGGTCGTGCGGGCCGGGCCGTGGAGGCTTGCGCGAGGGAGAAAAAAAGGGGGGGGAGGGGTGGGCTCAAAGGCCCAGCCCCAATGGGTTGCTTTTTGTTTTTATTTTTTTTATTTGGTTTTTGTTCATTAATCCGAAAAAGACAAAATAAATAAAAACTTAATTAATAAAATAAAATAAACCTAATTAAAATTGAGGCGTCAACAGCTGCCCCTCTTTAAAGGTGAGCTCGCAGAGGTTGCATTCAAAGATAGACTGATGCCTCAATTTTATCCATGCATGCGTAGCAGATTATATTTCATTTGGGACCTATTATTCTACACAAAAAATAGCGATATAACTTTACATATACCAAGACAGATAAGAAAATACCCGGAATTACTTACCGGGAGTGAGTGAGATAGGGCATGAACCCTGAGTTTGGCAAGTATCAAGGCGTCATCTTACCTGGTGACATGAAGAGGTTGCTTCTTCAGGACTCGAACCATTCTTCGGTCGCCTGTTAGAGCAATCAGTGGTTTGTCGAGGACCCGAACCTTTCTTCGGTTGCCTTAACGGAAGATGCGCCGACCTTTCTCAGGGCATCTGTTTGTGGGTGCCTGATCTTTATCGAGGACGCCAGTTGGTACCCGACCTTTCTCGGGAGATGCGCCGACCTTTCTCAGGGCATCATATTTGTTGGGGTGTCTGACTTCTGTCAAAGACACTGGTAGGAACCCGACCTTTCTCGGGAGGATGCGCCGACCTTTCTCAGGGCATCGATTTGTTGGGGGTGCCTGGACATTCACAAGCATTTGAAAGAGTACCTGGATATTCAGAAGTACTAACCTGGAGGATATTTGGGCCTTTGCAGGTGTCGAAGGGGTACTTGGATGATCGCAAGTACAAACTCTTGGAGGGTGCCTGGGTGTTCGCAGACGTTGAAGGAGTACCTGATTGCTTGCAGGTGTCGAAAGAGCACTTGGATAATTACAAGTACAAACTCTTGAAGGATACCTGGCGTTCGCAGGTATCGAAGGGGTACCTGGGATATTCATGAAGGTCCCTCACCTTTTGATAATTAGGAATATCGAGGACGTACCTGGGATATTCGTGAAGATCTCTCACCTCCTAGTATGGGGAATATCGAGGACATACCTTGGGCATTCATGAAGGCGTCTCATTTCTTGGTAATGGGAATATCGAGGACGTGCCTCGCATATTCATGAAGGCCTCTCACCTCCTGGTAACTGGGAATATCGAGGGCATGCCTCGCATATTCATGAAGGTCTCTCACCTCCTGGATTGCCGCAGGCACTTAAAAGGGGTGGAATACCTGGGTAGACGCAAGAGTACAAAGTACTGGAATACTTGGATGAACACAAGTATTTAATGATATGATCTAGGACCACTCAGGCTGGTCCAAGTGCTAGAAAACATACCTGGACGGCTGTGCCAAGCAAAGCAATGGAATGCTTGAACAGCTGCTATATTATTTGGGGACAACTCGGGCAAGTTGAGTGTCATGAAAAGGAAGTACCTGGACAACGGTGGGTACTTGACGATATGGGGATACCTAGACAGCAGTAGGTAATCCAAGAGATACTTGGTCAGTCACAAGTATCAATACTCTAGGGACAACTCGAACAGGTCGAGTGTCAGAAAAAGGGAGTATCCGAATGGTGGCCGGTACTCAAAGACAATGGGGACACCTAGACAGCAGTAGGTATTCAATGATAAAGGGATACTTGGTCAGTCACAAGTATCAATACTCTGGGGACAACTCAAATAGGTCAAGTGTCAAGAAAAGGGAGTCTCCGAACGGTGGTCGGTACTCAAAGACAAATGGGGATAAAGATGTTCTTACCTGGCAATATCTCTGATCTCTGAGAGTACGTCTGTTATTTGCATAATATGCACACATGATTGTATATGCTGTAAATTCATGAGTTCAAATGAGATTCATGCATGATAATTTTGTCAGTTTTGCATCTTTTGATTTCCACTGGGGAAGATTTTGAAAAACAACTTTCATTTAGAATGTAGATGTCTTGAGCATGCCAGATGAGGGACTTTCAGTCCGAAAGGACTTTCCGCTCACTCTCATGGAAAAGGCTATCCTGACCATTGATGCAGGATTCATAAGGACCACACTATCTCACTGTCATCATGTCAGCAGGGGTCCGAGTATTCTCGCAAGTGGTATGATTTTACCAGTGTGAGAGGTCTTTGTTGAGACTGTAATGTAGGCTTGGTTGTTGGCTCATCAATGGGGACCATCACGGTCAAGGCTTATGAATAGAATGCTGCACGATCATCTCTGGGTTTGCAAGTTTAGGGATCCTGCGAAAAGAGATAGAATAGTCTTGCTCGCACTTCTTTGAGCGTTGTTTATAAACATATGAAATCCTACGTTAATTGAAGTGCCCTAGTCTGAAGAGACTTTTACAATGGGACGCAATGTAGGCTTGACTGATGTGTAAAAAGGCGAGAGCTGGTGGTTGCCTTGGCATTTGTCACTGGTTTTCCTTCTCACTGTCAGATAGAGGCTCTATTAATTGAACCACAACAGCAACTTTTGGCTGTATTTTTGACTGGGAGGCATTGGCCTTGCTTTTACCAGGCACACTACTTTTTTATGCCCTTATTTTTTATTCCAGTTCTTCATTTATGGGCATTGACCTTGCTTTTACTAGGTACACTGCTTTTTTATGCCCCTAGTTTTTGATTGCTTGAGGAACTAATCTAGACAAGTTCAAGCAAACGCCGTTGTTCATGTTTTGTCGGCGCTCCTGATTATGCTGCTCGAATGGAAGTAACTTCTGCTTTGCCTCCATGTAAGGGTAAATTTACAGACTCAATTGAGTTGTACAATGGATACAAATGCGTAAAGAAAGAATTGCTCTTCATGACTCTATGGCACTTAAATTAACGCGAGTGTTCATATGTAATAAAGACACTCGAAGATTGATGCAAGTGCAAGCAAGAGAAACGCTATCCCTTTTCTCACCTCGTGATGCTGACTTGTCTTTGACTTGCCCCAATGTGGGGTGGTTTTTTGACGGGGATATGAGAGAAGCTTCACCAGTGTATGGGGCTCGGTGAGCGATGGAATGCCTCTCACTATTTTGGTTATCGTACCATTCGCGAGAGAACTCTTTACCCTGCAGCCATGGAATCTTCTGCACTCATCTCACAAGTGTATAGATAGGGGGGATTGTGTGTAGGATATGGCTTGCCTTTCATCATTCTGACGTGCCTCATCCAGCATGCTCAATTAATCTTGTATTCTTCACTTAGCTGTCTATTCTAATAATCCTTAATAGAATCAAAGATTTAGACAGACAAAATCATCATGCAAAATTCACCTGGAAAAATGCATGCAGTGTATGATGTGATAGAGTTTGTACTCTCAAAATAAATGAATGGCTTTTACTCAAGAAACCCTATTAACAACTGTAGGGGTGTTTACTTGGTGGAACGGTATTCACAAATGTGTTGAAATTTGAACATTAAAAGAGTTATTTACAAAGGAAATTTACAAATGTGTGTCGCTAGATTGCTCCTATTGAATGGGGAGATGCTACACGAACAAACAGCTAGAGATTGATGGCTTGGTCGGACGTCTTTGTTTTTGCCCCGGGATTGGATCAGTTGATTTGTCCTATTTAACCATTTAATCGGCTCTTGAATCCCAATGCTTCCCGTCAATATGAGTTCAGAGAGTGAGTGTTAGAAATGATGCCAAGTTACCTTCCCTCCAGAGTTTATTTGGGTTGGCTTTTAGGGGAGTTGCTGACGGCCTCCTTTACATTTCAATACTTCCTTCGACTGGCTTTTCCTACTTGTGGCCACATACGCATGATTGCTGGTCGTTGATCGATTTTCAACGCTTTCCTTCTGTGGAATTTCTCCTTCTGCCTTTGAATATAGCAGCATTAGGCAAAGTCATATACCTCAAGCTTCTACGGAACTTGAGATGGACAATCAAAACTTCCAATTCTCCGACGGTAATTACTTCTTGCAAGAGAATGTGTCTGGAACAAGAAGTAAGGTCTTCAGATTTTAAGATTGTTGATTGGGACAGAAGGTTCCTTTCAACCAGACTGGTTCTTAAATGACATGTCATTTACACCGAGCTGGGCGAAATTGACATGGACTACTCTTGCGCGTCCGTCGATTTGCTCAAGTTATGCCATTGAGTTTGCTACTTGATTTTTGAAACTTCCTTAAATGCTAATGATTACCATTCACTTTTCCCCATTGAGTCAACCAAACACACATTTTTTTTATGATGGTGTAAATACATCACTCATATATAAAGGTGCATAGGCATTTTCATTATGATAGAGGAGTGTTTGGCAATGCCAGATGATGAACATCTTTCAAGGATAGTATTTTTTTACAGCATCGGAATTAACTGGTTTAGAGAACTCTCGCCCATCCATCTCAGTTAGGATTAAGGCTCCTCCGGGGAGTATCTTCTTTATTACATAAGGACCCTTGTAATTTGGGGCGAACTTGCCTCCGGGCTCTGGAAAGATTGGCAGCGTCTTTCTCAAGACTAGCTCATTTACTTCGAAGTGCTTGGGTCGCACTTTTTGGTTAAATGATCGAGCTATCTTCTGTTGATAACATTGACCGTGACAGAGGGCTTTCAATCACTTTTCATCAATCATGTTCAGCTGCTCGAGCCTTTGTTGTGTCCATTCCTCCTTAGATAATCCTACCTGGGATAAGATCCGTAGGGAAGGGATTTCTACTTCCACAGCAAACCGCCTCCATACCGTAAACCGGGAGAAAGGGGTTGCTCTGTGGAAGTTCGAATCGAGGTTCGATATGCTGTTAGTGCGAAGGGTAATCTTTCATGCCAGCCGCGGTAGTTTTTAGCTGTCTTGGCTAGGATTCTCTTGATGTTCTTGTTGGCGGCCTCCACGGCTCCATTCATTTGTGGACGATAAGGGGACGAGTTCAGATGTCGGATTTTGAACTCAGAAAACAATTGATCAATCAACTTGTTGTTCAGGTTTGACCCATTGTCGGTGACGATAGCTTCCGGTACGCCATAACGGGCGATTATGTCATGCTTGATAAACTTCATAACGTTTCGTGCAGTTACGCTTGCATAGGATGTGGCTTCGATCCATTTTGAGAAGTAATCGATTGCGACCAAAATGAACCGGTGCCCGTTTGATGCTTTCGGGTTGATTGGGCCAATTACATCGATGCCCCACATTGAAAATGGCCATGGCTCAGATAATTGATGCAGTTCGGTTGGAGGGATATTTACCTTGTCCCCGTGAATCTGACAACGATGACAGCTTCACACATGTTGGGCGCAATCGCCTTCTAAAGGGAGCCAGTAATAACCTAATCTCATTATTTTCTTGGCCAACATGCGTCCATTCATGTGAGGGCCACATACTCCCTCATGTATTTCTCGCATTATTCGTGTGGCTTCAGTTGCGTCAACACACCTTAGCAGGACTGAGTCATATGATCTTTTGTACAGATTTTCACCACTGACGAAGAACCTCGAGGCCATTTTTATTAGGTATTTTCGATTAGAGGGAGTGCTTTCTTTAGGGAATTCCTGCTTCTGGATGTACTTCATGATATCGTAATACCAGGGTTTCCCGTCGGGTTCTTCAGTTATAGTCATGCAGTGGGCTTGTCTTGCCAGGACTTCAATCTTCAAGGGCTCTACTTCCAACCCCTTTGTCACTTGCAACATAGATGATAGCGTTGCTAGTGCATCAAAGAACCGGTTATGAATTCTAGGTAGATATTCGAACGAGACGTCCTGGAATTCTCCCACCAATTTTTCCAAGTAGTCGTGATAAGGCACTAGTTTGGCGTCTTTTGTTTTCCACTTGCCCAAAGTCTGACGGATAATCAAGGCAGAATCACCGAACACTTTTAGTTTTGTTACTTCCATTTCGATAGCCATTTGCAGGCCGAGGATGCATGCTTCGTATTCGGCTATATTATTGGTGCACGGAAACATTAATTTTGCAGCCACAGGATAATGTTGTCCATTTGGGGATATTAAGACTGCCCCGGTGCCTGAACCTAACAAATTTACAGCTCCGTCAAAGAACATAGTCCATGTGTCCTCTTCTACTGTTAAAATTCGGTCGTCTGGGGAATGATCCTCACATACTTCTTTAGGGCAATTTGCTAACATATAAGCAATTACCCGACCTTTAACTGATTTTTGTGACGTCATCTGGATGTCGAATTCTGAGATCAGGATTTGCCATTTGGCCAATTTTCCCACCAAGGCCGGGCAAACGAGCAAATACTTGATTGGGTCACTCTCAGTTACAAGGAATGTTTGGTAATGCAAGGTATCTTGCCGGAGTCTGTGCAGCACCCATACCAATGCAGCGCATGTTTTCTCGACTTGGAGTAGTTTTGTTCTCGAAGTGGTGAACTTTTTACTCAAATAGTAAATGGCTCGCTCCTTCCCATCATGGGGTCCTTTCGTGCCAACATTGCACCTAAGGATTCATTATTGATGGTAAGGTAGAGGGTCAAAGGGTGTCCTGGAGTCGGAGGTACTAAAACCGGGGGTTTCATCAAGTACTGCTTTAAATTTTCAAACGCCAGTCGGCAGTCGTCATCCCATTTGATTTGTGCACCCTTCCTGGGAAGTTTAAAGAAAGGTTTTGTAGTTTCGTAAAGCTGGGAAATGAATCGCGCAATATAATTTAGTCTTCCCGGGAGGTTCCGAACTTCTTTTACGTCGAGGGAGGAGGCATCTCAAATATCGCTTTAGTTTTTGATGGGTCCACTTCTATCCCTTTACAGCTCACAATGAATCCAAGTAATTTGCCGAGAAGTTGCCCCGAACACACATTTTTGGGTTCAAGCGCAACTTAAAGCGGTGAAGTCGATTGAATAATTTTTCTAGGGTCTTTACATGGTCCTCTCCGTGTCCGGTTTTAGCGATCATGTCATCGACATATACTTCAATTTCTTTATGCATCATGTCATGGAAAAGGGTGGTCATGGCACGTTGGTGAGTTGCTCCAGCGTTTTTTAGGCCAAAGGGCATGACCTTATAGTGAAAAGTCCCCCATGGAGTAATGAACGCCGTCTTTTCCTTGTCTTCCTCTTTTATTTTTATTTGATTGTATCCCGAGAATCCATCCATGAAAGAGAAAAGTTTGAATCCGGCAGTACTGTCCACAAGAATGTCTATGTGAGGTAGCGGAAAATCATCTTTTAGGCTTGCTTTGTTCAAATCGCGGTAGTCGACACAAACCCGGATTCGACCATCTTTTTTCTTTACTGGCACAATATTTGCTACCCAACTAGGATATTGCGAGACTTCGAGGAAGCCTACTTCCAGGAGTTTCATCACTTCTTCTTCAATCTTTTTTGACAACTCAGGCTTAGTTCTCTTTAGCCGCTGTTTCTTGGGGGCTACATCAGGGTTGGTTGGCAAGCTATGCTCCACGATCATTGGATCGAGGCCTGGCATATCGGCATATGACCATGCGAATACGTCTTGATACCTTTTTAGGAGGGCAATTAAGCTTGCGGCTTCTTCTTTAGGAAGGTTTGCGCCAATCTTTATCTCCTCGGACCTTTCGTGCCTGCCTAGGTTGACAATGACGGTGTCTTCAGTAGTAGAGGGTTTTGTTTCTTTGTGGCGCTTCCAATTCCGTTGAATTTCGTCGGAATCATCAAAATCATCATCTAAGTCATCAGAATTGCTATCATGGCTACTTACGGTGTTGGTCTGGACCGTTCCCACACCCTCGCCTGTCGCTAGATTATTCCTGTGTCATAGAGTAGATAGGCTAAGGGAACCAATAAGGTTAGTAGCATGCATGCTTCATTCTTTTGAAAAGGTGATAAATTGTTCTTGAAGATTTAGGACAAGGAAACATGAGGAGACCTGGGCCTCAGATTTCTTCCTTCATTTGACGGCTGGCTATCATCAACGGGCCGGTTTGGTGTGTCTCCTCATGCCCTCAAAATGTTTTCAACTTTTATTTATTAGTAGATGGATTTACATGGTGATTTCAAAAATAGTTCTTTGATTGGAACTGATGTCGAAAACGAAACAAGCCAGACTTTGAGAAATATGTACAGGCTCCCACGTAGGGGAGTATGCAGAGGAATTAAAAAGGACTCTACTCGAGCGGGTCTTCACCCATTTCCCCTGACGGTCCTTCGTTGATAACGCCCACGAAGAAGTCTTCATACCAGTCGCCAGCCGTGTCTCCCTATGCTCCCGGTTTTGCGGATTTCAGATCATCCATGCCTTCCCATCCATCAGGGACGATGTTGTGATGATGCTCACAGAAATTTTGGGGGATTGAATAGTCGACATAGTAGTCAAATTTACTACTTGGTTGGCCCAAGGTGTCCATGACCGCCTCTCCTCTACGTGCTTCCTTAGCATGCTCGGGGAACATGGTACGGGTACTGGGTACCACGAGAAGGTGATCCTTGCCAAAACACAGCCATGGAGAGCGGAATGTGAATACCCCAGCATCTAAAAGATCCTGAACCTTGTCTCTCAGGATGGTGCAGTTATCTAGCGAGTGTCTTAATTCCCCCGAATGATAATCACATTGCTTGGATGGATCATAATCAAGGAAGTATTCGGGAGTAGGATGGCTTGGTTCCCTACCGATTATCCCTTGCTCTACGAGGATGGGGAAAATAATGGCTATTGATTTAGGAAGAGGCGAATATGGCCGAGTGCTTCTTTGGGACAAGGGTAGCCGTGCCCCTTGCCAGGTCGTGTCAGTATGGTCTTCTTCATTTACTACCAGCTCCTCATTGTGACGAGAGCGGAATGCACGGGTGGCCTGAGCGAAGTTTTCTGTCAGGTGGTGTACGGTCTCGCGCAATTCTTCGACTTGGTGTTGAAGCTGGATGAACGAGAAGTTATCGCATGTCTCTTCTTGCTCTTCCTCAATGGCACCTATGAAAATGTCCCCGAACATGGTGGTCATGTCATCTGGCCCCTCCTTCTTTATAAGTGAGGGCCAAGTCGTGTCTTCCGGGAGTATAGGCAACTTCGCGCTTCCGGGGTTGGACCATTTTGAAGTATTCACTTCTTCTTCCTCATGCACCATCTTGGCTGGGCCTGGGAAAGTTTCCTTGAGACGGGGATATACGAGGCCGACTTTTTTCTTTGCTTTTATATCCGAGGAATATCCTAAACCGATAGTGTATGGTCTCCTCAAGGCTTCAATAGGCTGACGGATGCCCTGGCCTCTCCTACCAAGCCCTTGTCCCGGAATGAAACCATGTCCAACCATGATTTTTCCTACCATGATTGCAGCGCTTGATTCCTCGGGGACGAGAGGCAAAGTCCCTCGAGTTTCATGTATAGTAGACACGAGCTCGAACGATTGATAGCTGGCTTCGCTTTTGTCACTAGGTTCGACATAAGGGATGGCCGTCTCGTGGTAGATGCGGTGATCTTCTTCTCCTCGGACCGTTATCGTTTTCCTCCAACCACGAACTTCACACTTTGGTGGAGGCTTGAAAGGTCTTGCTCTGCGACGTGGATCCATGGGCGCCCTAAGAGGAAATTGAACGCAGTGGGGATATCCATCACCTGGAACAAAATTTTGAATATGGTTGGGCCAATTTGAATGTCGAGCTCGAACAGAAGTCTTGGCTACCTGGATCCATGATCTCTCTATTTTAAGGCGACGGAGTGTCGTTAGTGGACATATGTTAAGAGCAGATCCGTTGTCAATCAGCACTCGAGCGACGTGAGATGTGTTGTACTTGACTGATATGTAGAGGCCCTTGGTATGTCCTCTACCCTCCTCGGGAATTTCTTCATCGAAAATGCCATTTGATCTTTTAAAAGGATGGTACCGACAAATTCCTCGAGTTTGTCATGCTCAATCGTTTCGGGGACATGTACTTCACTTAGTACTTTCATGAGGGATTTCGGTGCTTGACGGATGTTTGAAGTAATTCCAGCGAGAGAGATCTGTGCTGGTGATTTTCGTAGTTGTTCCACCACATTATATTCACTGGCCTTAACTACGGCCAAAAATTCCCTGGCTTCTTCGTCAGTGACGGGCTTAGCAGACTGAGCATTTGCTTGAGCATAGGTTCTCCCAGATCTTGTGACTAAACCAACATCAAGGTCATAAGACCATGGTACTGCATTGTTGTACTTGTATTTGTAAGGCTGGGGAATCTCGATGACTATAGCTGCTTCTGCTGTTGATGCTTGAACAATGGCTTCTTTCCTTTCAAAGACGCTCTCAGGTGAGGCGGAATTCTTCTTTTCCTCTTCTGCATTTAGCGCGGAAAATTCTTCCTCCCAGTTGATGAGGACTTGCGATATGGTAGAAACTATCTTTGGCGTGGCCGGCGTACATGATTATTTTGGCCTCTATCATTCTTAACACCCTTTCCTTCATTATTGCAAAGGGTGGTACTTCATCACTTGGATAATACCCGGTTTCTACTAGCCCTCGATAGATGTCAACAATATGTGTATTGACATTTCTGATTTGACCGCTTCAGAACTGGATATCATGTTTACTTTGTCGGCATGATCGGGGAGCGGATTGCTTTGGACATTTGGCTTTGCGGTTTGGAATGAGAAGGCCTTGGTATCCGGTGAGGTTCGGATTCGATGCTTAAGGATGAAACACTCATCAGTTGAATGGCCTATTTCTCCCATGTGATAGTCACATTTTTTGGACGGGTCATAGCTGGAGAAATTTTCGGCGTTGGGTCGTCTTGGCTTAGTTGAAAGGAGGCTTCTGCTCCGGAGGATTGCCAAAACCTGGGAGGGAGATCTAGGAAGCGGAGTGAATTGTCTTCGGTTGTTGTAGCGTTGGGGTGGACGGTTATTAGTCTGTTGTTGGCCTGTGTTTGTCTGAACGGTCGAGAGGTGACTGGTGTTTGCAGTGTAGGTGGCATTGACATCAATCAGGGGCTCTTTATCTTTTTTCATGTTGAGCCTTCTGCCGACACGTGCAGGCTCAGTGAACCAGCCGTCCCTTAAACCTGTCTCAATCTGCTCTCCCACTAGAATGAGCTGGTTGAATGATTCAGCGATCGTAGTCACCATGCGATTGCGGTATTCATAGGGGAGGGTTTTAATGAACATTTTTCTTAGTTCAAAGTCAGTTGGCTCAGGACTGATCTGGGCGGCGAGATTCCTCCATCTAATAGCATATTCTTTGAAAGATTCCTGCTTTTTCTTTTCCGTGCGATCAAGATCCTCACGAGAAGGGGTAATGTCCATTATGAATTTGTACTGTTTGAGGAATGCCTCACTTGCTTCACTCCATGTTTCAATGAGGTTTATGTTCTTTTTGATGTACCACCTCAAGGCGGGACCTACCAGGCTTGACTGGAACAACTGGATCATTAAAGGTACATTATTAACGTACTGGGTCATTCGAACCAAATACATTTGCAAGTGAGCCCTTAGGCAGGTCGTGCCATCGTACTTTTCAAATTCAGGCATTTTGAATTTTTCTGGCATTTTGACCTTAGAGTAGATGGAGAGGTCTGTTGGAGTAGGATCTTGAAGGCCCTGCAGTTGTTTTAGCCTTTCTTCAAGTTTCTCAAGGCGTTTGTCATGTTCAGTCTTAGACAAACTGTTGGGTTTTGCTTTTTCAACTATGATTTAGTGCGTATCATCCTCCAATTCGGGCATGTTATCATCGATATCACTTCCTTGATCACCTCGGGTGGACGATTGTGGTAACAATACTTCGATCGAGGCTGGGGCAGGGGCCAATTTGCCTTGGAGAGTTGTTGAAGCACATTGAAGACTTGCTTCATTCACTTTCTATAATCTCGACACGGCTTGACACATTTTCTTCAGCCATCCTAGCTTTTGGATTTGGCGAATATGACTATGTTGTGATTACCTGTATTTGCGCAAAACGGAAAGAACATAAGCGAGAGAAACAAACGGAATATTGGCCCATGGCAAGGGTCGAGTCATTTTTACTTATTAACAGGGGAAATATACAATGCCGAAAGGGCTCTTCAAACAGGGTACAAAAGATAGAGCGATCCTACTATTCACATTTAGACATATTCACAAAAAAAACCAGACTGCCCATTTTCATATGCGATGGGAAGCTCCAGTCTTGTGAAGCCGCTTGCTCCTTCGTGCTAGCTTTGATATGTGTTTCCTGCTTGTCTCCAAACTTCTTTCTAGAGTTTTAATTCGTCCTTGCAGAGTAAGCTTATCAGCCACATCGGGGATTCTTTGGTTGCGGTTCCTCGGGATTTATGTGGTTGAGGATGTAGAATGTGGATGCATGATGAGCCTTTTCTTGCCCCTTCAATCTTCTGGGTACGATAATCTTTTCTGGGTGACATCTACTCCATGCATCTTGGATCATGCAGATTTCTTTCGAGTAATCATAACCGGTATGGGTGAAAGGGATTCGGAACAACCCCGGCTTGAGTGGCGGTGGGATTTCTTGGAGGACCTGTCGACGAGCCACCCTATGTGGATAATATGAGGTAGCTCGGAGAGGCCCGGTGGGATGGGGTTGTAATAATTAAGCGCAAAACGCGCCTCTCCCGCAATGAACCATTTAGTTCGCCATAGGAATGTCTCGGGGACGGGGTTTTTTAATAAGTTAATCCATCGAGAATATTCCTCATTTGGGAGAGTACTTTTCCAAGTTTTGAAACTTTTGAAGTGGATGTTTGAATTTGTTGATTCCAAATATTTGCATGAGGTGCCCAAATCCTTTGATATGGGAAAAGAACCACATCTGTAAAATTTCCGGGGCGGCCCTCATGATTTTTTCTTTGTTTTCCTTAAAACGGTTAAGGGATAAAAATGTTTCAGCTAAAACCATGTTCACATATCCTGCCCCAAAAGTGACTTGATTTATCACCCATGCCATTGAAGGATTTATGGCATTCTTCCTATAGGGGAAGATAATAAATCCAAAGAACGCTAAGAGGAAGATTTTGCTTTTTTGGTTCATCGATTGTTTTTCAAAACATTCAGTTAAAGATGATAGCGGGAAAGCATTGTTGTTGGCTTCAACAATTTCTCTTACCGAATGATTTTTCAAAAACCGTGATAGACTAGCCACAGGGTCAATGCTGATCGGTGGCTTGACAAGCTCTCTCACTAGAGGCATTCCTATGGCGAGACTGTATTCTTCCAAGGTCGGAGTCAGTTCAAATTTGCCGAACATGAAGGTGGATGTTTCAGGACACCATAAATGTGGCAGTGCTTGCATGACGCCAGAGTGGATATTGACCTGGAGCAACGGAAGGAGATGACCGATGCTTGCTTTGACACACTCTTGGCTGAGCTGATCTAACTGATTCCACCATCTGAGGAGCTCTTTCTTGGGAGTAGGAATGAACTGGATATCGATTCTTCCCATCACATATGAGAAAGGGCGTTACACGATCTTACCCTATGCCATGAGCCAATAAAAACACTGTATAAAAATAAAGAAATTACTTTATTTTTAAAGAAAATGGCAAGCACAGAGACATGCACATGGGACGTGCGGCTCGATTTCTAACTCAGAAGGTTTGTTGAAATTAAAAAGGTATCCGCCCGTCGCAGTCTCGCGTTGGCAGCGTACCCTCTTAACCTCGGCTAAGAAATTCGGGGAAAAGAAAGGCAACCTCTACATCGCAGTCTCGCGTTCGAGGTCGTATCTTTCTTAACACCATCCTAAATATCCTATGGCGTCCCAGGTCCGGCGGCCGGGTTGTGTGTGCCATGTGTAGTGTTTAAAACAGTAAAGCATGCACAGCAGTTTATAATCACAAGATAATCCATTTTAAGCAAAATTAAAATAACTTTCTAAGTTATTGACCTGCATAAAAAAAAACTAAGTCAGTAAATAATTTAAACAAGACAAAAATGGCCTAAGTCTTCAAGTCCCCAGCGGAGTCGCCAAGCTGTCGCGACCTCTTTTTTCTGGCGCCCGCAATCGGGTACGGGCGCCTAAGGAGGCTAATGGCTCGGCTGAATTTATTATGCCCGGACTCTCCCAAGTCCACCAATTCACGACTTTAATAGTCTAGGTTTTTAACTTGTAAGTTAATTTTTAAAACGGAGTCGCCACTAATCAAATTGGGGTGGGTTGATTAGAAACCCATGCGAAGTAATGGGAGAAATACTTGCTCCTGCGCAACCAGAGAAATTAGGATCGGGGACTTGATTACACTAGTTAATCACTAATGCCCTTTCGGTACCTAATCTTGTTTAAATCCTGAGGTTTTTTGGATGTTTGAGGGATTTTCCATGCAATTTGGGGAGGAAAAACATTTTTTGGATCTTTTTCTTTTTTTTTTTTTTGACACAAAAGGGATTTTTTTTTTTGGGATTTTTTGGTATTTTTTTGGAAAATATGGAATATTTTTGATATTTTTTTTTTCTGAAAATAAAATATTTTTTTAATATTTTTCAACATATTTTTGGAAAATAAATTATTTTTGACTTTTCTCGATTTTTTAGAAAATAAAACATTTTTCAATATTTTTTAAACATTTTTCGATTTTCTGGAAATTAAAACATTTTTTAATAATTTTTCGAAAATAAATTATTATTATTACTTTTTTTGAAATATTATTTATTATTTATTATTAAAAATATTATAAAAACCGGCCGGGTTGGATCCGCGGGTTGGGTCCGACCGGGCCGACGACCCGCAACGCGGGCCCGACTCGGATTTTTTCTCCTTTTTTTTTTTTTTTTTTTTTTTATAAATGAAACGGCGTCGTCGCCGGTGTTTAGGGACACTCGGCCCGACCCAAAAAAACCGGCTCCGCGACCCGACTCCCTGGCGAACCCTACCCGGATCCGACCCGAATCGCGACCCGGCTTTCCGCCGCCCACGCAATTTGCGGAATCCCTACCCGGTTCCCGATCCGGGTCCGACCCGACAACCCGGGGTCGCGACCCTGAAAATCGGGAACCCTAGGGTTTCCGAATCGCGGCGTCGAGGAGGGAGAGGGCTGAGGCACAATGACGGAGACTACGGCGACGGCGGCGGCGACAGCGACGGCGGCGACGAGGATTGGACTGCGGAGGGGGGGTGAGGCTATGGTGACGGTGATGGTGACGGCGGTGGTGGCGGCAGCACTACTTGTTCGCAACGATGGCGTCAGGACGGTGGTGGCTGACAAAGGGCTGCAAGTGCGGGCGGCGGCGACGGCGGATCGGTCACGGCGACGGCTTCAGGGGGGAACGACAACGATCTTTCGAGGCAACGACGTCGGGATTAGGTTGAGGCGACGGCGTTGACACAGCGCCCAGCAGCAAGAACCCCAAATCCAAGGCGCAAATCTCGGCCGGACCTTCCTCGGCCTCGATTCTCTCTCACTCTGGCCAGATCCGAGCCTCCACCGGCCGGATCTGACCTTCTCGAGGTCGCTCGCCGGCGGCCTCCCCCGAAGTCTCTCAGTGGGAGGTCGGCCGAGCTCGCGACCCGATTTCTCTCTTGCTTACTCTTTGATTCCTCCCCCGAAGTCTCTCAGTGGGAAGATCTCGGAGCTCGCGATGTGTCGGTGCCGACGGAGGTGCTCCGCTATTTATAGGCGAGGGGGTCCGGTCGACGGAGGAGCTCGGCCGTCGGTCTTTGGCTTGCCGACCGGAACCTCCCGGCTGAACCGACGTCTCATCTCAGCATTAAAGGCGCGCATTGAAGGCGCCTGTGCGTCGTCCTTCCCTTCGGCGGCCTACCTCCGTTCCTCTTTACCATAGGCTGCCCTTGAGCGCGTCGCCGGTCGCCGCGCGTGATGCACAGAGGCACAGAGAAGAAGAAGGAAGGAGAAGGAAGAAGGAGGGGGAAGGGTTAGGTCGCGCGGGCCGGGCCGTGGGGGCTTGCGTGAGGGAGAGAAAAAAAGGGGGGGGGGGTGGGCTCGAAGGCCCACCCCAATGGGCTGCCTTTTTGTTTTTATTTTTGTTTTTATTTATTATTATTTTTTATTTGGTTTTTGTTCATTATTCCGAAAAAGACAAAATAAATAAAAACTTAATTAATAAAATAAAATAAACCTAATTAAAATTGAGGCGTCAACAATGAACAAATAGTGCATGCTGACACTGGCAAACTTCTTCTGGTGAGGAAAATTTTTCTTACTCCTCGAGATGACACTGGAGATAGGTGGCTGCGTACCAATATTTTTCATTCTGCTTGCACAATCATGGGAAAGGTGTGTGAATTAATTATTGACTTTGGTTGTTGTGAGAATATAATTTCTGAAGTAGCGGCAAACAAGCTGAAGTTGGAATTAAAAACGCACCCTACGCCTTACAAAATGTCGTGGTTAGAGAAAGGCGCTGAGGTAACTGTTTCAAAACGATGCCTTGTTAATCTGTCCATTGGTTCTGTTTATAATGACAAGATATGGTGATGTTCTACCGATGGATGCTAGTCACATTATTCTTGGTCGACCATGGCAATTCGATAGGAGGACTACGCATGATGGTTATCGAAATACATATTCTTTTGAATTTGGAGGCAAGAAGATTACATTGGCACCTAGTAGGGAACCTTTGAAAACTCCTGTAGTTGAGAATTCCTTCTCCCCTACGTTGCTTACAATGAAGGATATGAAGGATGCTTTGAAAGGAGTTTGTATCTTGTATATTTTGCTTAATAAAACATGTGAGAAGAATGAAGTTGCCTCTGTCATACCTCATCGAGTTCAACCTCTTTTGGAAGAGTTCAAGGATTTCTTCCCGACGGACTTACCCATTGGACTCCCTCCTATGAGAGATATTCATAATCAAATTGACTTGATGCCTGGAGCCTCTTTGCTGAATCTCGCTCATTACCGAATGAGTCCGACCGAACATGAGGAATTGCATCGACAAGTCATGGAGCTATTGAATAAGGGTTTTATAAGGGAGACCCTCAGTCCGTGTGCCGTTCCAGCTCCTTTAGTGCCTAAGAAAAATGGTACTTGGAGGATGTGTGTCAACAGTAGAGTGATCAACAAGATCACCATCAAGTATCGATTTCCTATTCCTCGCCTTGATGATCTCTTAGATCAACTTTCTGGTGCAATTATATTCTTGAAGCTGGATTTGAAGAGTGGATATCATCAAATTAGAATCAAACCCGGAGATGAATGGAAGACAGCATTCAAAACGAAATATGGGCTATATGAGTGGCTAGTCATGCCATTCGGATTGTCAAATGCACCATTGACATTCATGAGGTTTATCACTTAGGTGTTGAAGCCTTTTCTAGGAAAGTTTGTTGTTGTTTATTTTGATGATATCTTGATTTTTAGCAAGTCTACTGATGAGCACTTGCAGCATCTTCAAGAAGTATTATATGTGTTGAGGCAGGAACAATTGTATGCGGCTCTCGACAAGTGCTATTTTATGGTACCACAAATCCTTTTCTTGGGGTTTCATATTTTGAAGAATGGCATTTTGGTGGATGATTCTAAGATCAAGGTGATTCGAGAATGGCCAACTCCAACAAATGTGCATGAAGTGCGAAGTTTTCATGGCCTCGCTTCGTTCTATCGACGGTTTATTGCGCATTTTAGCACCATTGCAGCCCCACTCACTTCTTGCATGAAGAAGGGAGTTTTCGAATGGACAAATGCAGCTTAGAAAAGTTTTGAACAGCTCAAAGAAAAATTGAGCATAGCCCCGGTACTTGCATTGCCTAATTTTGATCTTGTTTTTGAAGTGCATTGTGATGCATCAGGTATTGGCATAGGAGGAGTTCTAAGTCAAGGAGGTCGACCCATCACCTTCTTTAGTGAAAAATTGAATGGTGCCAAACTTCGTTACAGCACCTATGATATGGAATTCTATGCATTATTTCGCACACTTGAGTATTGGCGGCCATATCTTATTCATCGAGAGTTTATTTTATATACTGATCATGAAGCTCGAAGTATATTTCCAGACAGCAAAAGCTTAACTCCAGGCGTGCAAAATGGGCTGAATACATCCAGGAGTTCACTTTCATTATTAAGCACAAGGCTGGAGCTCAGAATCAGGTTGCCGATGCCCTTAGTCGAAAGAAGAGCTTGCTCTCTACAATGCATTCTACTGTTCTTGGATTTGATTCTTTTCTGGAGTTATATCAAGAAGACCCCTACTTTTCCAAGATCATTCTCGATGCACATGAAAAGAAGCTTGCTGATTTTACTGTATGTGATGGTTTTCTTTTCAAAGGAAACCATTTATGTGTGCCGGACTGTTCTCTTCGGCAAAGGGTGATCGATGAAGTTCACCATGAAGGAGATTTTGTGCGTGACAAAACTGTACAACTCATCTCAGCGAAATACTTTTGGCCTCACTTGAAACGTGATGTACATCGACATGTGATGAGGTGTCGACGTTGCCAAATTGGAAAGGGACAAGCTACTAATGCTGGCTTTTATTGGCCCTTGCCAATTCCACATGCCCCATGGGAGGAGATCTCTATGGACTTTGTCCTTGGACTACCACACGCAAACAAAGGTATGGATTTGATCTTTGTTGTTGTCGATCGATTTTCAAAAATGGCACATTTTATTCCATGTCGAAAAATTATGGATGCTTCGCATATTGCCGACTTATTTTTCAAGGAAGTCTATAAGTTGCATGGCATTCCGAAGACCATTACTTCGGATCGGGATACAAAATTTCTTTGTCATTTTTGGCGACAACTGTGGAAGAATGTTGGTACTAAACTGCAATATAGTACTGTGTTTCATCCCCAAACGGATGGACAAACTGAGGTCGTCAATTGAACATTGGGAAATCTATTAAGGACTTTGATCGATAATAATCCCCGTTCTTGGGAGACGCGGTTGTCACTTGGAGAATTTGCATATAATTGTGCTGAGAACCGTAGCACTGGATATAGTCCATTTATGATTGTATATGGTCGACAACCGAACACTGCTCTTGATCTTGCACCAATTCCTTTTGCTGAGAAGTCGAGCAGCAAAGTCGACAATATTGTTTCTCAAATGAGGACAATTCATGAAGATGTACGCCAAAGGCTAAAGAGCAAAACTGAATCCTATAAAACGAACATCGACAAGCGGCGGCGTGAAGTTATCTTTGAACCTAGAGATTTTGTTTGGGCTTATTTGCCACCGGAACGGCATCCCGTCTGAAATTATAACAAGCTTAGTGATTGAAAGCTTGGACCTCTCGAAGTTCTTGAGCACATCAATCCTAATGCGTATCGATTGAATCTTACTTCTCATTTGAAGATTCACGATGTCTTCAACGTTCGACATTTAACACCTTATGTGGGAGATTCTTCTGATGATGATGGCGAGAATTCGAGGACGAATTCTTTTAAAGATGGGGAGGATGATGTAGCCCGCATTGAAGACCAGCTCTTTTGACCAAGAAGATCGGCCCGCATTCAAGCTCGACAAAACCGAGAAGCCGTATCGATATCTTGAGTCCATCTCGGAAGTTTGAAAGACACCTTGGGAGCCATGAAGACGCTTTTACTAGTTTCTAGTTTCTATGCTATTTACTATTTTCCTAGTTTCAATGCTCTGTTTTTATTTCGTTAACGATATAAGCCATCCAATTTCTTGTAGAAGACGAACGACTTTTGATGAATGAAAAAACTTTGCTTTGAAGCAAGTATCGTGAACCTTGTAGAGTTCATACCCTTAAAAACCTAGAGGAGTTTTCACTCCGTCCTTGAAGAGTCGGAGCTTTCGAAATCTGCATCCTTGAAGAGTTGCAGTCATCGATCTAAAAGAATCGGTGCCCTTTCAACTTCCTTGGAGGCCTAGAAGAGCAACCAACGGAGTTTCTATCTTTTCCTGTTCTGTTCGTTATTTCCAACCCAAATTCGACCATCCTACAGTGCTTATTTCAGAAAACACAAAACAGAGAAATTATATATCCAGAAGTCTTTGTTCATTTAGCTTTGGAATCAGGTCAATCCGATCTGTATCGACAAAGATATGACTGTTCTCCTGAGCTTGCGCAGTGCTGAAATTTCTGTTCGTCCTATTTTCCCGTGTGCGAGTCATTCTCCCGATCCTACTGTTTGAGAAAGCCTAACCTTGGCTTGCATCAGCTTTCCCATGTGCTTGACTTGGATTTGATTGGTATCTACTTACCACCAACTACAAAACATATGTCAGGTCTTGTACACATCATAGCGTACATTAAGCTTCCAACAACACTATCATAAGAAACATATTGCATTTGTTCTTTCTCTTGTGGAGTCTTTGGACACATTTTATGGCTCAATCCTTCACCTTTTGTAATAAGAGTATCTATGGGTTTACAATCTTGCATACGAAATCGTTCAAGAACCTCATTTATGTATGTCTCTTGCGAAAGAGATAATGATCTCTTTGAACGATCCCTTGAAATCTTAACATCAAGAATGTATGTAACCTCACCCATGTCTTTCATCTCAAAGTTGGAAGATAACCAACTCTTGACAGTATTAACAAACTCCATATTGCTTCCAGCAATCAGTATATCATCAACATATAATGATATGATCATAAATTGATCTTTGGATCTTTTGATATATACACAATGATCCTCATCAATCATTGTAAAATCATATGCCATTATGGCATTATGAAAACGTATATACCATTGCCTTGACGACTGCTTAAGGCCATATATCGATCTCAAAAGTCAACATACCTTTGTTCTTGGCCTTTCAAAATGAAACCAACAGGTTGTTTCATATATATTTCTTCTTCTAATTCTCCATTGAGAAAAGCAGTCTTTACATCCATTTGATATAACTCAAGATCCATACTAGCTACTATTGCCAGAATAATGCGAATCGAGGTAAATCTCACTATAGGAGAAAATGTTTCCTTATAATCAATTCCTTCATGTTGATTATACCCATTTGCTCCAAGACGAGCTTTATGTCTTTCTATTGAGGCCTTAGCTTTACGCTTTATTTTGACAACTCACTTGTTCCCAATGGCTTTGCGTCCTTTTGGAAGATTAACCAGTTCCTAAACATGGTTTGACTTCATTAACTCAATTTCCTCTTCCATTGCATGCATCCATTTTTCCTTACTATGGCAATTTAGAGTCTTATTTACATTTCTTGGCTCATCTTCATCTTGTGGAGCAACCATAAAAGTTTCCTCTTCAATGTCAAAACGTTGACGGGAAATATTTTTGCGACTTGTTCGCCGTACGGGAGATTATACACTTTACACATCATTCCCCATTATGCTCCCACTCGGATTAGATAATGACGATATCATCTCATCATGTGGTTGTAATTGAGAGTGAGTTGAATTTAATTCATCTCTTCTCATGTTACTCCCACTTGGGCAAATTCTATTAAGTTCATTATATTGATCCAAGGTTTCAAATAGGGAGTAATCCTCACCTATTTCACCATTCTTAGGAAATTCATTATCTAAGAAAACATCCCGCGATTCAAATTCAGTTATGCTCCTACTTTTTTGCTCACCTATAAACACATACCCTTTCGAGTGTTTTGAGTATCTTAGGAAAATACTCTTATTGCCTCTAGGACACAATTTCCCAAACTTGTAAGAGGGCTCATGAGTATAGGCAGCACAACCTCACGGTTTAAGAAAGCTTAAGTTCGGTTTTCTATCTGTCCATAACTTATATGGAGTGGAAGTAACTGATTTGGAAGGCACACGGTTAAGTATATAGGTAGCAGTTAATAAAACATCACCCCAAAAGGTGATGGGTAAGTTAGCATGCACCATCATGGACCTAACCATTTTCAGTAGGGTTCTGTTTCTCCTTTCCGCAATACCATTTTGTTGAGGAGTATAGGGAACAGACAACTATCTTTCTATTCTTTTTTCATCACATAAATTTTTGAACTCATCTGATGAATATTCTCGACCTCGATTGGATCTCAATACTTTTATTTCCTTATCTAATTGATTTTCTACAAAACTCATTAACTTTTTGAAACAATTTAATGCTTCAGATTTATGAGAAATCAAATAGACATGTCCAAATCGAGTATAATTATCTATAAATGTGATGAAATAAACAGCCTTATGCCTTCCTCTCACATTCATTGGACTATCGATGTTAGAATGGATTATTTGCAAAGGAAATTCAGTTCTTTTATCTTTTTCAAATGGTTTCCTTCTTGTTTTTCCTGTTAGGCAATGCTCACATATGGGCAAATTGACCTTTTCAATATTGCCCAATAAGCCATCTTTGGCTAGCCTATTCATACGTTGTTGGCCAATATGACCAAGTCTAGCATGCCACACATTTACATCATTATCATATGAATTAGAAGACTTGAAGAGGGAATAATAAACATTGACATTATCATAGTCAACATTCAATACAATAAACCATCCAGAAAATAATCACAACCATAATAGTTTGTATTTAAATACAAATCTACACCATTTTTATGGAAGTTCAAACTAAAACCAAGTTTTACCAACATTAAAACAGACACTAAACTTCGACGAATCTCCGTAGCGTATAATACATCGTGTAGGAACAAAGTGCGTCCACCACCCATGTTTAATTGGCAGGTGCCAATCCCTTTTACTTCAGCTTTAGTGTTATTTCCTACATAGATCCATTTAGTTCTAGTCGGTATTTGTCGAAATTCCACGAAAGATTCTCTATCCTTCGCTACATGGTCTGTTGCTCCCGAATCTACAGTCCACAAAGGATTAGATTCAATTAAGAATACATAATTTGATACATGAGCAAAGTTCTCAAAAGTACAAAGGGTGTTTACCTTCTTTGGCTCACGACAGTTGCGAGCATAGTGACCTTTCTAGCCACAGTTATAACACTTCACCCTTGACAACTTTTTCATTCGAGAACGATTTCCTCTTTCATGTTGGTCAACTTTTGATTTCTTGCCCGAAGAACTTGCTCCCTTGCCTTTCCACCTTTTGAACGAATTAGGACGTTTGCGTTTGGAGCTCCAAACCCCTTGTAAGCTAGAACCAGCATAATAAATGTCAGTTTCTGACTTAGTCGCCAGGAGGCGGTCCTCTTCTAGCTCAAGATGGTGCACTGCATCCTCAAAGGTTTTAATGTTCTCGTTGTGAGTCAGGTACACCTTTATATGCTCCCAACTTTGAGGCAAGGAACATATCACTACTTGCACTTGCTGCTCATTAGTCAGGATATGGCCAGCATCCTTCAGCTCGTTAATCATGTTTGACATCTTTCTTAGGTGTTGTTTCATGGTCTGACCATAAGGCTTCTTGTAAGAGTCAAATCTTATAGTGAGCTGACTCAGTTTGGTCATCGATGTATGACCAAATCTTGCTGTCAATGCTTCTCACATTTTCTTGGCATTCTCAAAATGCCTAAACTCTCGCATGACATCATTCTCTATGCTACTGAGCAACGTAATGCGAGCAATGGAGTTCTTTCTCTTCCATGCAGCAAATGCATCCTTATCTCTTTTATGTTGTGCAGTGTTACCATCTTCAGGTTCTTCCATAATCAGGTTAAGAGCTTCTAGTGCCTCTTGCTCTTCCAACACATATTGGATTTTCATATGCCATATTTCATAATTATCGCCGTTCAGCTTCTTACATTTGTTCAATTCAGCGACTATGCTCTTAGTTGCTGAAGCCATCGATTTGAACATATCAGACACATATGCACGAATTATTAATGCCTATCATTTATGCATTCATTTTGCACAAACTCATTATATTAATGAATAATTTCAAATAAGGTTTCAGAATCAAAAGGTCACTATGTTTCCAATCATCATCCAAAAATCCTAACTTGAAATTATCATTAATATAATCTTCTATGCAAAATAAGTTCTTTGAAGCTGCAGAAACTTATATGAATTACCCACAATAGTTAATAATAACAGAAGCAATTGACATTGGACATCCATTAACAATAGAATAAAAATATTTCCACATAATGTAACCAATACATCAGTTGCTACAACGACATCAACTAGGTGGAAATTATTTACATAAGATATCCATAAAACATACTAAATAAACACCACTAGATACAGTTAACGCCAAGTCAAACTATGAATAGGGAAAGATCCTTTTAATTTCTTGGAAATTTCCTTTGTAAATTCATTAGGCACATTCGGCAACCACGGAAAAACAGACGGATATCCCTTAGGATTTCTCCTTCGCACATCCATCCCCCCCCCCCGCCGGATTGAACTCATTCCTTGGGTTGAAGTCTTTGTGGCTTCAATCCGATAATATTCATTCAAAAAAGCCACTACTAGCTTCTTATAATTAGGAACTATGTTGACCTCCCATAGGCGATTCAACACTCCTTGCCATTCTGGTGGAGTAGTATTTATTAAGAATCGCACTATCTCAAAAGCTGGTATGGGATAACCCTTCCAAATGACTTCTTGTATCTTCTGATTGATCTCGAGAATATGTTCAATTAAATTACCACTTTCCTATCGATAATCAGTCAACTCAGCTATCAACCTTAAAAGCCTTCTCTTTTGACTTTTTGACTGTGCGTGAATAGGTGTACGCATACAAAGGGGAGGTATTGTTCCCACAACAAATGTAGAACAAAAAGGGATTACTTACAATCCATAGGGACTTAATTGAAAAAGAAACACATGCTTCATTTTTTTTAACGGTCAACGATAAAAAAAGCAACGATAAATGAGGTCAACGGTCAAAAAGTCAATGGTCAACGCGGTCAACGGGTCAATGTAGACGGGTCGGGTCGGGTCAAATCGACTGACTCGGCTAGGTGATGTCATCGGCATGTGCCTAGCACGTGCGCGGGCAACCGCTCGCTGACGTCATGATGACATCAGTTGGCGTGTGTGCGCACACGTGGGGTAATTACCCCCGCGTGTGGCCGCATGCGCTAGCGGTTGCCGAGGTGCATGCGGCGCACGTGCCTACGCACACCATCTCGGTGCGTGCATTGCACGCGCCGACAAGGCTGTTTTTCTTGGCCACGCGTGGCGGCACGTTTGGCGGCCTCCGGCGGTGAGCTACTAGTCGATTTTCTTGTCTCGACGAGAATTACGACCCTGCACTATCAGAAATGAGTTTTGATTTACGGAAAATAAAAAAGGGGGAGGGGGCGAATAGTACGAGGTGTCGGGATTTTCGTCTCCGAGCGTCCGACGGCGGCGTTTCATGAAATTTCAACCAAAAGCAATTTATAAACATCAACAGTGATCGGGAAACATGAACAACATCGCTCTGATACCAATGTAGGGAAACAAATTCCCAAAAACAATCGATTCAATACCTAAACGATCGAATACAAAAAAAAAAAAAAAAGGTGCTCGGAAATATGTAACACCGATTAAAGGCATATCATGGAATCAGACATACCTTAATTGCCACAGATTAAGCACCGTCGTCGCAGTTTTATGAGGAATTCTTCGAAACCCTGGTTTCGTTCGTGGAGAGAGACGCGTACGGTTTCTGAAGGGAGAAAAGTGAAGAACGTAGAAACAGAGAAAACATGTATTTCTCTTTTCTAAAAAAAATGCAACTGCTCAGATAATCCCCCCCTTTTTTTTATTCTTTATATTACAGTAACTGTACTCTTCCATGGGTCCTTCACTTACGAGTCGGGTTTTGGCCCAACATGGGCGGACGGGTTTAAGTAGGCCCATCAAACATGAAAACCCATCACTTCCAATCAAAGATAAGGAAAAACATGACCTGTCAATGCATGTGTCGATCGCCCATTGCTGTGCTACACCTTGTGACCACCAAGGCATTCGGTGCCATTGTACGACTAATCACACAGATGTGCATAAGTGCGGGGCAGCTGGGTAGAGGTGCCTCGATGCCATCAATGATATGAGCTATTGGAATGTGACCTTTTTTTTTTCATTAATTGCAAATTAATTGGATAAACCCCTTCTTGCAAGGTGAAGTATGCCGCCTAATTACAGTTAAGGCGGGGTTTTCCTCCATTTTGGTTAGAAAAAAGTCATAACCCTGATTGGTGGTTTACAAATATGTAATGTTTATAACTTGTAACCCAACAATTAGAGAGGTATGATTAGAAGAGAGACGTGGAGTGACGAGAGATTGGAGGAACAATTGCTACATTAGTCAAGCTACATTTTCTTTTCAGTTAACGAGAGAGGGGCAATTGTAGGTTATATCCCATGTCTTATTTGGTGAGAAGCAGGATATTGCACAACAATAATAAACTAGGTACTGCAGTGAAGGAAGTGACTCGCCTCCTGTGGTGGTGGCCATTTTTCGATGGCGACCACTTGCTACAAATGACAGAGAGCATCCGAATGAATGAGACACGGAGAGTCGAAGGAACTCGATCACTGCTGGTTGCCGGCGTCGTCTCGGGGTTCGGTCATTATTGGGTGGTCACCCAAGCAAGGTGAACATCGTGGTTTGCGGTGGCCAAATCTACCCAAATCTCACTATCACCGTGCCATTAACGGACATAAACTCTTAGGTGACCACCATGCGACGGTCAACACAGCGCCATGGTAGCGCCTCTGAGTGGGTGAGAAGGAGGAACAAGCAAATTTTCGTTCATGGCAGCAATTATTAATCAAGGACGTTAATACGAAAAAATTATTTAAAAAATCCTAAACCTATTACACTTATGTCAATTCAATTGTAAATCTTTCATTTTTGTCAATTGAGTTACAAATTTTTTTTACATTTTGCCAATTAAATTCTTCCAATTAATTATGGTAGAAATTGGCTAACGTGGACATTAGCTATCCTACGTAGTGCGGATTGCGTTGACGTAGACAGCCTTGACGTAGACAATTTATGATAATATTTTAATATTATTATTATTTTTTTAATCTTCTCATTTAGCAATTGGCTAGAGGCGACATCAAGTGAGGCCAACCTCTCCCAACCATTGCAAGGATTGACCTCACCCAGGGACGAGGAGGAAGAAGATTGACTTGTTTGGATACGATTCCCTTTACTTCATTCTGGAAACCTGAAAGAGTAAGAAGACAATAAAAAGAGCCCGTCAGTTTAGCTCCACTTTCATGGCCATTTTCTACAACGGGCCGGGTTCGCCCCAGCAAATCGACAAACTGGGCTTCTGCGTTCGGTTCTGCTCCTTAATTCTAAACTTTACATTACCATATAGCAGCAAGATCCCAATTTACATCTTTGGATCTCCATTACTAAGCGAGATTCACCGAAAACATGTATAGAATATGGCCTTGAGCGGGCTTGGGCTTGGACAATTAACATGTCCAGCTCCCGAAAAAGAATTGTAGGGCATTAGAATATTCTTCATAGGTTTAAAAACCACTTTACAAATAAGAACTAAGAAGTCAAGATCTCTAATGCTATGATTTTTTGTTATTTAGAGATCACTATCGGAAGATTTATGAAATTTGTTTTCTCAAAAATGAACTTGACAAAGCAGATCTAAGAAACTTTGCGTATTGTAACTAAACTATAGTGTCCTTTAGTCCTTTTGTCTAGGAAAAATTTATAAGCATACGGAAAATCAGATCTTTTGCGGCACAATTGCATTGTTTATTTTATTTGGCAATATCTTTGTTCTCCAGCATTTTAGATTTATGTGTTATAAGGCATTGCTAGATTGACTCATTTAGTGAAAAGATCAATTTAATTGACGTTATCGTGTCCGGTCTGGTTTGATTATAGGTTTTGATGTTTGTTTATTTATTCATATATTTATGTTGATTCTATAATTCTATTCCGAACTTAACCCATTACTTCAATCCTCATATTGATTTTTTGAAGGCTCTACTGCTGAATACATAAACAGCATTGAGTACGTTGAGTATAGCCCATTTATGTCTCTTGTCTATGAGTGATTAGCCCATTAACAAACGGCACTTAAATTCACGTTTCCAGGGTAATATCAAGTTCTCAAATAACCACCATTCTTTCAAGCATTGTCAATTTTATCCAACTCTCTATTGTGACCATTCAAATCACGACCATGATGATGAAATTACTTAAATATAGAAATTAGAGAAACCATGTGCACAACCATGGTAATTTTCAAACTTACGAATTAGAGAAAGGAAGAAATCATGCGCATAGCCATGATGACGAAACCATGTCAAACCTAGGATTAGAGATATCATGTGCACAACCATGATGATGTCCAGACCAAGGAATTAGAGAAATGAAGAAATAATGTGCACAAGCATGATGATGAAATCATTGAAAAATGAATTAGCGAATCATTTGTACAACCGCGATAATATTCAAACCTAGGAATTAGAGAAAGGAAGAAACTATGCACACGACCATCATGTGCACAGCCATGATGATGTCCCAACCTAGAAAGTAGAGAAAGGAAGAAATCATGTGCACAACCATGACGATATCCAGACCTAGGAATTAGAGAAAGGAAGAAATAATGTGCACAAGCATGATGATGAAACCATTGAAAAAGGAATTAGTGAATCATTTGTACACCCACAATAATGGTCAAACCTAGGAATTAGAGAAAGGAAGAAACTATGCACACAACCATCATTTGCACAACCATGATGATGTCCAAACTTAGGAATTAGAGAAAGGAAGAAATCATGTGCACAAGCTTGATGATATTCAAACCTTGGAATTAGAGAAAGGTAAAAAATCATGCTCATAACCATGATGAGTCCAAATCTGGGAATTAGAGAAAGGAAGAAATCATCTGCACAACTATGATGATGAAACCATTCAAACCTAGAAATTAGAGAAAGTAAGAAATCATACGCACAACCATCATATGCACAACCATAATGATGTCCAAACCTGGGAATGAGAGAAAAAGAAGAAATTTTGCGCGGAGCCATAATGATGAAACCATTCAAACACAGGAATGAGAGAAATTGCGTGTGCAACCATGATGATGTTCAAACCTAGGAATTAGAGAAATGAAGAAATTATGCGCACAACTATCGTGTGCACAACAAGGATGATGTCCAAACCTAGGAATTAGAGAAAGGAAGAAATTATGTGCACAACCATCATATGCACAACCATGATGATGAAACCTTTCAAGCCTAGGAATTCGAGAACGTACAAAAACCATGAACACGAATCACGTTCCTTTAGGCCATGAAATCGAACAAAGAGATAGCAATAGCAGATTGACAAACAAACCCTGAACCCTAACTGACTAGTCCTTGAATGATTTGCAAAATCAATTAGACTCTCAATTAATAAAGAACGCAAAGAAGCTGAATCAGGAAATCGGCAAAACCATACCTCAGTTGCAAGGTACTCGAGGATGGCGGTGAGGTAGACCGAAGCTTTAGCGCTGACACGCTTGGCGAACTTGCCGGCCTTAAGGGTCAAGCTATTTGACCTACCGGGAATTGTAGTTTGGCCTTGCTGCTACGCGGCTGAGCTTTCTTCAAAGCTCATAAGCCTAGGGTTTTGCCTTTTCTAGTCATGGTTATCCACAAATTACACAACTGGATTGCAAAACTACGAACAACGAAACTCTTTATCTCTTCCAAATGACCCTCAAGGTTGGGTTGTGATTGTGTGACTGAAATTTATTAGGCCTATTCATCTTTTTTTGTAAACGAACCTTGCAGATGCCATTGACGAGGAACCTGGAGATGAATTTGGAAGAGCAGGTGAAGAATCGCTGCCACTTCAAGAAATCGGAAAAAGAAATCGAGAATAGAGACATGCTCGATCCTCATTTTCCTCTCGCTCGATTATCGCCATTGAATCATAAGCACGATTTAACTAATCACATCAAAAACTTAACAGCTAGCAAAAATCCAATCTATTTGTAAGAAAGGCACGGCAGTGGTTCAAATTCTACAATTAAACAAAAGGAACAGGTTTCCCATCAATGACTACAAAAAATGTCGGATATTCTTAAAGGCCACCTCATCCTCCATGTGGACTTTTTTTTTTTAATAAAAAGGCGACATAAATCTTTTTGCCAGATATTGTTGCTAGAGGTATATAAGTGATTGTTTTTTCTGCAATGTGGCATTGAAATGATTCAACGGAAAATTCTAGCACAAAAATGAACGTCATACAAAAGTTATGACATTTCTAGTATTCTCATTTTCTATCTACAAAAGCTAGTATCATTTTTCCTTTCTATCTAGGCAAGGCCTGGGGGCTTCAGGCAAGGCGGCCTTGCCCAAATCTTAGTGAGGCTAGCCTCCCCAGCCATGGATGAAGGCGGCTATGGCCTCGCTAGTTGCTAGCGAGGCCAAAGCCACCTTTGCCGCAGTCCCTAAGCAAGGCTAGCCTTGCCCAAATATGAGCGAAGCCATCTCACCCATAGCCCCCAAGCCTTGCCTAGATCTAGGTGAAGCTGAGTGAGGGCCGGAAGGGCCGCAACCCTCACCAACAACTGATGAGGGCTTCATGGCCCTCACCTAGTGGTCGGCGAGCATTGCCAGCAGTAATAAAAAGAAAATCATAATTTAAAAAAATATATATTATTAAAAATTGTCTACTTCAGCATCGGCTAGCTAGCGTCCAAGTCAATATCGACTGGCTAAAATTGGTCAAATGGATTGAATTGACACAATTGCTAAATGTTTAGGATTGAATTGGCCAAAAAAAGTTTAAGACTAAATTGACACAATTACAATAGGTTTAAAACTTTTTTTAAAAAATAAATAAATATCCTTATATCTAAGTATTAGAGAAAGGAATTAGAAAATCATGCACACAACAATGATGATGTTCAAGCCTGGGAGTTAGAGAAAGGGATTAGAGAAATCATTCACACAAAATGATGATGTTCAGAGAAATCAAGTTCACGAGCATGTTGATATTCGAACTTAGGAATTAGAGAAGGGAAGAAATCATGTACATAACCACAATGATGAAGCCACTGAAACATAGAAATTAAAATAAAAAAAATTAGAGAAATCATGCATACAACTATCATTATCTACCTAGAAATTAGATAAATTATTTGCACAACCATGATGATGTTCAAATCTAGGAATAAGAGAGAATTAGAGAAATCACGTCTGCTACCACGCTGATGAAACCGTTCAAATCTAGGAATTAGACAAATCATGCGCACAACTGCAATGGAGTCATGTGCACAACTATGGCAATAAAACTATTCAAACCTAGGAATTGTAGGATTTATGTGCATAGCCATGATCTTCCTTTTGTCATTTAGAGAAATGTAAGTTTATAATTTTACTTTTGGTTAATACTCTGAAAAACCCCAAACTGGTACACCTGTGACAAATTTACCCCAAACTATTTTTTTGACCATGAAAATCCTCAAACTGGTATACCTGTGACAAATTTACCCCGACCGATCATAAAAAACCATAAACTGGTACATTTATGACAAATTTACCCCAAACTAATCTATTTGACCGCAAAAAACCTCAAATTGGTAAATTTGTGACAAATATACCCTTCGTTAAATTGGATTAATACCACAAAAAAATCACAAAAATTGCAAATTGTGACAAACTGAGCGTAAAATCCCAAATTGGTATATCAGTCAACTGTCACGTGTCATTTAACTTAATAATTTGACTGTAAAATTTAACAAAAACTAACATATGGTAAATTTGTCACAAGTGTACCAATTTGGGATAAATTTGTCAAAGATATACCAGTTTGGGGTTTTTTGTGGTAAAAAAAAAATAGTTTGGGGATAAATTTGTTACAGGTGTACCGGTTTGGGATTTTTCAGGATATTAATCATTCTCTTTTACCTATCACGTCCTTATAGCTGATTTGTTATTTAAGCAAATTGTGCCCTTGAAAGTATAGCTGATTTGTACGTACATACCAAGATAATCCTGCAGGAACGCCCAAGTCAGATGTACTTTCTTCTTGAAGTACTATTTTGCGTGTAAGTCTTTTCATAACGTGGAGGATCTACGCCAGCATAAAAGTTTCAACATGACACACGGGAGCGAGAACAATAATTTCAAGCCTTGGACAGAGAAAGAAGACTTTAGTGTAGGTCATGCATGTGTGTTCGAAGATTCTTAGCTAGGCGGGTGATATTTCATATTGAATATTAAGTTATAGTAATCAAAAGGTTAATCTGAAAGTTTAGTTTGACTTAATGCAACTGATTCGCTATTCATCTATGTAATTAGACTTATCAAAAATAGGTCATAGATTCATTTTTTAACCCATAATTCATGACATGAGTTGTTATATAAGTTAATTATATTCAGCAAATGGATCATAACTGGATTTAGAATGTTAAAACTCAAATTATTATAAGTGTAAAATGGGTTCATAACGTGTTTAGATTTAACGTACCTCTATGACTCGATCTCATGCTCGCTTGCTGTGCGCTCTCACCTTGGTTTGGGTATGAGCTTTTCTAAATTTGATTATGTATGGAAGTGTTTTAACAATACAAGTCAGACCATGTGGGTTAGGTATGAGTCACCAAATTTGCATTACATAAAAATAAGTCAAAACGAATTATATAGATTAATTTAGGTCAGATCATTTTCAACTTGACTCGAACCTGACCTTATACCCTTGTTTCACAGGTCTACATGTAATGTTTGCTCCAACCAATTGCCACCAAAGAAGGAAAAAAGAAAAAAAGAAAAAAGAAAAAAAGAAAAAAAAAGGGCCGTCGTGTTTTGTATCGCATCCATATCTTAATGACGAATAGAAAGGGGGGTTCGTTGGGCCGTCGTGTTTTGTATCTTAATGACGAATAGAAAGGGGGGTTCGTTGGGCTGCTGCCCCTGCCGCCCAGTGCTTAGTGCAAGTTTTTGTAAGAAATATGCTGCGATTTATATGAAAGTTTGCATAAAAGCATATCTGCCCTCTCCAAGTCTAACGTTGGTATTATTATAGATAAATTTGATCTTTTCTTAACCTAATGGGTTAAATTTCTACACCCATCACTCTCGGCTTAAATGAATCCTTAATTTATTATTTTTATTTTTTTAGTAGTTGAAACTTAAGCATGGTGGTATTGATAATACTTGTAATGATGATACTTAAAACCAAATGCAACGGAAGATTAGAAATTCGATTTTATTCGAATCTGGAACCCAGCTCAGGCAATTGGTTAAATTTTTATATCCCAACTATTATGGGTATCAAGTCCATGCAATCTGATTTTCACCTAATTTCGCCATTATACACACTGTTGACTCCCCACTCCCAAGGACTTAGGACATTTTATCTCAGTTAACTAATGCATATTTGATGCTTTTTGTTAATTTATTCTCCGGAGTTTGAGCCCGTAATGAAATCTGACCTAGTATGGCCCGAATTTTGGATCTTTTATGACTTGGACTTTATCTCAAAGCAAATCAAGTGGAATCCAAAATTTGGTGGAACCTGATCTCGGATTAAAGATAAAAGGGGAGAAATCAAACTTTCTTCGTCTGAGTCGTAATTCACATAAAAACATATAAAAAACGGAACTCTACTCAGTTTTTTCATATTAGAGCAAACAGTAGGAGGGAGTGAGATTTCTGCATCCGTCACTATTGATTTAAATGTCTCCTTATTTTATTTTATTTCATTTAGCACTTAAGAGTAGTGATAGTACTCAAAATCAAATTTACATAAGATCAGAAATTTGATTTTAGTTATATAATTGAGGAATCCAGCCCCAAGATATCGGTCAACTTTTAATCTCCTAACAATTATGGCTATAGGGTCCATGCAATCTCGTTTTCACATAATTTTGCCATTATACACGCTAGTAACTCCAAGGAAATTAGGACGTTTTATCTTAGTTAACTTGTGTATAATTAATGCTTTTCGTTTATTAATGTATTGAGTTTGAGTTTGAACTTTGGATGCCTTCTGAGTTGAACTTAATCTCCAAGCAAATTCAGTGGCGTCCAAAATTTGGTAGAGCATGATCTTGGATTAATGATAAAAAAAGAAGAAAATCAAGTTTTCCTAATTTTAATCGGTAATTCACAATTTTTTTAATAGTCTCTATATGTGCTCATAATAGCACAGAGTGGTCGACGGTAGTAACGAGTTTCTGAATCAATTAGATGGTTGTTTTAAATGCGTTGCATACTCCAAGATTGACGTGGGGAGTATTGGTAAAAAAAGAAAAAAAAACTTGCTTAGCAAAAAAAAAAAAAAACGTATAGACTCAAAGGATCTTGCTTTTTAGATATCCTCGCGATGAAATCGATTGATCTAATTCATGATGACAACTCACAAACTTATTGCATTTTCACTTATTCAATTTTTAATCTTTCAATTTTACTAATTGAATCATAAAAACTTTTACCTTTTACCAATTAAGTCCATCAGATCAATTTTGACTATAAATCGTTAACATAAATACCAGCCGTCTTAGGTGGCATAACCAGTGTCCAAAATTTATTAATTTATTGAATTTTTTATTAATTTACTTCTTCTTCACTTCTCTTCCTATTGTGGCCCGCAAGAGTTGTCTGGCCCTCACTATTGGCAAAGGTTGCAACCCTCACTTCACCTTGCTTAGATCTAGGTGAGGCCGTCGTGACCGCAAGCGAGGCAAGCCTTGCCATGGCCTTGTTGGTCGTAGGTGAAGGCGACCTCGCCTACAGTTGACTAGGGTAACCTCGCCCGGTTCCCTGACCCTCACCTAGAAGGCCATCGTGGCTGCAAGCAAGGCGGCGTTGCAGCCCTTGCCTTAAAAGAAAAGTGAATAAGAAAATAGGAAAAAAATTAATAAAAAATATTAGAAAATTATAAAAAATTATTTACGTCATTGTCTATTGTGCCATATAGGATGACTAATGTTCGCGTCAGCGATTTCCGTAAAATTGGTCTGATAGACTCAATTAACAAAATGTGAAAATATTTATAATTCAATTGGCAAAATTGAAAAATTTATGACTGAATTAGCAAAAGTGCTTTGGAAGAACAATAGACGACCGTACTCTAAGATAATAATTTGATAAGATAACACAATTACAAAACATATAGGGCATACCATCAAAGTAAAAATATGCATATAAACCTAATGAATCATGCAACCTCACACAGCTTCGAATTTCCGTACAAAATGGAGTCATCGGTAAGAGTACAATTGGCTTTTCAGTTGTCTTTTTTCCTTCGGAATATGAACTCATTCAAAATAGATTCAAACTAAACTTTCCAAACTAAATCTTCTAATCCATCAACCACATGCATATTCTTAACTTCCTTTGAGGGGAAAAGTGTCACAAAAGTCCTAAATTTATTGCAATATTACCAACTTAGTCCTAAACGTTTTATTAATTCTAATTTAGTCATAAATTTTTTTGACCCGGTGCCAATTTAGTCTATTCAGTTAATTTTGCATATAATACAATTATCTTGGAAGAAGTAAAGTCTATCTTGTTTGCTGAGGAGTGGGAAAAGAAGTAGTGAGTATATAACTTAGCAAAGGATATGGTGTAAGGTTGGGTTATCCGGGGTAGAGACGAACGCAAAAGGCTCGAAGGTAGCAGATGGAGAGCTGTTTTAAATCAAGTTCAAACTTTTGAAATTAGCAATATAATCTTTGTAGTGAGGTGGACATCACATGAGAGATTGTCTGAATAAAAAGGTAAATGAATTAAGGTGGAGTCTACCGCCGATGATAATATTATTATTACATTAGATAATAGTTCAAGCAATCTCGATGATGTGCTAGTAGTCACCACGAGTTCATTAGGTGATAATTGTGTGTTTGATTTTGAATGTTCTTATCATGCAACTTTTCATGAGCATTGACCAACTATCAATTAGTATACTGAGGTGAGTAAGGTGCTTATGGGAAACAATGCTGCTTGTGAAGTGGTAGGGATCGAAACAGTTCATATTATGATGCAAGATGGAGTACTAAGAAGATTGATTAATGTGGGGTATGTACTAAAGATGAGAAAGAAGCTTATCTCATAAGTGCTCTTGACGAATTCAGATACTGCATCTCAGTTGAATGTGGAGTTTTGAATGTCTCTCGAGATATGCTAATTGTGATGCAGGGGAAGATAGACTGTAGGTTATATCTCCTCCAGGGAACGACACTGATGGCTTGTTTACTAGATTGTCGAAGGCTTTAGATCACTACAAAATACAATTGCGGCACATAAGACTCGAACACATGAGTGAGAGACAGATGATGGTTCTAAATCAATCTACTAGGAGGTCACTAGACTGAGAAGGTGAACTTTTGTGAGCACTGTGACATTATAGTAAGCATGAATAGTGAATTTTAGTACAATAGTTCGACAGACCTCATAGATTGTTAGGTTGCGTACACTCAGACTAATGGGGATCTCTCATATTTTGTCCAAGGATGGTGCCAGGAATGTATTATTCTTTACTGATGATGTTTCGAGGAGGGTTTGGATTTCTCTTTTTAAGCATAACAACGAGGTGCTTAGTCGGTTCAAGTAGTGAGAAGTGATGATCGAAAATGTAGATATGAAGGAAGACCAACTACTTGAGAAGGAGGTCCTTAAAAAAAAAAAAAAAAAAAAAAAAAAAAAAAACTACTTGAGAAGGAGTTTATAGTTGAGATCAACTATATTGTGTTTCAATAAAGGTCCTGTGTATTTATAGTTGAGAGCCTAGAACACTTTGAGTAACCTCTAAGCAAAGAAAATATAACTTATCAAAATTATGAATCTCGAATAGACAACAATATTATTAAATTCCTAATCTAGATAAAATAATCCTAAGAAAACCAATAAATAAATTGAGAATTAGGAAATATATATCATTCCAATATCCTAATAGCATTAGATAATCTTGAGATCTCCAAAAAAGGCTTCGAAATATTACCTATATAATTCCCTCCTTTCGAAATCATAGCAAGCGATAATCTCGAGGCCAATCTGCACCAAGCTATTGGTTTTCATGCTATGGTCATATATCACCAACATTGAATGTACCAGAAACACCATGCCCTCCAGGAAATTCAATTTTCTAGCTAATATTCAATGCACTCCAAAACTTGAAAAGGACCTTTCCCCTCATTGAGATAACTTAGCATGACGAGCCGGTGAAAAATGAAAACGCAAGATCACCCTCATGGCGATACTCCTCGATTTGCTTCGGAATTCTTTTCGTTAATTCCTTATATGACTGTGATTTCCTTAGGCCCTGTCATGAGCGTCTCCACTAAATTGACGCTTTGTGGGTGATGATATAAGATCAAGAGGACTTAAATGATGCTTTCCAAACACAACTTCAGATGGGCCATTTCCAGTAGTTTGACTCACCAAATTATAACAGGCAAACTCAGCTTGAGCTAATAACAAATCCCGCTATTAACATATTTTCCAATCAAGCTTCTTAATAAATTGCCCAAAATTCTGTTAACACCCTCTATTTATCCATCAATATGAGGATGACTAGCAGAACGAAATTGAAGTTGAGTCCCCATTTTTTGCCATAATCTAGAAAAGTAACTCATAAAGTTGACATCATGATAAGAAGTTATTGTCTTCGGAATAACATATAGGCCCCGAATTTTATAAAAATAAAGCTCAGTAACATGTATAGCATCAAGAGTCTTACCATATGCTACAAAATGCGTTATCTTTATAAAATGGATCAACCACAACCATGACTAAATCTGTGACATCCTGAAATTTCAGTTATGTTTTCAACTAAATAAATCGGGCCTTTCATCGACGTGCCTATAGTGCTATTCTCTGAACTGATCACTCATGAGATAACTAGACTATCTAGGAAAGTCATTAAGGGATTTTAATGCAATAGACTTGAGAATTCGACCAAGAATCGACTACTCGACCGTGCTCATCTGCAGAAATCATTACGGCACAGTTAAAAATCGATTAGAGATCAGAGATAGGTCGGTTCGACAGAGATGTGTGGCTAAACGTGGGTGATTCCACCAAATTGCAAAATTCTCGTCTATCGGTACTAGACTGATTTTTCTGTCGTTTTGGTACCCTGTGTCCGCATTTGAAACCTCGAGATTTTCACGACAACTGAGATTCGCCAATGTGTCGAAGATTTACATTGTGACTTGAAATAAATCGATCACGGGTCTATTGCACCAAAAAATTTTAAAAGCTACCCGGTAGGTTAGGTCATGCTAAAATCGCGCCAGATTGAAATTAATCGCGAATTTGAATCCGATTTTAGAAATTGAAAGTTCTGCTATATCACGAGTCATTTTAGGAACGTCGACTCATCCTCTAAAGATTTTTCTGCAAACCGAGATTTTTGGCGAAAAGTCAAAATAGGACCGTTTTTGTCCGGAAAACTCAGAGGACCGTTTTTGATCGCGTTTTTGGGATGCAAGTTGGTTCTATTGGTATGGAAAAATGTCAATTTGATCGAGGACACCACGGTGGATTTTATAGAGCCGAAATTGACTTCAATTGGAGAGAGATTGAATCCAAATTGAGGGAAAATGTTGCAAAATTCGTAGCCCATGGTCCTCCACACCTTTGGACCATCTCAATGGCTTCCTAAAGAAGTTTTGTGGCTGGAGAATTGCTGAGGAAGACAGCCCATCCAAGTGGGACCTCTTCAAGGAGACAAGAGGATAGAAAGGATGAAGAGTGGCGCCCCTCAAAGCTTTGTTGTCCTCTTTCTTCCTCTCTACACTTGCTTTCTCCATTGTTGGACAGCTTGAAGCTCCCAAGAACCAGCAGAAACCTTGCTCAGCCCCTCCCTTTGCCCGTCGACGCCCGTCGAAGCTCGGACAGTCGCCGCACGCCGCTCGCTCGCGCCGTGCGTCCCCTGCGTGCGTCCTCGCGCCCAATCCTCCATTCTCGTGCCTCCAACCATGCGTCGCAAGTCCAGCAGCCCACCAGGCCACTGTACGTCGCCGATGTGGTCGCCGGAAGCCTCGCCGTCGCCTCTGTCCACCGGTCCAAGCCGCCGGTTCTCCTCCTTGGCCATTTCAGCCACAATTGGCCATTGGTTCTAGCTGGTTCGGCCAAGAATAGAAGCTGAATCCAGCAAGGGTTTTGGACCTTCGAGGCTCATTTCCGAGCATTTCCCGGCCCCGCTTGGTGCCTTCGCTTTGGAGTTTGTGGCCCGCCTTCGCGTCCCGTCGAAGTAAACTCACCGGCTCGCAAATCCAGTGAGTTTACTCATTAATCTCTACTTAGGGAGTTAAGTATGCTTAATGGTTGATTAGTTTAGGCTAAGAAGTGTTTAGGTGGTTAGTTAGAACGGATTAGCAATTTAATTATTCGTTTATGCATGTTAAGTGGTTAGAGTAGCGTAATTAGAGACATGATAAGCTGTAGTATTTATCTAGATAGGTTCGGAAATTTTCCGGACCCGTTTCGGTATTTAATTAGGCTTTTCCGACCTAAGTTGCATTTATTGGTATTTATTAATTAATTTTGGTAATTATTTAATTAATTATTATTTTCCGAAAATTAGATCGGGATAGCCGGTGACCAAAATTTCGTGCTGATTGCAATGGTGTGATTGATTTATTTAATTGAGTGCTAGTTTGTGCAATTTGGGTGTGAATTGTAATTTTGGGGTATTTATCCAAAAATTTAATAATTTCGGTATTTTAATAGAAAACACTAGGCATCGGTTTACAACGCCAAAAATATGTTTATGGACTATTGGAGTTAGTGGGATTTTCAAAAGGGAAAATATTGTATTTTGGCTAAGGCCGACTGTGCAGCCACACACGATTTTTTTATATCGGGAATGATAAAAGTGGTGAAATTGTAGAATGATTAGGATGGTATACTATATCAGCCTGCGGGCTTTGATATGTTAGCTTTTGGTGAGCAGTATACCTATATACTATATTAGCCTGCGGGCTTTGATATGTTAGCTTTTGGTGAGCAGTATACCTTAGCAACTTCTGGTGAGCATTATGAGTATACTATATCAGCCTGCGGGTTTTGATATGTCAGCTTAGGGTGAGCAGTATACTCTGTTATCAGCTTTTGGCGAGCTATATTAATTATCAGCTTTTGGTGAGCTATACTATCTATTTTTAGCTTAGGGTGAGCAGTCCTTGATGTGATCGAACTTGATAGATAGTATTGAATGGGTTGACCGAGAAATGGTCTTGTTGGCATGGAATCGACTGGGTCGATTGATCGATGACTCGATCTGATTTGATGACTTGATATGTGGAAGTGATTCATTGAAAATGTGAATTGTACTGACTTGCAGGAAGGAACAAAGGCAAAGGTAAGTCCTCTGACTTGTGCTTGTGCTTAGGCAGCCCTTGGGGCGTATTTCCTTCCTAATCGGAGCTTAGGGGGTGAACTTACTGAGACGTCGTCTCACCCCACTGTGGGAAAACATTTTTAGGTCCTTAGATGGCAGCTCCTCCTGAGCATTTTGGCCAACCGAAGAAGGTCACTGAGCAAGTATCTTATATTCCGCTTCATGGGAACCCAATGGGATGGGTCTATGAACTCGTGAGATCCGTGGTCTGGGTTCATGCGAGTCTACCCCATAAGGTACCCCACCAATATAGATCATGGTATCGTCGTGAGCGGAATGGACAGAGAAAGGGTCCCATACTGGAGTGTGAGGTCCCTATGTCGGTGTTGGAGGTTGCTTTTGGAAAAGGCACGGCAGACCCTCCTAGTGGTTCAATGGTGGACCCGAGTTTGTCGGATCCAGGGTCCCCGGAGTATTCAGTGGAGGACTCGAATGCTTAGAGAATTTGTAGCCCTCTACCCCCCCCCCCCTTTGCAAACCTTGTATATAGTCGGCTAATATTGTATATGACATAGTTTGATATGTGTATATAAGTGTGTTGGGATTTGAAAATTTATGGCCCTACTTTTCTATCCCACCTTTGTGTTGTCTGGGGATTATTTATTCGCTTCCGCATGCGTATTTAAATGAATGGGTCGACGACGCGTCCTGGGATGTCACTATTTAATCGACCACCGAGGGATGGGCACGCGCCCGGAGGATCGGGGCATGACATCCCCATTTAGTGGTATCAGAGCAGGTTGATAGATGGAGTGATAAGGTGCGATAAGTTTATGGGATAGTTAGTAGGATTGACCTTTATTTCATGCGGGTGCATGTCTGTGATAGTTGTTTGGTAGATTGTTTGTTTGGGATCGCTCAACTTCTAATTCGGTGTGGAATTGGAACTCATATTTCAATAGAAAACTTGCACTATGAGTGATCAGGAGTAGAGGACTCCTAGGTAGCGTACTATCGGGCCTGCGACTCGGGGTAGGACGCCGACGAGGGTCGGTACCCGAGGAGGTCGCGGTCGAGTGCCAGCTTAGGCTAGCACTAGTGGAGTAGCACCACCTCCTGTTGGTGCTAGGGTAGCAAACCCTGGTGATCCCAGGTTCAAAGGGATCATGCAGGCGCTTGAAGCGATGAGAGATCTGATAGGATAACAGGCCCAGAATCAAGCCGCCGCCATTGCCGCCACCGCTTAAGCTGCTACTACTACTGCCGTCGCCGCTGTTACTAAAGCCGCCACCATTGCCGCACCTGTCGAAGTTCCAGCTGGGAACATAGTTGTGGAGAGGGAGAGACCAATCCCTAAGTTAGTAGAGTAGTTCCTGAAGCTGAACCCACCGAGGTTCACCGGTGCCGGAGATCTAGAGACTGCATCGTTGTGGATTCAGTATCTAGAGAAGGCCTTTGCATTGCTGATGTGCACTGAGGTAGAAAAAGTTGTCTTGGCAGTATATCAACAATAGGGTAACACGAACACTTGGTGGAGGGCTGCCAGAGGTACAGTATTTCTAGAAGGCGTAGTCCCGGGGTGGAACGCTTTCCTCAGAGCCTTCAATGACAAGTACTTTTCGGGTAGCGCCCGAGAACAGAAAATGGAGGAATTTCAACGCCTCCGCCAAGGAATGAGGACTGTTGACCAATTTGAGGTAAAGCTCGCGGAGCTTTCTTAGTATGCTCCGAGGTTGATAGAGGATCCAGAAGACAAGGCTCAAAGGTTTAGGAATGACCTTCGACTAGAACTAAAGAATCCCCTGGTGCCGCTAGATCTGAAGGACTATCGTGAGGTGTACAACCGAGCCCAGTTGATAGAGAGGAGTCTAAATGAACAAGCTGCCTCATCTGGATCGAGGTTTAATTCAAATCGAGATGGGAATCGAGATGGGAAGAGGCCTATGGCCGGAGGAAGATTCCACATCCCGCCCAATAGGAAGGGTGGAGTTGGCAAGTCAGGGCCAAGTCAAAACGGTGTGTGTCGCTGTTGTGGAAGGCGACATGGTTTGACCTCGTGCCCCTGAAGGATGGGCGTTTGTTTCGAATGTAGTCAACAGGGTCACATAGACAAAGATTGTTCTAGAAGACCAAGAGGACAACATCAGTTACCACCGCCGTCACCGATAGGTCAGATCAGAGGATTCGCGCTGCAGAACGCACCGTAGGGTGGATAGATCAGACCCTCGGCTTAAGGGACAGTGTACGCCATCACAAGAGGTCAGGCAGAGGACGCGCCTGATGTGATTACAGGTACGGTTTCGCTGAACAACCATGTTGTTTATGCTTTATTCGACCCTGGAGCGACTCATTCTTTTATTGCAGAGTAATATGTTAAGTTGATAGGATTAAGTCCTGAATTGCCGGAGTCAGTGGTTAGCATATCTACATCGTTAAAGGATAAGGTGTTAGTTGCATTAGGTTGTACTGGTTGCAAGTTAGTGATTGGTGAGTGAGAGGGAAAAATATATTTATTAGTCCTAGCCATGTATGACTTTGATTTGATAATTGGCATGGACAGGCTCACCAAGCAACGAGCTAAGATGGACTGCTATCATAAAGCGATTCGGTTTAATCCGTTAGAGGGTGGAAGTTTCGAGTTTGTTGGGAATCGAGGAGGACCTCAATTACCTTGATCTCATTGCTTGAGGAAACTCGTTTGTTAGACAAAACTTGAAAAGGTTACCTAGCGACTGTCGTGGATACGACAGTTAAGGAACTGAAGATCGAAGATATCTTAGTAGTGCAAGAATTTCCAGATGTATTCCCGAAGGAATTACCAGGCCTACCGCCAGAGAGAGAGAGATAGGGTTTGTGATTGAATTAGCGCCCGGGACAGAGCCAATCTCTAAGGTTTCTTACCGGATGTCGTTGTCTGAGTTGAAAGAACTGAAGGTACAGATGTAGGAGTTGTTAGATAAGGGATTTATACGTCCCAGTGCATCACCTTGGGGAGCACCAGTTCTATTCGTGAAGAAGAAAGATGGTTTGTTCCGTCTGTGCATCGACTATCGTCAACTCAATTAGGTGACGATCAAGAACAAGTATGTACTGCTGAGGATCGATAACTTGTTTAATCAGTTACAAAGAGCGTCGATATTTTCAAAAATCAACTTGAGGACAGGATATCATCAGCTGAGGATTAGGAAGGAGGACATTTCACAATCAGCGTTTCGTACTCGATATGGCAATTACGAGTTAACTGTAATGCCGTTCGGTTGGACGAACGCCCCAACTGCTTTTATGGATTTGATGAACCGAGTGTTCAAAGAATATCTGCATCAGTTCGTGATAGTGTTCATCGATGATATTTTGGTGTATTCGAGATATGCTGAGGAACATGAGAGTCATCTAAGAATGGTACTGCAGACTCTGAGGATTCTTGGATTGTACGCTAAGTTTAGCAAGTGCAAGGTTTGGTTGAGTCGTGTTGCGTTCCTAAGTCATGTGATTTCAGGCGAAGGAATCTCCATGGACCCGTCCAAGATTGAAGCAGTGATCAACTGGCCAAGACCGACTACAGTGACAGAAATAAGAAGTTTTCTGGGTTTAGCAGGCTACTATAGAAGGTTCATGGAAGGATTTTCAGCTTTGGCGTCGCCGTTGACTCGACTCTTGAAGAAAGAAGAAAAGTTTGTGTGGATAGACAAGTACGAGCGTAGTTTTCAAAAGCTTAAGCAAAAGCTAACTACTACACCTGTGCTGACCATTCCATCTGGTCTTGGAGGATATGAAATCTATAGTGATGCGTCGTTGAGAGGACTGGGTTACGTACTGATGCAACATGATAGGGTCGTTGCATACGCATCTCGTCAGTTGAGACCTCATGAGCTGAATTACCCAACGCACGAGTTGGAACTCGCAACAATCATTTTCGCTTTGAAGATTTTGAGACATTATTTGTGTGGAGAGAGATTCCAGATCTTCACCAACCATCAAAGTCTCAAGTATCTATTCTCTCAAAAGGAGTTGAATATGAGACAGCGCCGCTGGATGGAACTTCTGAAGGACTATGACTGTAATATTCTATATCACCCTGGAAAGGCGAATAAGGTCGCTGACGGGTTGAGCCAGAAGTCTTCATTCACATAGATGATAGTTAAGGAATGGGTTTTACTCAAGAGAGCTCGAGATTCGATTTTCAAATTTGAGGTAGGCCACCTTTCGAATCTTATGGCCACCCTCAGAATTGAGCCGGATGTTCAGATCAGGATCAAGCCACTTTAGCCGACAGACCCAGATGTTTAGAAGATTCTACAAGAGGATACCGATAAGAGAAAGGCTGATTTTCAGATTTCTAAGGATGGAACACTAAGGTTCCGAGGATGATTCTGTGTACGTGACGATGCAGAGCTTAGAGAGGAGATTTTATCAAAAGCTCATCGTAGCAGTTACAACAGTCATCCTGGCAGTACGAAGATGTATCAGAATTTGCGTCAACACTACTGGTGGTCTAGTATGAAGGCGGATATCGCCAAGCATGTCGCCAAGGCTGCGCATGGTAACATTTCTTTTTCTTTGAATTTCCGTTCTTTTGTTCCCCGGAACAAAAAAAGAACAAAAACCCGTTTGGTAATGCCAAGTTGTTTTTCTATTCCCCGGAATAGAAAGTTAGCCCGGGAATAGATTTGGAGCAGAAATGAGAAACAAAAAAAATATGCTTCTTGTTCCGGGAACAATTTCTAGAAATAAGTTAATTTTTTTTTTTCTTTTATTCTTTTCTCTTGCCGCACTACCTTCAACCGCCCGGAGCCACCGCCGCCCGGTCGCCGACCGCTGCGACGCCACCGGTCGCCGGTCACCGGCCGGTCGCGGGTTACCGCCGCCGGTCGCCGGCCGCCGGCCGCGCCACCGATTGCCGTCCGTTGGCCGCTTCGCTTTGCCGCCGCCATTGCAGACGACCGCCGGCCGCCACCGCCCAGCCCATTACCTTCAACCGCCGGAGCCATCGTCGACCGTCGGCCGCCACCGCTGATGCCGCCGATCGCCGCGCCGCTGATCGCCGGCCGGTTTAAGACTGGATCGCCGCCGGCTGGCCGCCTCCGTCCGCCGGCTGGCCCGCTGCTGGTCGCGCCGCCCTGCCGCACGACCGCCGCCCGCGGTTGGCGGTGTGGGCGGTGGCCGGCAGTCGTGCTGCGGCGGTCGCGGCAGCCGGCGGTTGGCGGTCGGCGATCCGTGGACAAGAATAAAAAACGAATAAATACAAAAGAGAAACTGTTGCGTTACCAAATGCATTTCTATCATTTTTCTATTCCAAGAGTAGAAATTTTGTGTAGTTACCAAACGCGTTCTTTTACTGAGAAATTGTTCCCGGAATAGAAATAGAAAAGACTATTTCTGAAAAAAAAAACTCTTCCCCAACCAAGAAGCGTTACCATTCGCACCCCAAGTGTCTGACGTGTCAGCAAGTGAAGGCACAACATTGTAAGCCGGGAGGACTTCTGCAACCTCTTGAAATCCTAGAGTTGAAATGGGAGCATATCACGATGGATTTATTGACAGGCTTACCGAGGAGTCAGAGAGGTAATGATTCCATTTGGGTAGTGGTCGATAGGCTGACAAAGTCGGCTCACTTCATCGCAGTACGAAAGGATCTTGATTTGGATAGGCACGCAGAGTTGTACGTGCGTCAGATTGTTCGTCTGCATGGAGTGCCAGTAACGATTACATCAGACCGAGACCCGAGATTCACAACTGCTTTGTGGAAGAGTTTGTAGGCTGCTTTAGGAATGAAGCTGCAGTATAGTACGGCATATCATCCTCAGACGGATGGTCAGTCTGAGAGGACGATCCAAACCCTCGAAGAAATGCTGCCACTGAGAGGAACAGCTTTATCTTGTCGAATTTGCCTACAACAACAGCTACCAGCAGAGCATTCTGATGGCTCCTTTCGAAGCGTTGTATGGCAGAGCGTGTAGAACGCCAGTGTGTTGGGATGAAGTCGGGGAAAGAAAGATCACAGGCCCAGAGTTAGTCCAGCAGTTAGTGGATGCAATTGCCGTCATCAGAGACAGATTGAAGATCGCTCAGTAACATGTATAGCATCAAGAGTCTTACCTTATGCTACAAAATGTGTTATCTTTATAAAATGGATCAACCACAACCATGACTAAATCTGTGACATCTTGAAATTTTAGCTTTGTTTTCAATTAAATAAATCGGGTCTTTCATCGACGAGCCTATAGTGCTATTCTCTGAGCTGATCACTCATGAGATAACTAGACTATCTGAGGAAGTCATTAAGGGATTTTAATGCAATAGACTTGATAATTCGACCAGGAATCGACTATTCGATCATGCTCATCTGCGGAGATCATTACAGCATGGTTAAAAATTGATTAGAGATCAGAGATAGGTCGGTTCGATAGAGATATATGGCTAAACGTGGGTGATTCCACCAAATTGCAAAATTCTCGTCGATCGGTACTAGACTGATTTTTCTGTCGTTTTGGTACCTTGAGTCCGCATTTGAAACCTCGAGATTTTCACAACAACTGAGTGTCGCCAATGTGTCGAAGATGTACATTGTGACTCGAAATAAATTGATCACGGGTCTATTGCACCAAAAATTTCTAAAAGCTACCCGGTAGGCTAGGTCACGCTAAAATCGCGTCAGATTGAAATTAACCGCGAATTTGAATCCGATTTTAGAAATTGAAAGTTCTGCTATGTCACGAGTCATTTTAGGAACATCGACTCATCCTCCGAAGATTTTTCTGCAAATCGAGATTTTTGGTGAAAAGTCAAAGTAGGACCGTTTTTGTCCGGAAAACTCAGAGGACCGTTTTTTATTGTGTTTTTGGGATGCAAGTTGGTTCTATTGGCGTGGAAAAATGTCAATTTGATTGAGGACACCACGGTGGATTTTATAGGGCCGAAATTGACTTCAATTGGAAAGAGATTGAATCCAAATTGAGGGAAAATGTTGCAAAATTCGTAGCCCATGGTCCTCCACACCTTTGGACCATCTCAATGGCTTCCTAAGGAGGTTTTGTGGCTGGAGAATTGCTGAGGAAGACAGCCCATCCAAGTGGGACCTCTTCAAGGAGACAAGAGGATAGAAAGGATGAAGAGTGGCCCCCCTCCAAGCTTTGTTGTCCCCATTCTTCCTCTCTACTCTTGCTTTCTGCATTGTTGGACAGCTTGAAACTCCCAAGAACCAGCAGAAACCGAGCTCAGCCCCTCCCGTTGCTCGTCGACGCTCGCCGAAGCCCGCACAGCCGCCGCACGCCGCTCTCTCGCGCCGTGCGTCCCCCGCGTGCTTCCTCGTGCCCAGCCCGCCATTCTCGTGCCTCCAGTTGTGCGTCGCAAGTTCAGTAGCCTGCCAGGCCACTGTACGTCGCCGCCGTGGTCGTCGGAAGCCTCGCCGTCGCCCCTGTCCACCCGTCCAAGTCGCCGGTTCTCCTCCTTGGCCATTTCAGCCACAACCGGCCATTGTTTCCAGCTGGTTCGACCAAGAACAGAAGCTGAATCTAGCAAGGATTTTGGACCTTTGAGGCCCATTTCCGAGCCTTTCCCGGCCCAGCTTGGTGCCCTCGCTTTGGAGTTTGTGGCCTGCCTTCGTGTGGCATCCAGGTTTTCGTCAAACCTCGAATAAGTAACGGCTCGTCACGAGTCGACGAGAGTATCGACAGACTGTGTCATTGGCACCACTTGCGGACACTATTTCGTCATCGTCATCGTCGGTATAACATTAGGCCACCGTTTCATCACCACACTCGCCGTAACGAAACGTCACGTTTCGTCACGTTCTCTTCATCACGTTCTCGTGATAGCTCCTCGTCTAAATTTCTCGCTTAACACGGGCGGCTATGAAGACACGTTAACCCCGAGCGGCCTCGCACATCGACCGAGCTGAAGGCCTGTAGCATGCAACGGCCATGCGTACGTGAAAGTTTGCGACGAAAATTGTCGATGACCTCCCAACCGTTTACCCCGCAAAGGACCGCGGATCAACATAGCTTCACGTGCGATTTTCTCCTTGGATGGCCATACGAACGGCCTCATCAACGGCCACATTTTCAGCCATGCAATTTCGTGGAACCATTTCCCTCCATGCAGCTATATGCAAGAGTTGTCTACGAAGAAGTTACGTCGTCCAATGGTCAACAAACGAAGAGGTTGACCGGGAGAGAAAGAGCCCACGTCCACGTCTTTGGGATGGTGAACAATTGAAGGAATTGTTGACCGAAGGAGGCAGCCGCGGTTTGCTTCAATCGGCCACATCTTGCATGCAACATGCAAGGTGGCGAGCGGTCAACTAAAAGGGGAAAATTTGACCGAGGAGAAGCCACGCCGTTCGAGCAGCTGAAGACACGCCCTGCATGAAGAAGCCACGCCAAGGATCCACGTTTCTCTCTCCCTCTTCGGTGGCCAGCGGAGAGAGCGTCCGGGACAGCATGCAAGCCACGTTCCCATCCACCTGTCATCGCCTCCTTATGCCGCCGAAGCTTTCATTTGTTGACTGGTTTTTGTCAACAAAACCAGTGACGGAAATAGCAAACCGAGAGAGAGAGAGAACCATGAGAGAGAGAGAATAGCGGGTGAGAGGGAAAGAAAGGGATCGTTCCCTTCACCGTGCACGAGCAGCCGCCATCCCCGTCGTGCCGATTTAGCCGTCCCACAACCTCAGCCGCGTCCGTGAAATCGCGGGCTTCCGAATCCCTTGCTGTCAACGTCTTTGGACCTAAAGCAAGTTAAAGTCTACTGACCTATGTAATGCACTGCCGTTGTTGTCTGATGTAGTGCAGTTAGATTGGAAATACTTGAGTTTGGATGTTGGATAGTGACTTCGAAAATGACTGAATCTATTTGAGGCTAGATAATTGAGGAGTTTTCGTGAGTACCTCGATTTAAGCCTTCGATTTTTACATCAAATGTTGAGGTGGTAGCACCTTGAGGCTTTGTTCGCAAATCGTTTTAGAAAATCTCTTGAATTGCAGCAAAATTTATGGGTACTGTGACACCGTACCCAAATGTTTTAAGAAATGTTTTATATTTTAAAGATTTCTGAACTTTTAATAGAAAACATCCCAAAACCATTGGAGTTGGGATTGAGATTTCGATTTGCCAAAGTGCCGATTTCAAATTACTTATGATTTTGATAAATTGTTTTATTTCGAGCCGTGATACAAGTGCGACTCGAGGCTATTTATGTGGATTTCGAAAAGCATTTGAAATTTAAACGTGAAAATGGATTTTATGGATTTGGTAACTTGTTTTCGATTTTATGAATTGATTTCATCGATATGAGATTGATCTATTTTCAAAGATTATGGTTGTCGTATTGATGCGTCATTGAAAACCTCGTTTAGCATTACTTGATACTATAAAAGGGGATTTTCAAGAACCCAAAAGGATTTCAAATTTGGTTGTTGTTTTAAAAATGGTGTTGGCATTCAGCATATCATTCAACATTGAGATTTGATGAGAACTCATGGGACATCCGATGTCATTGCATTGAAAATGTTTTTGGTGTTGAAATAAATTAAGATGTTAATGTTGCCGTCGGACCCTCGGGTCAACGATGCCCCAGGAGTCGGGAGGCCCAAAGGTTCGAATGAGTCGATGCCCTTTGGATGCTTGGGGTCCGTAGTGCCCCAGAGGTTTACCCCGGGAGTGTCGGGATGCTCGGTGGTATGTCGGTACGTAATTCTGGAGGGTAGGGGTAACCATTTTCATGGCGCACCCTGAAGATTCCTCGTGATGCCAGGTGGGATGCGAGATGCCCGGAGGTGTGACGTAACACGCTCTGGATGCCCGGTGGCCCTAGTGGCTGAATGCCGGAGGCTTTCGCGATGCTAGGGTGGGTGCGAATGCCCGGAGGGACGCAAACATTGATCCTCTGGGAGGTGAAACCTTTTGAATATTAAAAACTGATGGCCCTACTAAGTGTGTGTGTGTGGTCTGGTTATAGGACTAAATTGTATGGCATAGTATGGGACGTGTCATTACGGTTTGGCCCTATAATCAGGACCTGTGTGACTGAAACAATGCATTCTGGTTTTGAAACTGCATTTGACATTGCTTTGAAAAGTTTTATTGATTTGATGAATACTCATTCCTTTGATTACATGTTTTGTCTATCTTGCATGAAATTAGATAGTGATGGCTCTGCGCGATATAGTTTAGTAGATCTTTTACAGCTGAGTGGTTGTACTCACCCCTTTTGGGGACTAACATTTTCAGACTAGATAAGATGCCTTTGCTACCTGCACCTCCTGGTACATTCTACGGGATCCCTATCGACCTACAGTGGGATCAAATGGAGCATGAGGATCCTGACTGGATAGGACTGACATTTGTTCGCGTGAGGGTGAACATGATGTTTGACACCGGTCTTCCTTCCGGTCCTGTACGGCAAGTGTATGTCGTCTTATTCATCCGCAGGAATGGGCGAACTCTAGTGCTGCTGCCACCGTCACTAGATGACGACGACGACGACGGGGGACCAGGTGGTGTGGAGTGACCGTGGATGGTAAGGCCAGCAGAAGAAGGAATTTTTGGATGCCGACACTGAGTGATGGACTTTTGTGGATGACTGTTGGAAAGGAAGTCAGTTATCTTTTGAAAGTAGCCGGGTATAGAAAACCTTGGCATTTTGGTGTACCAACAAAACAATGTCCATCTAGTTATGTAAATAAAAGTGTCCGGCTATTGTCTACAAAAGTGTTTAGTTGGTGTGCATCATTTCTGAATATGAGAAAGGGAGATGTTGGATATGCTTCCGCCATATTTTGCGCAGGGACCAATGAAAAAAATATAGACCCCCAGAACTCATGGACTTATCGAAATCCTATGGTATCTGAGTAACAGACCTTTAGGTTAAGTGAAAGGTAGTGATATGTGGTGACCCGAATGGATCGGGGGCTGTCGGGGGGGTGCCACACTTCGCGTCCCCATCGAAGTGAACTCACCGGCTCGCAAATCCAGTGAGTTTACTCATTAATATCTACTTAGGGAGTTAATTATGCTTAAGGGTTGATTAGTTTAGGCTAAGAAGTGTTTAGGTGGTTAGTTAGAACGGATTAGCAATTTAATTATTCGTTTATGCATGTTAGGTGGTTAGAGTAGCGTAATTAGAGACATGATAAGCTGTAGTATTTATCTAGATAGGTTTGGAAATTTTCCGGACCCGTTTCGGTATTTAATTAGGCTTTTCCGGCCTAGGTTGCATTTATTGGTATTTATTAATTAATTTTGGTAATTATTTAATTAATTATTATTTTTCGAAAATTAGACCGGGATAGTCGATGACCGGAATTTCGTGCTGATTGCAATGGTGTGATTGATTTATTTAATTGAGTGCTGGTTTGTGCAATTTGGGTGTGAATTGTAATTTTGGGGTATTTATCACCAAATTTAATAATTTCGGTATTTAAATAGAAAACACCGGGCGTCGGTTTACAATGCAAAAAATGTGTTTATGGACTATTGGAGTTAGTGGGATTTTCAAGAGGGAAAATATTGTATTTTGGCTAAGACCGACCGTGTACCCACATACGATTATTTTTATCGGGAATGATAAAAGTGGTGAAATTGTAGAATGATCAGGATTGTATAATATATCAGCCTGAGGGTTTTGATATGTCAGCATTTGGTGAGCAGTATATCTTAGCAGCTTCTGGTGAGCATTATGAGTATACTATATCAGCCTGCGGGTTTTGATATGTCAGTTTAGGGTGAGCAGTATACTCTGTTATCAGGTTTTGGCGAGCTATACTATCTATCTTCAGCTTAGGGTGAGCAGTTCTTGATGTGATCGAACTTGATCGATAGTATTAAATGGGTTGACCAAGAAATGATCTTGTTGGCATGGAATTGACTGGGTCGATTGATCGATGACTCGATCTGATTTGATGACTTGATTTGTGGAAGTGATTCATTGAAAATATGAATTGTACTGACTTGCAGGAAGGAACAAAGGAAAAGGTAAGTCCTCTAACTTGTGCCTGTGCTTAGGTAGCCCTTGGGGCATATTTCCTATCTAGTAGGAGCTTGGGGGGTGAACTTGCTGAGACGTCGTCTCACCCCGTTGTGGGAAAACATTTTCAAGTTCTTAGATGGCAGCTCCTCCCGAGCATTTTGGTCAACTGAAGAAGGTCACCGAGCAGGTATCTTACCGCTTCATGGGAACCCAAAGGGATGGGTCTATGAACTCGTGAAGTCCATGGTCTGGGTTGATGCGAGTCTACCCCATAAGGTACCCCACCAATACAGATCATGATATCGTCGTGAGCGGAATGGACAGAGAGAGGGTCCCATACCGGAGTCTGAGGTCCCTATGTTGGTGCTGGAGGTTGCTTTTGGAAAAGGCACGGCAGACCCTCTTGGTGGTTCAGTGGTGGACCCGAGTCTGTTGGATCCAGGGTCCCCGGAATATTCAGTGGAGGACTCGAATGCTTAGAGAATCTGTAGCCCTCTACTCCCCCTTTTGCAGACCTTGTATATAGTCGGCTAATATTGTATATGACATAGTTTGATATGTGTATATAAGTGTGTTGTGATTTGAAAATTTGTGGCCCTACTTTTCTATCCCACCTTCGTGTTGTCTGGCGATTATTTATTCGCTTCCGCATGCGTATTAAAATGAATGGGTCGGCGACGCGTCCTGGGACGTCGCTATTTAATTGACCACCGAGGGATGGGCACGCGCTCGGAGGATCGGGGCATGAAAAAATCTTTGCTCATAAGGGTGACATGATGATAAGAAGTAAATGTCTTTGGAATAACATGTAGGCAGTTTATGAAAATAAAGCTCGGTAACATGTAAAGCATCAAGAGTCTTACTATATAGTACAAATTGTGCCATTTTATAAAATGGATCAACCACAACCATGATTAAATATCCTTGTTGCGTTGAGTCTTTGGCGAACTCGTTACAAAGTCCATGCTCGTATCTTCCCAAAGGCGCTTGTGGAATAGGTAACGACAAGGAAAAACCAGTGCTTTGGCCTCCATCTTTTGCAATGTGGCAAATTTTGCATCATTCAACGTGCCGCTTTCTATTACCATATATGGCCGATGAAAGTTCTCTCTAGCAAGCGCCAAAGTTTTGCCACGACCAAAATGACTTGCTAGTCCACCATCATGGGCTTAAAAAGTAATAGCTTGATGCAATGAACATTGCGAAACGCGCGAGTGATGGCCCTTGAAAGAGGCTTAAAGTGATAGCTTCAATCTCACTAGGACCCATCTCTATTTCTAGACTAGTCGTCATGTTTCCGAGGAAAATTACCTTGTCAGTCAAGAAGTGACATTTCTAGAGATTAGCAAATGAGATTAGCAAATAAGTTTCGCTGTCGTAGCTAGGAATACTCGTAGGAGATTGTCACGTGTTTTTCCTTATCCTTGCTCTAAATAGGCATGTCACCAAATTTACGATAACAAATCTCCTGATTAAAGGCCAAATAATTTAATTCATAGGCACAAGATAATTATTCAAAAAGTCCTAAATTTATTGTATGGCCATTAATTTAGTCTTGAACGTTTTAATTTGATTAATTTAATCATAAATCTTTTGATGATTTATCAATTTAGTTTTTCCATTCAGTTTTGACAGAAAAATCACTGACATAAACACCACCAGCTATCCTACATGCATGGCCAGGCTAAAGAAGATGATTTTTGTAATTTCCTTAACATTTCAGATTATTTTCTGTTTTTTCCTTCCCTTTTCTTTTTTTTTCCCCTTTCTTTTTCTTTCACCTATGGTCAGTACTCAACGATGGTGGCAACCATAGGGAGGGCTAGCAAGCCCTCACCCAGATTTGGCTAAGGTGTCGCGTAGCTCTCACCTATGGCAATTGCAAGCCATTGCTAAGATTGGTCACAAGTGAAAAGAAAAAATAGAAAAGGAAAAAAGAAGAAGATAACATTAGTAAAATAATTGTGAACATTGTCTAATTTAACGCCGGCTATATCACATAGGACGGTTGACGCTGACTGAACTGACACATTAGCAAATTTTGATTGGAATTGACTGGAATGATTACATTGGTAAATTATTAAAATTTTTAGAACTAAATAAACGAAATTGAGAAGTTTGAGACTGAATTAGCTATCATATGACAGGTTTATGAATTTTTGGACAATTTTTCCCATTGGAAGCATAAAAGTATTTGGAGCATTTCGATGGCCAAACAGTAGAATGGTCCACTTGTTACGAGTCTCCAAAGTAGTCTTTTACTCATTTTGAGGAAATATTCAAATCTAATGGTATTCACTTTGGAAGTCTATCTTAAAAAAGACAGAGGCTCCAAGTAATTGATCAACAAGATCATCCAAGCATGGGATTGGAAAATTGGTAGATAATCAAACTTTTATCCACCGGACAGCTATCGATACCCATATGACGTGATCCATCTTTCCTAGGAAGAAGTAAGGCGGGCTTAACACAAGCTAACACTTTCAATTGGCGTTGGAGTTCTTCATGCTCCTTAGGACTAATGTGTTAGGCAGCTGTGTTGGGCAGAACTTGAGGGTGGCTAGCAGGAATCACCTAGATGGGGATGAATAGGTGATAGAATAAAATCTTGACAAATAAATACGAAATAGAACAACTCAAGATCAAAGTTTAAACAAGGATCATAATCCATTATGCAATGAAACACTTCTAAAATAACTTGTAAGTGTGCAACAGACTTAATTAAGAAGAGATTAAGGATAAATAAAATTGCACACAAAATTTATAGTATTTCAGCTTAGATCAAGCCTACGTCCACTTTCTCACGTTAACATCCTATTGTCTTGATTCCACTAGATGATCAATGAAAGGTTATAGTCAAATTGTGTCGCTTAAACCCAAACGCTTCCCCCAAAGCCGGTGCTGCTTATACCCACTTCGATAGAACTCACTATCTTACATCAAAGCGAACACTTATAACACTGTCAACACCTCTCAAGATTACACAATTCAAGCTCAGAAAAGACAAATGTATATGATCGAAGTTTGCTCAAACGTTGGAATTCTAGATTCTACGCTTCGTCTCTCTCACTCGCTCCTCGGTCCTTAGTCTCCCTAAATACTCCTCATCTTTTATTTTATTCATTGGACAATATCTAGAGGATCGTCTTCTAATCTACCCATTAGGCACAACTGTATCAAGAAGGTTAGGTAGCTATTGAGTGATAGAAGCAGAATCCCCACTTGATTATGATCGCTCATACAACTAGAATCTTGATCTCCATAAGTAGAGCTTTTTTGTTTAGAACGAACTTGTCTTCAAGATTCAATTGCTAATTGAGTCAATCAATTCTATCTTGGTATAAAATCCAAACTAGATCACTAACCGTTATATGTTTTGGGCTTGTGTCATGTTCTGTCAAGTTGTCTCGTTTTGAACATGCTACGTTATGAACTTGTCACATTCTGGATCACGTTCTGTACTTGTGTCATTCTGAACACGTTCTGGACCTATTCAGTCTGAAGTTGATTCTACAATCTGGGTAAGTCCGAATATATTTATCCTTAAAGTCTGGACATAGTCTAAGCAAGTTCAGCTCCAACATAGAGTATATCTTCCGCTTCTTCCAAGTATAGTTCTTAATGATATCCTTTACATTTTCTATCATCTGCATCGTCTATTACTTAATCATTAAACACGTTAGTAGCCTTTGATTTATTTTGTCATTTTCAAAACATCAAAAGGGATTTCTCTAACAATCTCCCCCTTTTTGATGATGACGAAACAATATCTAATTTTGTAGATATGTAAACACACTTTTAAAGATATTAATAAATTAGGACAATCTTCAACACATAACATAGTCTCAAATTTTAGATATTCAAAGAATGTAATTCAAATCAGATGATAACAAAGAGATTAAGCATAACAATATATAGAAACATAATCGTAGATCAATATAATACTAACCAATTAACACATATGCATATTTATATTCTCTCCTTCTTTTTGTCATAATCAAAAAGCAATAACAATGGAAAGGATATCACATAGAGAATATAAAATTCAGCTCAAATTCACATAGTATCTTCAAATATATATTTTACATGAAACACAATTTCTAGAAACATCATCTTTTACAAAGTAAGTCGAACATCAAATATATGTAATATAGCTCATGTTCATCATATATATTAGCAAATATCTATTCATAATCACAGATACATTATAAAATTCACTTTCCTTTTTGTCATAATAAAATGATAGTGTAAATATAAGATTGTTAATGACAAAAAGTAATGGAAATAGAAGATGCACTTACTAGATTTTGTAGAACTTAGCAAGGTTGAACACATTTAACTTTTCCTTCCATAGTGATCAAGAGCGAGATCAATTCAAAAAGATTTTCCTACGCTTGATCAATGTTCCCCCTCAATTTGTTGCATTTTTGAGATGATCACGATTCTTCCCATTTCTTTTGCATTTTCTCCCCTTATCGTCATGATAGTATTTGCGAATAGCATTTATCACGGCATTGATTTAAAGATGATCATTGTCAATCTTCGCTCAAGATGTTCTTCTAATTGCACCACGGTTAGTGTAGATTTGCAAATATTCTTCCTTTGTAGAATTTCCTCAATAAACTGGTCTCCACATATTTGGATCCTTTTCCTTTCATAAGACAAACGAGATATGCAATCTTCAAAATCTAAGAGCATAAAATTAGACCAAATAAACTTAATTATCTCTAACCAAGATATCAAAAACAACCACACATATTAAATCAAATCCCAACTCATGAAAACATATTATTTAAGGAAAGAATATTATGCACAACAATATCTTGAAAAAGAATTCTCACTTAGGCAAAGCATGATATAATCAGAGAGAGAATAAAATCATTGTGTATTTATCCATTCAATCGAATTATTTAAAAGCAAGAAATCAATCAATCATATCTATTCAATCTCTTACAAATCACCAAAAATATATCACACGATTATTTCTTCAATATAACCAATTATAGAATACGTTCATCATAAAGTCTGAATCAACCGAGGCACAAGGAGGATATAGTGATTATCAAATATAATGAGAATATATAAAAATTTAAATTATGTACCCAAACCAAATTGAGAATTTAAAAAATATACATTCCTTACCAAATTCTCTTTCTTCTTTCCTTTATTTCCTGCAAGAAAAACAACTCATCCTTTCTTTGGTACCCATATTTTCTTGGGTCCACGAGAGTTAGTGGAGTATGTTGTTTTTACCCAATTTTTCTTAATAAGTCTTCAGACTTTAAGACATTCGTTATCAAAGTGTTTAGAGTCTTTACAATTTGAATACTTGAGGGTGTTTCAACCAACAGGTTTTGTAAAGATCTTTTGAAAATGCTTCTTATATGCAAGTTTAGAAGGTCTTTGTCCAAGTTTCTTCTTAACTTTTGGAAAATTTATTATAAGATCACTTTCCTTATCAAAACCAAGTCTTGTCTAATTGTAGCAAGGGACTTGTATGGACATGATATGTTCTGAAGTTTTCGAACCATTTGAAAATTTTGTTGTAATATTCGAAAATTCATTTTTCAATGATTCATTTTCTTGGTCAAGTAAATCAAGACTTTCCTTTACTTGCCTAAAATCATTTTGCAAATTTCCGAACTTCTCTTTCTGAAATATATCCTATTGTCTCATCAAAAATTTTCCTTTTTTAGTTCGAAAATCATTTTAAAAGTAGAGTTAAGATTCAAACACAACTCATCAATATGTTTGGATACCTTAGGAGCGATTTCGAGGAAATTTACCTCAAGTTTTGTGTCTGATTCTAATTCTAAATTTGAGTTTGAGTCTAAATGTACCATCAAGCATATATTTCCTTGCTCATCAGCGTTGGATTCCCGACTCTATGTCACTCCACGTCTCAGCCTTTAGAGCTTTCTTTTCCTTTTCGAATTTCCTTTCCTTCTCTTGAATAAAGGACATTTGGTTTTTATGTGACCTGTTTTCCTCACTCAAAACATATTATATCCTTACCTTCATCATCGTCTCTATTCTTATAAAATTTTCTTTTTTTAATTTATTTATTGCCTTCTTCTCTGTGACATCCTGAAATTTCAATTATGTTTTCAATTAAATAAATCAGGCCTTTCATCGACGCGCTGATAGTGCTATTCTCTGAGCTAATCACTTATGAGATAACTAGACTATATGGGGAAGTCATTAAGGATTTTAATGCAATAGACTTGAGAATTCGACCGGGAATTGACTACTCGACCGTGCTCATCTGCAGAGATCATTACGGCACAGTTAAAAATTGATTAGAGATCAGAGATAGATCAGCTCGATAGAGATGTGTGGCTAAACGTGGGTGATTCCACCAAATTGCAAAATTCTCCCCGATCGGTACTAGACTGATTTTTCTGTCGTTTTGGTACCCTATGTCTGTATTTGAAACCTCGAGATTTTCATGACCACCGAGAGTCACCAATGTGTCGAAGAGGTACATTGTGGCTCGAAGTAAATTGACCACGAGTCAATTGCACTAAAAATTTCTGAAAGCTATCCGGTATGCTAGGTCACGCTAAAATCGCGCCAAATTGAAATTAACCTCGAATTTAAATAAGATTTCAGAAATTGAAAGTTCTCTCATGTCACGAGTCATTTTAGGAACGTCGACTCATCTTCCGAAGATTTTTCTACAAACCGAGATTTTGGCGGAAAGGTCAAAATAAAGCCGTTTTCGTCCGGAAAATTCAAGGGACCATTTTTTATCATGTGTTTGGGATGCAAGTTGGTTCTAAGGGTGAGGAAAAATGTCAATTTGATCGAGGACACGATGGTGGAATTTATAAGGGCCGAATTGCATTAATTCAAAAGGGAATTGAAGTAGTTTTGGGGGAAATTTGTGCAATTTCGGAGCCCCCATGCCCCTTAACTTTTGGACCACTTCCAAGACTTCCCAAGGAAGCTTTGTGGCCTTCTTTTGAGCTGAGGAAGCCAGCAAACCGGTGGGACCTCTTCAAAGGGGGACAAAGGGATAGGATGAAGCTTTGAGGGGCCCTCATGGCTTTGTTGTCCCCTTTCTTCCTCCCTCAACTTCGCTTTCCCCATTAGAAACACCTTGGAGCTCTGAAAATTGTAGGAAAACCGAGCATCAGCCCCACTTGGCCGTCGAGCAGCCCGCCAAGCCCCGGAGCGCGTCGCTGCCGTTGCGCGCGCTCAGCCGCGAGCCCGCTTGTGCCGCCCGTTGTCCTCGCGTCCAGCCACCTCTCTCGTGCCTCCTTGCTGTCCCACGAGCTCCCTAGGTCGACGTCAAAGCCCCTGGGACACCGTTGAGCCACCGCCTGCCACCGGAGTCACCCGCCTAGACCGCTGCTGCCTCCGCCGATCCTGTCTCGCCGAACCAGCCGGCCAGCTCTCCCCTTCAACCCAGCATCAGAACCGAACCCCCCTTGGCCAACCGTGTACTGTTTGACCCGCTTTGGACTGCATCTGGGCCTCGAATGGTGCCGCCGCTTCAGAGTTTGTCGCTCATCTCCGCCTCGCCGTCGGTGAACTCATCGGAATTCAAAACCAGTGAGTTTACCCAATAAACTCTACTTAGGGAGTTAATTATGCTTAAGGGTTGATTAGTTTAGGTTGAGTATGGATTAGGTGGTTAGTTAGAACGGATTAGTAATTTAATTATTCATTTATGCATGTTATGTGGTTAGAGTAGCTTAATTAGCGACTAGATAGGTCGTAGTATTTATCTAGATGGGTTCGGAAATTTTCTGAGCCCGTTTCTGTATTTATTTAGGCTTTTCCAACCTAAGTTGCATTTACGGTAATTAAATATATTTATTTAATTAATTTTGGTATTTATCTAATTAATTATTATTTTCCGGAAATTAGACTAGGATAGCCGATGACCGAAATTTCATGCTGATTACAATGGTGTGATTGGTTTATTTAATTGAATTCTATTTTGTGCAAATTGAGTGGAATTTGTAATTTTGGGAATTTATCCCAAAATTGAGTATTTTCGGTTTTTAATTGGGAAACACCGAGCGTCGGTTTATAACGCCAAAAATATTCCGGTGGACTATATTAAATGGTGGGATTTTTGAAAAGGAAAATATTGTATTTTGGCTAAGGCCGACCGTGTGCCCACACATGTTTTTTTTTATCGAGAATGATAAAAATGGTGAAATTCTCAGTTGGTGAGAATAGTATACTATATCAGCCTACGGGCCTTGATATATCAGCTTAGAGTGAACAATATACTTTATCAGCTTAGAGTGAGCATCATCAACTTGAGGGCTTTGACATATCAGCTTAGTGTGAGCAATATACCTTAGCAGCTTCTGGTGAGCATTATCAGTATACTATATCAGCCTGAGGGCTTTGAAATATCAGCTTAGCGCGAGCACTATACTTTATCAACTTAGAGCGAGCTATATTATTTATCAGCTTTGGTGAACATTGTCAGTATACTATATCCGCCTATGGGCCTTGATATATTAGCTTAGAGTGAGCAGTATACCGGATCAACTTCGATGAGCTATACCATCTTTTGCCAGCTTAGGGTGAGCAACGTTCGACTTGATCGAATTATGTGGATGGTATCGATAGTTGGAGTCGAGTAAGTCGACTGATCAATGTTTGATGATTTGATTTGAATTGAAGTGATTAGTTGAATATATGAATCGTATTGACTTGCAGGAAGGAACGGAGACAAAGGTAAGTCACCTATCTCTTGTGTGCATAGGTAACCTTTAGGCGTATTTCCTTCCTAGTCGGAGTTTAGGGGGTGAACTTGCTGAGACGTCGTCTCACCCCGTTGTGGGATAACATTTACAGGTCCTTAGATGGCAGTACCTCCTGCGCGTTTTGGCTAGCCGAAGAAGGTCACCGAGCAGCACTCTCAGATTCCCCTCCGTGGGAGCCAAGGCACCTGGGTCTACGAACTTGTAAGATCCACTGTCTGGGTTGATGCGGGTCTACCCCATAAGGTACCCCATCAATTCAGATCATGGTATCGTTACGAGCGAGATGGACCTAGGGAAGGCCCCTTTTAGAGTCTGAGATTCCTAGGTCGGTGCTGGAGATAGTTTTTGGTGAGGGTACGGCTGACCCTCCAGGTGGTTCAGTGGTGGACCCGAGTCTGTTGGATCCAGGATCCCCAGAGTATTCAGTTGAAGACTCGAATGCTTAAAGGATCCGTAGCACTCTACCCCCCCTTTTTGTAGATCTTGCATATATTGGCTAAATTATATATGACATAGTCTAATATGTGTATATAAGTGTGTTGTGGTTTGAAAAATTGGTGGCCCTGCTTTTCTATCCCATCTTGTTGTTGTCTAGGGATTTATTTATTCTCTTCCGCATGCGCATTAAAATGCATGGGTCGGCGACGTGTCCTGGGACGTCTCTATTTAATCGACCACTGAGGGATGGGCACGCACTCAGAGGATCAGGGTATGACGTCCCCATTTAGTGGTATTAGAGCTGGTTGTTAGGTGGAGTGATAAGGTGCTATAAGTTATGGGATAGTCAGTAGGAAAGATCTTTATTTTATGCTGGTGCATGTCTGTGATAGCTGTTTGGTTGAATTGTTTGTTCGTGTGGATCGCTCAGCTTCTAATTATGTGTGGAATTGGGAGGCAGGTTTCTGTAGAAAACTTGCAGAATGAGTGATCAGGAGCAGAGGACTCCTAGAAAGCGTACCATTGGACCTGCGACTCTGGGTAGGACGCCAACGAGGGTTGGTACTCGAGGAGGTCGTGGTCGAGCGCCAGCTCAGGCTAGAGCCAGTGGAGTAGCATCGCCTCCTGTTGGTGCTGGGGTAGTAGCCCTTGATGATCGAAGGTTTGTTGGGATCATGCAGGCGCTCGAGATGTTGGGAAATAGGATGGAGCAGTAGGCTTAGATTCAAGCTGCCAGTGCCGCCGCTGCTACCATAGCTGCCGCTAATGCAGTCGTGGATGCTGTTGCTACTGCCGTTGCTGCTGCCGCACCTGTCGCTGCACCTACTGAGGTTCCACCAGGGAACGTGGTCGTTGGGAAACCAATGCATAAGCTGGCGGAACAGTTTCCGCAGCTGAATCCACCGAAGTTCACTTGGGTAGGAGACCTCAAAGTTGCCGCTCTATGGATCCAAGGCTTGAAGAAGGCCTTTGCACTGCTAATGTGCACTGAGGGGGAGAAGGTAGTCCTTGCAACCTACCAGCTACAGGGAATTGCGAGTACTTGGTGGAGAGCCACCCAAGGAATAGTATTCCCTGAAGGTGTAGTCCCGAAATGGAATGCCTTTGTTGAAGTCTTCAACAACAAGTACTTCTCTAACAGTGCCAGAGAACTCAAGATGGCAGAATTCCAGCGCTTTCGCCAAGGTTCAATGACTGTAGATCAGTATGAAGCGAAGTTCGCTAAACTATTGCAGTACGCCCCCGAACCGGTCGAGAATCCGGTAAGCCAAGCTAGAAGGTTTAGAGATGGGCTCAGACCGGAAGTGAGAAGCCCGCTGGTGCCATTGAATCTGAAGAACTTTAACGACCTTTATGAATGCGCCCAGTTGATAAAGAGAGATCAGAACGAACGAGCCGCCGCATCTGGATCGTGGTTTTGATCTAACCAAGATGGGAATCGGTATGGGAAGAAGCCCATTACCGAGGGAAGATTCCATGTACCGCCCAATAGGAAGGGTGGAATTGGCAAGTCAGCGCCAAGTCAGAATGGTATGTGTCGCTCCTGTGGAAGGCGACATGGTACAGCCCCGTGCCCTCAAAGGTCGGGTGCTTGTTTTGAATGTGGCCAGCAAGGTCACATGGCCAACGATTGTCCTAGAAGGCCAAGAGGACAACAACAGTTACCACCGCTGCCACCGATGGGTCAGATCAGAGGATTCGCGCCGCAGAACGCATTGCAGGGTGGACAAATCAGACCCCCAGCTCAAGGAACAGTGTATGCCATCACAAGAGGTCAGGCAGAGGATGCGCCTGATGTAATTACAGGTACGGTTTCGCTGAATGACCATGCTACTTATGTTTTATTCGACCCTGGCGCGACTCATTCTTTTATTGCTGAGCAATATGTTAAGTTGATAGGATTAAGTCCTGAGTTCTGGAGTCAGTGGTTAGCATATCTACACCGTTAAAGGATAAGGTGTTGTCTGCATTGGGTTGTTTTGGTTGCAAGTTAGCGATTGGTGAGCGAGAGGGGAGGATAGACTTATTAGTCCAAGCCATGTATGATTTTGATTTGATAATTGGCATGGACTAGCTCACCAAGCAACGAGCTAAGATGGACTGCTATCGTAAAGCGATTCAGTTTGACCCTTTAGAGGGTGGAAGTTTCGAGTTTGTTGGGAATCGAGGAGGACCCTCGATTATCTTGATCTCGTCGCTTGAGGCACCCTGTTTGTTAGACAGGGGTTGTCAAGGTTACCTGGCAACTGTCGTGAATATGATAGTTGAGGAGTTGAAGATCGAAGATATCTCAGTAGTGCAAGAATTTCCAGATGTATTCCCGAAGTAATTGCCAGGCTTACCGCCAGAGAGAGAGATCGAGTTTATGATTGAGTTAGCTCCCGGGACAGAGCCAATTTCTAAGGCTCCTTACCAAATGTCATTATCTGAGTTGAAAGAACTGAAGGTGCAGATGCAGGAGTTGTTGGATAAGGGATTCATACGTCCCAGTGCATCACCTTGGGGAGCACTAGTCCTATTCGTGAAGAAGAAAGATGGTTCGTTGCGTCTGTGCATCGACTATCGTTAACTCAATCAGGTGACGATCAAGAATAAGTATCCACTCCCAAGGATTGACAACTTATTTGATTAGTTACTAAGAGCATCGATATTTTCAAAAATCGATTTGAGGACAGGATATCATTAGCTGAGGATTAAGAAAGAGAACATTCCAAAGTCAGCGTTTCGTACTCGATACGGCCATTATGAATTCACTATAATGCCGTTTGGTTTGACGAACGCCCCAGCTGCTTTTATGGATTTGATGAACCGAGTGTTCAAAGAATATCTGGATCAGTTCGTGATCGTATTCATCGATGATATTCTGGTATATTCGAGAAGTGTTGAGGAGCACGAGAGTCATCTGAGAATGGTACTACAGACTCTGAGGATTTCTGAGATGTACGCCAAGTTTAGTAAGTGCGAGTTTTGGTTGACTCGTGTAGCGTTCCTAGGTCACGTGATTTCAGACGAAGGAATCTCCGTGGACCCAGCCAAGACTGAAGTAGTGATCAACTAGCCAAGACCAACTACAGTGACAGAGATCAGAAGCTTTTTAGGTTTAACAGGCTACTACAGAAGGTTCATGGAAGGATTTTCAGCTTTAGCATCGTCGTTGACTCCACTCTTGAAGAAAGAAGATAAGTTTATGTGGACAGACAAGTGCGAGCGTAGTTTTCAAGAGCTTAAGTAAAAGCTGACTATCGCACCTGTGCTGACCATTCCATCTGGTCTTGGAGGATACGAGATCTATAGTGATGCATCGTTTAGAGGACTGGGTTGCGTGCTGATGCAACATGATAGAGTTGTTGTATACGCCTCCCGTCAGTTGAGACCTCATGAACTAAATTACCCGATGCACAACTTGGAACTCGCAGCAATCATTTTTGCTTTGAAGATTTTGAGACATTATTTGTGCGGAGAAAGATTCCAGATCTTCACTGACCATCAAAGTCTCAAGTATCTATTCTCTCAGAATGAGTTGAATATGAGACAACATCGCTGGATGAAACTCTTGAAGGACTACGATTGTGATATTTTGTATCACCCGGGAAAGGCGAATAAGGTCGCCAACGCTTTGAGTCGGAAGTCTTCAGTCGCACAAATGATGATTAAGGAATGGGCTTTACTTGAGAAAGCTCGAGATTCGAGTTTCAAATTTGAGGCAAGCCACCTTTCGAATCTTATGGCCACCCTTAGAATTGAGCCGGATGTGCAAATCAGGATCAAGATACTTCAATCGACAGACCCAGATGTCCAAAAGATTCTGCAAGAGGACACCGATAAGAGAAAGACTGATTTTCATATTTCTGAGGACGGAGCACTAAGGTTCCGAGGACGATTGTGTGTACCTGACGATGCAGAGCTTAAGGAGGAGATCTTATCAGAAGCTCATCGTAGTAGTTACAGCATTCATCCTGGCAGTACGAAAATGTATCAGAATTTGCGTCAACATTATTGGTGGTTCGGTATGAAGGCGGACATCGCCAAGCATGTCGCCAAATGTTTGACGTGTCAGCAAGTGAAGGCACAACATGGTAAGCCGGGAGGACTTTTGCAACCTCTCGAGATTCCCGAGTGGAAATGGGAGAGCATCACGATGGACTTTGTGATAGGCTTGCCGAGAAGTCGGAGAGGTAATGATTCCATTTGGGTAGTGGTCGACAGATTGACAAAGTCGGCTCACTTCATCCCAGTACGAAAGGACCTTGATTTGGATAGGCACGCAGAGTTGTACGTGCGTCAGGTTGTTCGCCTGCATGGAGTGCCAGTGACGATAACTTCAGACCGAGACCCGAGATTCACAGCTGCTTTTTGGAAGAGTTTACAAGCTACCTTTGGAACGAAGCTGCAGTATAGTACGACATATCATCCTCAGACGAATGGCCAATCTGAGAGGATGATCCAAACCCTCGAAGACATGCTGCGAGCTTGCGTGTTGGATTTCAAGGGAAGCTAGGAGGAACAACTTCATCTTGTCGAGTTTGCCTACAACAACAGCTACCAGTAGAGCATTCAGATGGCTCCTTTCAAAGCGTTGTATGTTAGAGCATGCAGAACGCCAGTGTGTTGGGATGAAGTCGGGGAAAGAAAGATCACAGGCCCAAACTTGGTTCAGCAGTCAGTGGACGCAGTTGCAGTTATCAAGGACAGGTTAAAGACCGCTTAGAGCCGCCAGAAAAGCTACGCAGATAAGCGCCGAAGACCATTGGAATTTCAAGTTGGTGATCACGTTTTTCTGAAGGTGTCACCAATGAGGGGTACTTCACGCTTTGGCAAGAAGGGAAAACTGAGTTCGAGGTACATAGGTCTCTTTGAGATTTTAGAGAGAATCGGGATCCTAGCGTATCGTCTTGCATTACCACCGAGACTGACGCAAGTGCACGACGTCTTTCACGTGTCGATGTTGAGGAAGTATGAGCCTGACCCGACCCACGTGCTTAATTTTGAGGAATTGGACGTGGACGACAGAGTGTCGTACGTGGAAAGCCCGGTTCAGATTGTCGATCGGAAAGAACAAATTATGCGTACCAAGACGATCCCGTTGGTTAAAGTGGTCTGGCAACACCACGGCACTGAAGGAGCAACTTGAGAAAGTGAAGAATCGATGAGACGACTGTACCCCCACATTTTTGTTTAAAGACTTGTAATTGTTTAAATTTCGTGGACGAAATTTTTATAAGAGGGGAAGAGTTGTGACATCTTGAAATTTCAATTCTGTTTTCAATTAAATAAATCGGGCCTTTCATCGACACGCGGATAGTGCTATTCTCTGAGTTGATCACTCATGAGATAACTAGACAATCTAGGGAAGTCATTAAGGGATTTTAATGCAATAGACTTGAGAATTCGACTAGGAATCGACTACTCGACCGTGCTCAATATGCAGAGATCATTATGGCACAATTAAAAATCGATTAGAGATCAGAGATAGGTCTGTTCAATAGAGATGTGTGGCTAAACGTGGGTGATTCCACCAAATTGCAAAATTCTCGTCGATCGGTACTAGACTGATTTTTCTGTAGTTTTGGTACCCTGTGTCCGTATTTGAAACCTCGAGATTTTCACGACCACCGACAGTTGCCAATGTGTCGAAGAGGTACATTGTGGCTCGAAGTAAATCGACCATGAGTCAATTGCACTAAAAATTTCTGAAAGCTACCCAGTAAACTAGGTCATGCTAAAATCGCGCCAGATTGAAATTAACCACGAATTTAAATCCAATTTGAGAAATTGAAAGTTCTGTCATGGCATCTCATCTTCCGAAGATTTTTCTGCAAACTGAGATTTTGGCGGAAAAGTCAAAATAGCGCCGTTTTCGTCCGGAAAATTCAGGGGACCATTTTTTATCGTGTTTTTAGGATGTAAGTTGGTTCTAAGGGCGAGGAAAAATTTCAATTTGATCGAGGACACGATGGTGGAATTTATAAGGGCCGAATTGCATTAATTCAAAGGGGAATTGAAGTAGTTTTGGGGGAAATTTGTGCAATTTCGTAGCCCCCATGCCCCTAAACTTTTGGACCACTTCCAAGACTTCCCAAGGAAGCTTTGTGGCCTACTTTTGAGCTGAGGAAGCCAGCAAACCGGTGGGACCTCTTCAAAGGGGGACAAAGGGATAGGATGAAGCTTGGAGGGGCCCTCATGGCTTTGTAGTCCCCTTTCTTCCTCCCTCAACTTTGCTTTTCCCATTAGACACACCTTTGAGCTCCAAAAATTGTAGGAAAACCGAGCATCAGCCCCCCTTGGCCGTCGAGCAGCTTGCCAAGCCCCGGAGCGCCGTCGTTGCCGTCGCGCACTCAACCGCGAGCCCGCGTGCGCCGCCTGCTATCCTCGCGTCCAGCCGCCTCTCTCGTGCCTCCTCGCCATCCCACGAGCTCCCTAGGTCGATGTCAAAGCCCTTGGGACATCGTTCAGCCACCGCCTGCCGCCGGAGTCGCCCGCCTAGACCGCTGCTGCCTCCGCCGAACCAGCCGGCCATCTCTCCCCTTCGGCCCAGCATCAGAACCGAACCCCCCTTGGCCAGCAGTGTACTGTTTGGCCCGCTTTGGACCGCATCCGGGCCTCAAAAGGTGCCGCCGCTTCGAAGTTTATCGCTCATCTCCGCCTCACCGTCACCGTGAACTCATCGGAATTCAAAACCGGTGAGTTTACTCACAAAACTTTGGTTAGGGAGTTAATTATGCTTAAGGGTTGATTAGTTTAGGTTAAGTACAGATTAGGTGCTTAGTTAGAACGGATTAGCTATTTAATTATTCGTTTATGCATGTTAGGTGGTTAGAGTAGGTTAATTAGGGACTAGATAGGTTGTAGTATTTATCTAGATAGGTTCAGAAATTTTACGGGCCCGTTTCAGTATTTATTTTGGCTTTTCTGGCCTAAGTTACATTTACCGTAATTAAATGTATTTATTTAATTAATTTTAATTTTCAGAAAATTAGACCGGGATAGTCGCTGACCGGAATTTCATGCTGATTGCAATGGTGTGATTGGTTTATTTAATTGAATGCTATTTTGTGCTAATTGAGTGGAATTTGTAATTTTGGGAATTTATCCCAAAATCGAGTATTTTCGGTTTTTAATTGGGAAACACCGAGCGTCGGTTTATAACGCCAAAAATATTCTGGTGGACTATATTAAATGGTGGGATTTTTGAAAAGGAAAATATTGTATTTTGGCTAAGGCCAACCGTGTATCCACACACGATTATTTTTATCGGGAATGATAAAAATGGTGAATTTCTCAGTTGGTGAGAACAGTGTACTATATCAGCTTACGGGCCTTGATATATCAACTTAGAGTGAGCAGTATACTTTATCAGCTTAGAGTGAGCATTATCGGTATACTATATCAGCCTAAGGGCTTTGATATACTAGCTTATTATTTATCAGCTTTGGTGAACATTGTCAATATACTATATCAGCCTACGGGCCTTGATATATCAGCTTAGAGTGAGTAGTATACTGGATCAACTTCGATGAGCTATACCATCTGTTGTCAGCTTAGGGTGAGCAACGTTCGACTTGATTGAATTGTGTGGATGGTATCGATAGTTAGAGTCGAGTAAGTAGACTAATCGATGTTTGATGATTTGATTGAATTGAAGTGATTCGTTGAATATATGAATCATACTGACTTGCAGGAAGGAACTGAGGTAAAGGTAAGTCACCTATCTCTTGTGTGCATAGGTAACCTTTAGGCGTATGTCCTTCCTAGTTGGAGTTTAGGGGGTGAACTTGCTGAGACGTCGTCTCACCTCGTTGTGGGGTTACATTTACAGGTCCTTAGATGGCAGTACCTCCTGAGCGTTTTGGCTAGCCGAAGAAGGTCACCGAACAGCACTCTCAGATTCCCCTCCCTGGGAGCCAAGGTGCCTGGGTCTACGAACTTATAAGATCCACTGTCTGGGTTGATGCGGGTCTACCCCATAAGGTACCCCATCAATTCAGATCGTGGTATTGTTATGAGTGAGATGGACCCAGAGAAGGCCCCCTTTTAGAGTTTGAGATTCCTAGGTCGGTGCTGGAGATAGTTTTTGGTGAGGGTACGGCTGATCCTCCAGGTGGTTCAGTAGTGGACCCGAGTCAGTCGGATCCAGGGTTCCCGGAGTATTCAGTTGAAGACTCGAATACTTAGAGGATCTGTACCACTCTACCCCTCATTTTTGTAGACCTTGTATATATCGGCTAATATTGTATATGGCATAGTCTTATATGTGTATATAAGTGTGTTGCGGTTTTAAAAATTGGTGGCACTGCTTTTCTATCCCATCTTGTTGTTGTCTGGGGATTTATTTATTCGCTTCCGCATGCGCATTAAAATGAATGGGTCGGCGACGCGTCCTAGAACGTCGCTATTTAATCGACCACCGACTGAGAATTTTAAGACAATTAACTTCTTACCTTTGGGATCCTCATCATTTATACGTTCTGCTTCATATGATTGGAGAGTCCCAATGAATTCATCAACTGATAGGGGTGTGATTCTTTGAGTCTCTCAGATTGAAGTTTTCACGATATTTTAATCCTTTGAGAGTCCTTGCAGCAGTTTGTTCACTTTCATTGGTCCAAAATTTAGTTGCCCTTGATATGCTAGACCATTCACTATATCAGTAAATCTGCTACACACATCACCAATTGATTCTTTAGTTTTCATTTTGAAAGATTCATATTCTTCGAGCAATATGTTCACTTTTGTCTTATTTACACGATTAGTCCCTTCATAGGTAACATGCAATCTATCCCAAACTTCTTTTGTTATTTCATAAGAAGATATATGGTTCTATTCAATAGGAGACAAAGCACAATAAAGAGAGTGGATAGCTTTTGCATCCAATGCTTCTCTTTTGGACATCGCCGTCCTAGGCATAGGAGCATGGGGTTTGATTTCTTTATCTTTGCCATTCTTACTCGAATTAGATGCAGTAATGGGATTGATTCCCTTTTCCACGTCATCCCATTCCAACTGATCCTTGGATCTGAGGAATGCCTTCATCTTATTCTTCCAGACATTGTATTCTTTCCCAACAAAGTATGGTGGTCTGGTGTGGCTCTATACTTTAACAAGACCTAGTGCTAAAATGCTAGCCATAGAAGATCTTTAGCTCAGAAGTAAAAACACTTCAATAAAAATGAACACCTTGCTCTTACACTAGTTGAGGGTGGTTAACAGGAATCACCTAAGGGGTGATTAGGAGATAAAATAAAATCTTGACAGATAAATGCGAAATAAAACAAGTTAAGATCAAAGTCTAAACAAAAATTAGAATATGTTATGTGGTGGAATAGACTTCTGACATAACCTATAAGTGTGCAATAGACTTAAGTAAGAAGAGATTAAGGATAAAGAAAATTACACATGAAATTTATAGTGATTCAGCTTAGATCAAGCCTACGTCCACTCCCCCATGCTGGCAACCTACTAGCTGGATTCCACTAGATGACCAATGAAAGGTTACAGTCAAGTGTTGCCGCTTATACCGAGTACTTCTCCCCAAAGCTAGTGCTGCGTATGCCCAAGCCAATAGGACTCACTATCTTACGCCAAAACACACACTTATAACACTATCAACACCTCTCAAAAGATTACACAATTAAAGCTCACGAAATACAAGTACTATGATCGAAGCTTGCTCAGATTTTGGAACTCTAGATTCTACGCTTCATCTCTCTTATTTGCTCCTCGATCCTTGGTCTCTTTAAATATTCATCCACTTCCAAACTAGCCGTTGGATAGTATCTATAGGATTGTCTTCCAATCTACCCATTGAACACAACTATATCAAGAAGATTAGTTAGCTGTTGAGTGACATAAGCATAATCCTCACTTGATTATGATCGCCTATACAAAGAGAATCTTGATTTCCATAAGTAGAGCTTCTTCATTTAGAAAGAACTTGTCTTCAAGGTTCTATTGCTAATTGAGTCAATCAAATCTATCTTGGTATAAAATCTAAACCAGATTACTAACCGTTATACGTTTTGAGCTTGTGTTACATTCTATTAAGTTGTCTTGTTCTGAACTTGCTTTGTTTTGAACATGCTACATTATGAGCTTGTCACGTTTTGGATCACATCCTATACTCATGTTGACCTAAACGATCACATTCTGGACCTGTTCCATCTGAAGTAGATTCTACAATTTGGACGTAAGTCTGAATATATTCATGCTTAAAGTCTAGACATAGTCTAAGCAAGTTCAGCTCCAACATAAAGTTTATCTTCTGATTCTTCCAAGTATATTTCTTGATAATATCCTTTACATGTTCTATCATATGCATTGTCCGTTACTCAATCATTAAACATGTTAGTAGCATTTAATTTATTTTGTTATCTCCAAAACATCATAAGGGATTTCTCTAACACAACTCACCTAAAATACAAAATTCAAATAAGTAGCAATATTATCAAATTCCTCACCTAATAAAATAATGTTAAGAAACTCAAAACAAGAATTTGAGAATTAAAAATATATATTCTATCCTTCAATTCTATCACAATATATCATGTTTACATTTTTAAAAAAGGCTATTAAAAATATCATGTATGCATAAAAAAATTATAGATTCACGGGTGTTGACACCTATTTTTAAACAAAAAAAGAAAAAATAACAACAAAACAAAACAAAAGTACAAAAAAAAAAAAAACAAAAAAAAAAGGGACGCGAGAGGGCCCGGGTCGGGCCAAATCTAGCCTTGGTCCAACCCGCCCCTCCTATTTTCCTCTCTTTCTCGTGCGCAGGGCCCGGCCCAACTCGCGCCCCAACTCTTCCTCCTCTGGCCATCTTCGCGCATGAACCTGCAGAAAGCAAAAGGCAGAAATAGCAGGGAACATCGGGCAGAGCGGAGAAGATAGGAGAGGGCGGCAAAGAAAAGGCAGCACGGCAGAGCAGGAGTAGGAGGGCAGAGGAGGCGTAGAACAAAGGCGCAAAGCAGGGGCACCGCAAGGCTGAGAGGATTGGACGCCGGAAGAGGAACTGGCAGTAGAGAAGAGAAGGGAGAGAACATAACAGAGGGGGAGGAATGGTGGAAAAGGAGACCGGAGAGAAAACAGGAGAAGAAAGGAAGCCCGAGAGGCCCTGCCACCGCCGGAGAGCTGCCCATTTGACGCCCTATCGTCACCTACGAGCCGTTGATCGACACCAACCGCCGCCATTCCCGCTGTAACCCAGGTAGGCCTTTCATCGAGCACTTAGCGTGCGTCTTCGGAAGCGAGCCGGTTGGAGCTCATCCCGATCAGTTCGGGCGAGCTCCGGCCACTACCTGTCCCCGTTATCCTGCTTGATGTTCTAGCAAGTATTTTTGAAGGTTCGGATCCGTGCTCGGGCCTCGGCAGAATCAAAATCCGTTAGTTTCGTTAGCACTCACAACCTGTTCGTTGAAATGCTCGAGCGACTTCTGCCTCCCCAACTCCTCCCTATAGAGCCCAACTAGGATTTTGGCCACCAGGGCCGCCGCCGTTTGCCCGGAAGCCAGACGACGCCCCGCCTAACTATGGTGGCACCATCGCAGCCCCAGCCGGGGACCACCTATGCCCTTCACCTCAGCCCTCCTCTCTGTTGCAGCTGGACAATGGCCGAACGTGGGGGTTCGCGGGCCAGCGGATCCCTCGACCAACTCCTCGCCGCTTCTGACGGCCCCCTTGGCCACCGCCTCCTTCCCCCCTCGAAAGCCGCTGGAGTTACTCCGTTGCGGTTCCCTCTGGTCGCGACTGAGCCATCGCAGACCAAAGGGAAGGCCGAGTTGGGCCAGATCAGATCTGGCCCATTCGCCTGCCATTAAGGGGTAAATTTTTTAGGGGGGTTGGGTCCATCGGTCGGGCCTAACCTTGAACCAGTAAAGGCCTGACCATTTCTAGTCGGGCCTGGCCCTTATGGGCGGCCTGATCAGCCCGCCCTAGGCGGGTCGGACCCAAACGGGTTAGACCTGACCCACCTCGAACCGGGCTCAACCCGCCCGACCGGGTCGACTGGACCCAACCCGGTTCGCCCAAAAAAATTAAAAAATTAAAAATAATTTTTTAATTTTTTAAAAAAATTTCGAAAATCTAAAAATTGCAGGGTTTGTTTAGAAATTGCATTGTCTTGCTTTCTTAGTGTAATTAGATCTTTATTTGCTTATCTTTATTTGCTTACACATTGATTATATCGCATGTTTAATTCGCATATTTGATTACGTTTGTGAATGTTTAATTGCACATGCTCAATTTTACTGCAATTAGGATCTTGGTTGCTATGATTGTTATTATAATGATTGTGTACCTGCATGATCACCTCACATGTTAGTGGATAGGTATAAAATCAATCCAAACTGCCTGACAAAAATCTTTTCTTTTAAAATGAACAAGATTAGGTACCGAAAGGACACTAATTGATTAATTAGTGTAAATAAGTCATCGACCCTAGATTCTATGGTTGTGTAGGAAGTGAGGTACACTCCCATACCTTACTTGGTTTCTAGCCAACCCCATTAGGCTAGTGGCGACTCCTTTTTGCGATTTTTTTTAAATACCCCAATGTCGCGCGAGGTATGGGCATGGGAGAGCCCGCGCCTAATCATGGGCCGTGAACCTGTCTTTAGGCAATACCCCTAAACCTGCTCCTCCCCATCCCCCCCGAGGGGTAGGTCACGACAGTGGGCATTCCTCTTAACTTGAGTTAGTTTCTAGATTAAGTGGTTTCTTAATTTGAGTTAGTTTCCTATTATGAATTTACTATTTTGGATCCAATATTTATCTATATAAGAAGTGGGTTGTCTTCAAGCATCAAAGAGGTTGCTTTTTAAACAATCTAAGAGTGTTCAAGTCAATAAGTCTTGTTGTAAGATTTGTGAATACCTTTGTGAGGTTGAGAGATTATTTCGTGAGTAATCGTGAGAATAAATACTATGTAACTTATTGGGAGTAATTGATGGCTGAGAAATCCTGAGAATGCTTCAATAAATTAGTGTGATTTTAATTTTAGTTGTAACGCTTGATATATGGTGGAATTATTTGCCCTCTCCCCATGGACATAGGTCACACTAATTGAATCATGTGAATGTAGTGTATGATTTATTCCCTTATCCTATTTATTTTGTTGTTGGATCGCTTGTTTTCATAGCAATTGTTGTTAGAGACAAGCTTGACTGAGTTAAAGTGAATCAATAGTAACACAAGAAGGAAAAGTAAAAATCAACAGATCTAATTGGAAGGATTTTGGTTTCTAGAAAATGTAAATTAAGATTAATTTTACCAAAGAAATTTGTACTTATCCCTATTTGAAAGAAGCCAAACTCAATGAAGAATGCTGATTAGGAGTTATTGGATAGACAAATATGGGTGTCATTTAATTGACGTTGGCTTATAATGTTGCCTTTAACATCGTGAAAGAGAGGACCGATACAATTTGATGAATGCCATGTTGTACATGTAGGAGAAACCCTCTGCGATGAACTAAGTCTACTTGATGTGAGGTTTGTTTCACTTAAAGATAGGCGAAGGTGCATTGATTCTAAGCACACCAATGAATTTAATATGATACCTAGTCAAATGAGTTCAGTTTATATTGACTTTGATCATTAGGTAAATGTTTTGATTCAATCATTCTCATTGCCTCGTAGCTATTATACTAAAATACTACTAATACTTTTGTTAGTAGTTCCTCTAGGTCAAGAAGTTTAATGTTTGATGAGTTTCAATATTTGATCATACTATAGATATTTGTAAGAGAGAATCTAATGAACTTGTTCCTTGTTGCTTAAGTAGATGAAGATAGGTGAAGAACTAGTACTCGTGTTAGTAGGAGTAGTGTGAATCTTAAGAGACATAGTCAATCTAAAACTAGTGGTGTTGTTTGTTAGAGTTGTGGCAAGAGATGACATCTTAGAAGGGGTTGCCTTAACCTGAAGAACAAGGAGGGTAAGTGAATTAAAATTAAGTCTATAGATGATATTGCAATTGTAACTGACAATAATTCAAATAGTGCTTATTATGTCAATGAGAATTCATCATTTGACATATGGATTATGGATTATGATTGTTCATTCCACACCACACCAAATAGGTGTTGGTTTACTACTTATCAATGCATTGATAGCAATAAAGTACAGATGAGGAATTGTCAAGCCCTGAACCTCGAGCGTGCGAACATCCCTCGATGGTCAATTAACACAAAACATATTTTATAAACACATCAGGTTTAAATACATAAGTTTAAACCCAAAAGAGACTACCAAGCTAACCCATTCATTTTGTGCACATGCGGAAGCAAACTAATAAACTTCAGACAACAATCAAACACATGGGATAGTATAAGCAGGACAGCCAATTAACACAAAACATATTTTATAAACACATCAGGTTTAAATACATAAGTTTAAACCCAAAAGAGACTACCAAGCTAACCCTACCCCGGACCCTACCTACTTGGGATCCGGGTCTACTACGACACCGTCGGGGATGTCGATATCTAAAGGGTTAGCCACTTCTACTCCGGGCTCGTCAACCTTGGGTCCCTGGTTTGCCTCGATATCAGCCAAAATATCGGCGTCCACGATAGGGTCGAGTACCTCCTCGTACTCGGAATCGACGACAGGTCCATCAAAACCATCCTAGGGGCACTCCCAAACCCCGTTAGGCCCATGACGGAACCACGCTTTGAAGCGATGAGGTACCAACTGAGGTAGGCCCTCATCGACCCAAATGGTAGTCACGACGAGCTCACGAGTCCAGGGGGTCCTGTGGATAGGGAGGAGGGTACGCTTGGTCTCCGCCTCTCGTGGCCACCGAAAACATACATGTCGAACTTCCATCTAAGGACCTATAAAATTATAAACCACGATTGTCGCGACCTCACCTCTGGTGACCACCTAGGGTTTGGCTAATGGATTGCTAAGCCTAGACTTAACTCGAGCTCTCCCAAGCCCATACCAATTCGCGACTTTGGTTGAAGTTCTTATCATGCAAATGATTTTTCAATTAGGAGTCGCCACTAATCTATTTTTGGTGGGTCAATTAGAAACCCAAGTAAAGTAACGAGAGATTTACTTTACTCATACGAACCAGAGATCTATGAATTCGGGGACTTGGTTACGCTAGATTTCTCTAACGCCCTTTCGGTACATTTCTCTTTTATTTTGAAAAAAATGTTTGGCAAGCAGCTTGAATTGATTTTAATTTACTTCCCTAACATGTGAGGTAACCATGCGGGTTCGCAAACCACCAATTTAACACCCAAATAAAGCAATGAATAAATTGCAGGACTTACCTCGTAGCAACAAAAGCGTTTGCAATGTTAGATCAGAATTCACATCAACAGTCCTAGATATGATTTCTAATTAACACGCAATCACTTAATTTTTTCACTTATTCAATGCGAATCATGCTTTATGCAATGCAATGTTACTAATCTAACATGAAGCGATATGACATAGTAGTATGGCCTAAACTAGATGATGTGAGTAAAGTAATTTTTTTGAGTTTTCTTAATGAGCATGCAATCTATCTTAGAGAATAAAATTCTAAGACATTTTTTGGTTTCTTTCATGAAATTCGAAATTAGAAAAATGCAAAAATTATCTATCTAAATTAAGATATCATCCAACTTATATTAAGAATTAGGTTAGGCCAAATCCTAATTTAAACTAGAATGTTCTTAACTAAATAACCCCTAACTTAAAATGCAACCTATATAGGGAAAATTATCTAAACTTATAATTAATTAGAAAATAAAATTAAACATGCAATCATATCCTAGTATGCAATGACATACAAAGAATGCCTTAATTCTAAGTTTTCTCTTTTTTTTTTCTTTTTTATGAAATTCAAAATTAAAATTGACCAATAATTAAATGTGCAATTTAAATTAACCAAATGAACTAATTCTAATGACGGGTGTCGCGACCTACTCCTCAGGGGAGGGAATAGGTTTAGGGGTATTGCCTAAAGGATGGACCTAAGGCCCATGATTAGGCGCGGACTCTCCTAAGCCCATACCTCGCGTGACATTGGGATATTTTTAAGAATTTCGTAAAAAGGAGTCACCACTAGCCTATTAGGGTCGGCTAGAAACCAAGTGAGGCATGGGAGCATGCCACACTTCCTACGCAACTAGAGAAACTAGGGTCGGGGACTTGATTACACTAATTGATCAATTAGTGCCGTTTCGGTACCTAATCTTGTTCATTTTAAAAGCAAATATTTTTGTCAGGCAGTTGGATTGATTTTACACATATCCACTAACATGTGAGGTGATCATACGAGTGCGCAATCATTAAAGTAACAAGCGGATTGGGTCTGGTCGGAGACTGCATCTGGGATCAGTCCAATTGGGGAGGTGGGCCGGTTGGCCCGCTTTGAAAACAGCAAGGCTCGACCATTGGTCGGGCCTACGTTTAATTACGGGTTGGGCCCGTTCGACAGGTCCAACCCCTTTTGCAAAAGGGCTCCCCGCAGGCCCACGACCCAGACCAAGTTTGGGCCTTCCGCCTGCGGGGCGAGAAGGGCCGAGTGAGCCAAATCTAGATCTGACCCGCTCAACCAACCACCCTCTGGTTGGTCGACTTTTAGTCGCGATAAGAGGGAGATGAAGCCGTGCCCGGGCGATTCTCCGGCTCGGGCACGGCGGCGTCGCCTCGGCTCGGGCGGGGGACGACGCTCGTCCTCTGGCCAAACAACGACATCCCTTTCGGCGGCCTATTGGTCGAGCTGGATCTTCAACTAAAGGAAATAGAAAACAACTCCTGGCTAGGCATTTTGACAAGAAGGTGGAGTGCATTGACGATACCGAGAGCCCCTGGCTCAGCCGAGGCACGAACACGGACCTAAAGACCTAAGGAGACCTACCCGTGTTCAAGGAAAGCAACATGAATGGACAGAGGAGTCGGAGCTCGCTAGAAATGGGCGAAATGAGCACTGGCTAGCTCAATTTCAAAAGATGCACGCCAAGTGTTTGATAAAAGGCCAACCTGGATTCCGGGGAAGACAGCGGCAAACGGCGTCGATTGGGTCGCTCGTCGGCGATGGTGGCGGTGGCCGGAGGCTCCTTCTCCTCGGCTTACTCTCCACCGGCTATTCCTCGACTTGTGCGCGTCGCCTCGGCTCCCCAACCAGCTCTCTGCCGGCCTACTCTGACTCTGCGGATCGCGCCGCTCGCCTACCTGCCACTCAATTCCGTTGTCCCCTGCTGCCGCTCCTTTCTACCCCTAGGCGACTCTGCTTTTTGCTTTTGCTTGTTCCCCACGCAGAGGATGGCTGAAGGAGGGAGAGGGGCTGAGCGCGGGTCGGGAGGAAGGAGGAGAGGAAGCTGGGCCGCACGATAGGGGAAAGAAAAGGAAGAGGGGGCGAGCCGAGGCCCAGCCGGATCCGGCCCAACCCGACCCCTATGCTTCCCCCATTTTTTTTTCGATTTTTTTAATAATAATAATTTTTTAATTTTTTTTAAATCAAAAATTTTATATGTGCTTGAAAATAAAAATTAGGTGTCAACAGCTGTCCCTCTTTGAATGTAGCCTCGAAGATGTTGCATTCAAAGACAGAAGACACCTAAATTATTTCGGCGGTAGAGAGGCCCTAGGTGCATAGGCACATATCAGGTCGACGGAAATGACTCATAACTATGGAAGCGCATCTTGTCAATAAGAGGAAGAAAGACCCCGGGCTACAGAAGCACGCTATGTCATAAGAAGAAAGATAGACTCCGGGCTACAAAAGCACGCCGTGTCATAAGAAAAAAGATGACCCCAGTCTACAGAAGTATGCCGTGTCATAAGAAGAAAGATGGACCCCGGGCTACAGAAGCACGCCGTGTCATAAGAAGAAGGAAAGACCCTGGGCTACAGAAGCACGTCGTGTCATAAGAAGAAAGAGAGACCCCGGGCTACAGAAGCGCGCCGTATCCAAAGAAGAAGGAAGATCCCGGGCTACAAAAGCACGCCGTGTCATAAGAAGAAAGAGAGACCCCGGGCTACAAAAGCACGCCGTGTCATAAGAAGAAGGAAAGATCCCACGCTACAGAAGCAAGCCATGTCATAAGAAGAAAGAGAGACCCTGGGCTACAGAAGCATGCCGTGTCATAAGAAGAAGGAAGACCCCGGGCTACAAAAGCATGCCGTGTCATAAAAAGAAAGAAGACCTCGGGCTACAAAAGCACGCCGTGTCATAAGAAGAAAGAAGACCCCGGGCTATAGAAGCACGTCGTGTCATAGGAAGAAAGAGAGACTCTGGGCTACAGAAGTACGCCGTGTCATAAGAAGAAGGAAGACCCCGGACTACAGAAGCACACCGTGTCATAAGAAGAAAGAGAGACCCCAAGCTACAGAAGCACACCATGTCATAAGAAGAAAGAGAGACCCCGGGCTACAAAAGCACGCCATGTCATAAGAAGAATGAAATGAAGTCTCACCCTATAACAACGGGTTTCGACCAGGCTGAAAACACATGGTCTTAGGAAAACCCATGAACTTTTGTAGATGACATGGTTTAAGGTTGACCATGAACCTTTGGAGATGACATGGTTTAAGGTTGATCATGAACCTCTTGAAAATCACAGTTTAGAGATAGACTCATAAACATTTTACAAGCGTGGTTTAAGGATAGACCTACCAACTGTGTGATTTATGGATGGACCCATGAACCGTGTGGTTTAAGGATAGACCCACGAACCTTTGGAGACGTCATGGTTTGAGGCTGACCATGAACCTTTAGAGACGGCATGGTTTGAGGCTGGCCATGAACCTTTGGTTTTTAGAGAAGCACCCGCTAACCCCTTGAAAACTACATGGCTTCAATGAGGAGTCCTGTCAAACTCAACTTGAGCAAATGTCATTAGGGACGTCATCAAGAGACGTATTGGCAATATTGCAGCATTAATTGAACAAGCTAATCAAGATAAGTCCGACTGCTTTAAAAAAACATTCGATGTCAATTAGTATTATGTGGCGTAAAACTGTCATCTTGCTCAAGGATGTATCATTAATCATCAAATTCTCTAGGAGACAAGTTCTTATCGAAATGATTCCTGTTCGTGAAAAAATGCTCATTAAACATGCCAAACTAGAGCTTCTTAGTCAAAAAAAGTTTCTGACATATTCTCGATAAAATGGCTGCTTGATCCCATCCATTCATGTGGGAGATAACTGATTGCTGAGGATATTTTACATAACCTATGTCGAAGGTTTCCAAAAACATTCGCGGTGAGCACAATCTGATTGATCAAAAAGGTCTTTTGAAAGGACCGCAATATAGGTTTGGGTCAAGGGCTTACATAAAGGGATCACTGCTTTGAGGCCAATAAAACATTTGTCACTATCTTCATCGGGTTTACAAGTGAAGAACTTAGAAGATAAGACAAGATAAAATTACTTCCACTCCTTCAAGCAGTAGCTTCTTTGTGGCATTATCATTTTCACTCAAACCATCCCAATCAGAAGAGACTTCGGAATAGGGTTGTAATGTTGGCTCATGAGAGGCTGGAAAGGCTTACAATTTTCAAGAGGATTTTTAAGAGTCGGTGATCATCATGGCATCGTGACCAAGTCACCTGATCTTTTCAAATCATTTGGCTTTTGAAACACAGCACATCTTGAAAACTCCCTTGACTAAACATTTCTGCACGGGAACTTTGCTCCTTTCTCTATTTTCCTTAGCTCTTGCGATGATGATGATGATTTTTTTTTATATGTAGGCACTTGGACTTTGATCATTTTTCTTTCACATAAGATGCAGCCTTTTGGCTCTCCTTTTTATGGGCATTGGCCTTACTTTTACCTGGCACACTACTTTTTTATGCCCCCTAATTTGTCGAACTTTCCGCTCTTTGAACTTTTGGAGCTCTTATGACTTTCGGGATGTTTTTTCGCATTTTCTCATAAAAGTCAATTGTACATGGTCAATCCCATGCCTTGCCCCAGTGAAGGGAGATGATCATCGCTCGGGACTCAGAAATGAACAATCAGGCCCAAATTGGTTAAAGCAATGGGTATCAGTATTTGGGTAGAGAAGGAAATGCTCTTCTTCACCTTGGGACGAGTCAAGCTCTTATGAGAATTCCTTTGAAGCTATCACCAGAAGATTGATGCAAGTGAAAGTAATAGAATCTTTCTCAATCCTTCGCTCTATAACACAATCATAACCTCCTATGCTGCCCCAATGTAGGGTTTTTCTCGACAGAGGTACTTTGAATGATCATCTTTATTCGGCCCAAAGGGGTAGCAAGAGATTAGTGCGATGCTTGGGATTGATGAAGGAAACGCCTTTATCATTTCGATCTTTGCGCTCAATGCGAATGAATCATTCGTCTCAAGAGAATGTCGCTTTTCACTCAACTTTCAAAAGTGTTTGAAGGACGTGTTTGGAAATGGCTTACCTTTCTTCATCCTAAGCACTTCTTGTTTGGCATGGTTAACGTTTCACCTTTTTGCCTGAATAAAATCATTTTTACGAGCCCCTTTTCTCGAGGGTCACTGACATGAAGCACGCATAGTGACAACAGAAATAGGTCATACAAATGATGCCATGCATTTTTTATATCGTCTCAATTTACCTCTCATTTAAGAAAAAGAGATATTCAACCGTTTGTGTGTAGACTTGATGGGTCCTTCAATCGACTCTTTCCTCTGCCATTTCCTCTTCGAACGATAATATGCCTGAAACACAAGTAGATATGCGTGTATGTAACATGTGCATGATATCTACGATGTTATGCATGACGCCATGTGACTTGGATTGTGCATGAAATGGCTCCGCAGCCTTGATTTTGTTCATGGAAAATATTTCTTGACTGCATCAGCGTTTACTCATGTCGATTCCATTCACGCTCGATCCCATTCTGATCATCATCGGTGTCATCGGAACCAAAGAGACTTTCTTCATGCACATTCGGGTCACATGAGTCCTTATCGTGATTATGCATAATGAAATGCCTGGGATGCGATGAGATAAGTTAGAGCATGTGAACAATAAAGATCATGCATGGCGTTTTCGAATTTTTTTGTAAAAAGTTTCAAGAACTCATCCTCATATCTTCGGATCTCTTCGTTCTTGCAAAACAGTCAAACTTGGGAGCATGTGGAGGCCCAGGCCTCAGCGACCATCATAGGACTAGTTTGATATGCTTCCACATGTCCTTAATAAAACATGCGTCTATTTTATCAAATGAGGAAAGATAAGGCCGTATTACAACACACACCACCCTTGACCAACGGCTCAAGATCGGGGCTGACCACAGTTCACGCTACGAATGACATAAACAGGAAATAAAGAAAGAAAAACTACGAGATCCCGCGCAAGGGAGAAGACATAAAACGGAAGACTAGGCTAAGCGAGAATCGCCCTACTTTGGAGGGACAGCCATGACTTCAGAGGACTTAGCTTCCTCGCACGTCAGGATGGTGCATATGTCGTCCTCCTCGAAAATTGAGTTCACTCCCTCTGCATGATTTGGTAAGGGGTTCTATTGCACGTTAGGCTGAACTTCCTTGAAAGTCAAGATGCCCCCATCTAGCAGTTGTTGGACTTTGCATTTCAGCACATAGCAATTATCCACGTCATGCCCCCTCTCTCCCATGTGGTACTCGCATGTCTTGGTCACATCGAACTTGGCGAACTTCGCGGGGTTGTCCCTAGGTACCTCCTTTGCAACCATCCTCTTTTTGAGGAACATAGGCAACAGCTTCGACAACGGGCGTGGTAATGGGGAAAATTGCCTTCGAATGGGTCTCTTGCCTTTGTCATATGCCCGAGATGAGCTCCCTTGGGCCATTAAAGGCTTATGCGCGGGTGTTAAAGGTGGCTTAGAGAGAAACGGCTCTTGCACCAGCACTACTTCAACCGCAGTTTCCTTATCTTCTCTCACCAGGAATTTCTTCATGCCTCCGGTAGATATCCTTCCCTCAACAATTGCCCATTTGACTCCTTCACCTACCTCGACCAGTTGTGAAAACGTCTGGCAACCCGAGAACACTAACCCTTGGAAGTATTCAGGAGGCAATGTCTTAAGGAATAGTTGCTTCATCTCCCTCTCATTCAAGGCTAGCTTTACCTATGAGGCCATCGTCCTCCACCTTTGCACAAATGCCTTAAATGACTCATTCATCTTCTTCTCAATGCGGGTCAACTCTTCCCTCGTGCGAGCGAGCTCGGTATTAAACCGGTATTGCTGCAAGAACTCATTGGCTAAATCTTCCCAACTAGTGAATTCCTCAAGGTCCAGTGCGATGAACCACGTCAGGGCAATGCCCTCCAAGCTATCTTGGAATGTGTGTATGAGGAAGGGCACGTTGTCAGCGTAGTGAGTCATTTTCCTCAGGTAATACCTAAGGTGGGTCTTGGGGCATCCCATTCCGTCATACTTTCTTGTGAACTCAGGCTCTTGGAAAGTCTCAGGGAAGTTTGTCTTGGTATATGGAGACAGCTTATTAGCTCTTTTCAGCACGTAACCTTGCAAGGCACATAGTCACTCCTCCATCTTTGCTAAGCGTTTTTCACTCTATTCACTTAGGCAGGGTGTTGGGTCTTCCTTCGAAGGAGGATCCAAATTAACGATGATTGGCGTGACAGAAGGAGCCTCTCTGGCAATTTCTTTCCCAGGGAGATCAGCAACGTGCATGCCTCTCGTCAACGAGGAAGCGTGTCCTGATGAGGTAGAAGTGGATGTTCCAGTGACAGCTACAGCGGGGGGCTCCTTAAGCTTCTGGCTTATTTCAAGCGTCATTGCGGTGAGTTAGGCCAGCTGGTCCTCCATCTTGGCCATGAGCACGTTGGTGTCCTCGTTCTCCATTCTGACTTTTGCACGCGTGCGAATCGGGGATCTCCACTTGGCCGTGTCGACGATCGGTAGAAGACAATCGATCGACTAATACCTGGAGCAAAGGTAGATAAGCATATATAAGTACAAGTAATAATCAGGCGGTCGGCCCACAGCAAAGATCTAATCGCCCCAATTTGTTCATTTCATTGAAAACCAGGTGGCCACATAATGCAAGAATAAACATGAGAGAAAACCCCTAAACAACGAAGCTACTACAAAGACGGAAAGACGCTCTCTTAACTCCCAATTTTCAACATTGAGACTCGGGACAAACCCCTTAATATTGCAACGCATGCGAGTATGGTCCCGCTACATATCGTACTTGACTCCATCTATTCAATGAGGACAATTTCCGCTCGTGGCAGCTCCACTAACTCGAGTTAACTTCAAAACACGCTCCTCGGCCTCCTCAAGCTCCCTTTTGAGGCGTTTGATCTCGGCTCAGTGGGTGATCTTCAATGGCACTTCGGGAATCTTCAGGCGGAGGCTCTCCGGGATCTTGTGCCTAAAGATGTACTCCTTCGAGGCATGGTAGGTTTTCTCTTGCCCCTCCAACTCTTCTTCAGGCCATATCAGCTTCCGGGGGTGGCACATATCCCACATCGACTTGACCAACGCGACGGAGTCTTCACAATCTTGGCATCCGTCAGGGAAGTCTATCTTAAGCAGGTCCTCCTGAAGCACCGACGAGAGCTGTTGAACCTCTTGAAACCGGCGAGTGACTCGTGTCGGGTAATATTCGGTGACTCCAGTGATTCCCAACAAAGGAATAGGTCTAGTAAGCCCACACACGAACCGCGCTCCTTGAACTCAGAGCCATTTGGCATGCCATTGGAAATCCTCAGGTCCAGGGTTGGTCATGAAATCTAGCCACTTGGAATAATGATAATCAGGGGCAAACATTTTCCTATCTCTAAACTTTAGGATAGGGTGGCTAGAGTCAGAAATGTTGCTCACGGTCATTCAGCCACCGAACCCCTTAATGTGAGAGAAGCACCAAATTTGCAAGAGTTCAGGAGGAGCATGGAAAGCTTTGTTTTTGTTTTCTTTAAAACGAGTAAGGGAAAGAAAAGTCTCGGTCAAGACAACATAAACAAAGCCCTTTCCCATACATACCTCACGAACTACCCACGCCACGGAAGGGTTAATAGTGTTCCTACAATGTGGGAATAACACAAACCCGAAGAAAGCTAACATGAAGATCCTATTCTTTTGAAAAGATGGGGCAAATTGAAAAAGCTCGTTTAAGAATGAAAACGAGCAGGTATTGCGATTGGCTTTCAAAACTTTTCTCATGTCCTCTCCCTTAACTCTAAGGAAATCAGATAAGGTTGATGCATGCTCAGTCCTTACAGGTGGGCTAACTAACTCCAACACCAAGGGCTTTCCAATGGCAACACTGTATTTTTCCAGGGTTGGAGTGAGTTCGTGATCACCGAGTATGAACGTGCAAGTTTCGGGGCACCAAACATGCGCTAACACTTGCACGACACCATAATGAGTTTCTATCTCCAATAGGGGAAGTAAACATCCTATGATCGCACCCAATCACGGCCAGTTGGATCCAATCTATCCCACCACGTGCGAAGCTCGGCTTCCGGGACGGAGATGATGCGAAGCTCGGGTACCCCCATCGTATGATCAACCTAATTTGTCATGGACCAACCAAAAGGAAAGTGAATAAGTAAATTGCGAAGAAAAGAATTCAAAAAAAAAACACTTACCCTACTCATTGAGCAGCGATGCCAATGCCATAGACATGCACATGGACAGTGGTTCGATTTCTACTCTAGACGGCCTAAAATGGAACCATGGGATCACAGGACCAAACCAACAAGATTGCGGCTAGATCATGTTACCCATGACTCCGGCTTCGTCAAAGAACTGACCCGTGTCGCATGATTGCAGACCAGGTGAGGATCTTTGACATCAAGAAAGAAATTTCGAGATTGAGATAGGCGACTCGTACTACATGATTGTAGTCGGAGTGATATCCACCTCAATACCATCCTAAGTGATCCTATGCGGCCCAGGTCTGGCGGCAGGTTGTATGTGCTAGGGTGTAGTGCAATGCAAAGGATACATGCACAACAATTTATAGGCAAACAACACTCCATACATAAAAAATAAACCATACATTCCTACACCTCCCTGCAAGACAAAGGTGAGCAAACACTTCCCCTTATACCTCCCATTTTGTAAAAATATTTAACACATTTAATGTTAGGGATGTACTTGGAATCATTGCTGCCAAACAAAAATAGTTTTGAACAAGATTAATTTTGGCCTAAGTCCTCTAAGGTTTAAAACCAAATCCCCAGCGGAGTCGCCAAACTGTCGCGACCTACCCCTCGAGGGGAGGAAATAGGTTTAGGGGTATTGCCTAAAAGACGGACCTAAGGCCCATGATTAGGCGTGAACTCTCCCAAGCCCATACCTCGTGTGTCATTCGGATATTTTTAAGAATTCCGTAAAAAGGAATCGCCACTAGCCTATTGGGGTCAGCTAGAAATCAAGTGAGGCATGGGAGCATACCACACTTCCTACGCAACCAGAGAAACTTGGGTCAGGGACTTGATTACACTAATTGATCAATTAGTGCCCTTTCGGTACGTAATCTTGTTCATTTTAAAAGCAAATATTTTTGTCAGGTAGTTGGATTGATTTTACACCTATCCACTAACATGTGAGGTGATCATGCGAGTGCGCAATTATTAAAGTAACAATCATAGCTACCAAAATCCTAATTGCATTAAAATTAAACACGTGTAATTAAACATAATTAGATATGCAAATTAAACATACGATATAATCAAAATACGAGCAAATAAAGGCCTAATTATACTAAGAAGGCAAGATATGACAATTCCTAACCAAACCCTACATTTGTTAATTTTTGAAAGTTTTTTAATTTTGTAAATTTTATTTTTAAATTTTTAATATTTTTTAAAAATAAATTTTTTTTATTTTTTTATTTTTTTAATTCGGAAAAAAATATTTTTTTATTTTTATATTCGGCCGGGCTAGGTCGGGTCCGGCCTGACCCGACCCGGGTTCGGCCAAGTCGGCACGAATCGGGTCTGGTCGGAGACTCGACCTGGGTTCGGTCCAATTGGGGAGGCGAGTTGGTTGACCAGCTCCAATTGGTCGGGCCTGCGATTAATTGCGGGTTGGGCCCATTTGACGGGCCCAACCCCTTTCGCAAAAGGGCTCCCCGTAGGCCCACGACCCAAACCAAGTTTGGGCTATCGGCCCGCGGGGCGAGAAGGGGCGAGCGAGAGCGGATCCAAGATCCGGCCCGCTCATCGACCTCTCTCTCGGTCGATCGACTTTCGCCGCGACCGAGGGAGATAACGCCGTGGCCGGGCGGTTCTCCAGCTCGGGCACGGCGCGCGCGCTCGGGCGGGGCGGGGACGACGCTCATCCTCCGGCCGACAACGACATCCCTTCCGACAGCTTATTGGTCGAGCTGGATCTTCAACTAAAGGAAATAGAAAACAACTCCCGGCTAGGAATTTTGGCGAGCAGGTGGAGTGCATTGACGAGACCGAGAGCCCCCGGCTCAGCCGAGGCACGAACGCGGACCTGAAGACCTAAGGAGACCTACCAGTGTTCAAGGAAAGCAACAGGAACAAACAGAGGGGCCGGAGCTCACTCGAAGCGGGCGAAACGAGCTCCGGCCAGCTCGATTTCAAAAGCCGCACGCCAAGTGTTTGATAAAAGGCCAACCCGGATTTCGGGGAAGACAGCGGTGAACAACTCGATTGGGTGGCTTGTTGGCGACGGTGGCGGTGGCCCGGAGGCTCCTTCTCCTCGGCTTACTCTCCACCGGCTGTTCCTCGGCTCGCGTGCGTCGCCTCGGCTCCCCAACCAGCTATTTGCCGGCTTACTCTGACTCCGCGGATCGCGCTGTCCGCCTGCCTAACACCCAATTCCGCTATCCCCTGCTACCGCTCCTTTCTGCCCCCAGGTGGCTCTGCTTTTTGCTTTTTGCTTTTTGCTTTCGCTTGTTCCCCGCGCAGAGGATGGCAGAAGGAGGGAGAGGGGCTGAGCGCGGGCTGGGCCGAAGGAGGAAAGGAAGCCGAGCCGCATGATAAGGGAAAGAAAAGGAAGAGGGGGCGGGCCGGGCCAAGGCCGGATCCGACCCGACCCGACCCCTACAGCTCCCTCCTTTTTTTCCATTTTTTTAATAATAATAATTTTTTAAATTTTAAAAAAAATAATTCTTTTTTTTAATCAAAAATTTTATATGTGCTTGAAAATACAAATTAGGTGTCAACAACGGGAAATTTCTAATTAAATGAATCTAGTAGCAATCACTAAATGACGTGCATTTCATGAACCTAATTCTATATGACACGCGTATGATTTTTTTGTATTTTTTTTTATAAAAGTTCATAATTAAAATTGCTAAAAAAAAAAAAAATCTAACTAAAGTGAAATACTATCTATTTTAAGTTAGGAATAGACTAATCTAAATCCTATCTTAACTTAGAAAATTATCTCGTCATGCAATCTAATCCAAAAGATATTATCTAACCTAGATACCATCTAAACACGCATTTTTTTTTAAAAATATAACTATTCTATCATGCAATTTTATCTAGGAAAATAAATTCTAATCTACATGATATGCAAATGCAACTTTTTGTATTTTTGGGATAAACAAAACAATTAAAAGAAAATCACCAAATCATCCACAATCATCAAAGATATTGTCCATCGTTCGAATTTGGAAACGATATCTAATCAAGCTTGATTATTTTGCTAATAAAATTGATAAATTGATCTTAAGCCTTAAAGATCAAGATATCAATTTTATTCTCGCGTGATTAATTATTCCATCTAAAGCCTTATAGATGGAATAAAAATTTGTGTGCGGTTATGAATTAGGTGGTACATCAGGAATTTCAATTATGCATCGAGAAATATTTTAAATAAAGAAAACAAAATATAAAAAATAAAATAAGATAAAATAAATCTACCTAATAAAATAAAATAAATCTACCTAATTTGAATTTTTTCCAAATCCAGCTTAACGAACGGTGACTTATGGATCACGATGGAGGCTCGGGGTAGCTCAAGGATGGGCGGCTGTGATGGTGGACAACCGAGGGTGATGGATAGCCGTTCGGAGCTTCGATGAGGGGACCAGTGGCTAGTGGATGCAGCAACGGCGGCTGGTCGCGGGCCGGCGTGGTGGTGTGGGTTGCAGCGGCTTTACGACTTGGGCGGAGAGGCAGGCACGACAGAGGGGACTCGAAGCGGAGGTGGCTGGTGTTAGGGAAATCCATTATGATGTTTTGAAGATGACAAAATAAATCAAAGGCTACTAATGTGTTTAATGATTGAGTAATAGAGTATGCAGATGATAGAACATGTAAAGGATATTGTCAAAGTCTATACTTGGAAGAACCAAAAGACAGACTATATGCTGAAGCTAAACTTATTCAGACTGTGTCCAGACCTTGAGGATAAATATGTTCAGAAGCAGAATATGTTCAGACTTACGTCCATATTGTAAAGTCTATTTGAGACAGAAGACACTCAGACTTTACTTTCGACAAAACACTCTCAGACTTTACATACAGAACAAGACACAAGTCCAGAATGTGACAAGGTCCAGAACGAGACACAAGTTCAAAACATAGAAGATTCAGAATGAAGCATGTTCAGAACGAGACAACTTGACAGAACGTAACACAAGCCCCAAACATATAATGGTTAGTGATTTGGTTTGGATTCTACATCAAGATAGATTTGATTGACTCAATCTAATTGATTGACAATTGAATATTGAAGACAAGAACTTTATATACGAAGAAGCTTTACTTATGGAAACCAAGATTTTGTTTGTATGGGCGATCAGAATCAATTTGGGATTCTACTTCTATCACTCAACGGCTACTAAATCTTCTAGATACAGATCTGTCCAATGGGTAGATTGGAAGATGATCCTCTAGATACTGTCCAACGGCTAGTTTAAAAGTGGAGGAGTATTTAAGGAGATCAAGGATCGATGAACAAGTAAGAGACGGAGCGTAGAATTTATAATTCCAAAGTCTGAGCAACCTTCGATCATATACTTGTCTCTTGTGAGCTTAAACGTTTGTGATCGTGAGAGAAATACCAAAAGAGTGACTTAGTGAGATAGTGTGATCTACCACTGAGTGTTTGCACTCAAAGTTGTAATCTCTTGTTGATTGCATAATGGAATCTAGTCAGAAAGCTGTTAGCGTGGGAGAGTGGACGTAGGCTTGATCTAAGCCGAACTACTATAAATTATGTGTTCTTATTCTCTTCCCTAAACTCCTTTACTTTGTTCATAGTTCTATTTATAGTTAAAGTTCGAAGTCGCTCAAAGTCTGTTGTTCTTCAGACTCAATTTCAAAAGTAAAATATTTCTACTGTTCTTTGCGAAAAATTGTCTTCACACCTATTCACCCCCCTCTAGGTGTTCATACTAGCACTTACAATTGATATCAGAGCCAAGTGCTCATTTCATTAAAGTATTTTTATTTTTGAGCTAAAGATCTTCTATGGCTAGTATCTTGACACCAGGACTTATGGAAGAGCAAAGCAACACCAGACCACCCTATTTTGATGGAAAAGAATACAATGTTTGGAAAAACAAAATGAAAGCATTCATAAGTTCCAGAGATCCCTTGCAATAGGATGTTGTGGAAAAATGAATCAATCCCACTACTGCATCTACATCAAATAAGAATGGCAAAATCAAATAAACCGAACCCCCTGCTCCTCTGTCTTGGACGGAGATGTCCAAAAGAGAAGCTCTTGATGCAAAAGCCATTTATTCTTTATATTGCGCTTTGTCTCCAGCTGAATATAACAGAATTTTTTCATGTGAAACAGCTAAGGAAGTCTGGGATAGGCTTCATGTCACTTATGAGGGAACTGACCGTGTAAAAGAGACAAAAGTGAACTTCCTGCTTGGCCAATATGAATCTTTCAAGATGAAGCCAGGAAAGTCAATTGGAGATATGTTCAGTCGTTTTATAGAAATTATAAACAGTTTGGCGTATCAAGGTCATCCAATTTCTTCCCCAATGAAGGTCAACAAACTTTTGCGAGGTCTCTCAAAAGATTGAAACCATGTCAAGACCTCAATCCAAGAGACTCAGAGGATTATGCCACTCTCCGTTGATGAATTGATTGGCACTCTTCAATCCTACGAAGTGGAAAAAATCAATGATGAAGATCCCGAAGGTAAGAAGTCTATTGCTTTAATATCTAATGTTGATTCTGATGATACAGATTCAAAAAATGACTTGGACGACAAAGAACTTGCTTTTATGATCAAGAAATTCAAAAAGCTGAGTAGAAAAGGAAGGAAATTCAATGGAAGAAGACAATACAAGCAGACTGGGCAGAAAAGATCAATGAAAGAAGATAATGAGCAAAGAAATATATGCTTGATGGCACATTCAAACTCGGACTCAAATTCGGAATCAGAATCAGACTCAGAATTAGAATCTGACTCAGACACAGACTCAGAATCAGAATCTGACTCAGACACAGACTCAGAATCCGACAAAGAAATCGAGGTAAGACATTCAGGAATTCTTCTTAAAGTTTCAAAGTATATAAATGAGTTTTACTTAAACCTCAAATCTTTTCTTAAAAGGATCTCCAAACTAAAAAATGAGAATTCATGGCTCAGGCAACAGGATCTTTCTCAAAAAGAAAAGTTTGAAATTTTGTAAAAAAAATTTCTACAAACAAAAGAAGGTCGAGATTTACTTGTCAAAGAAAATGATTCTTTAAAGAAAGAATTTTTCAAATATTTCAACAAAATTTTCAAAGGGTTCAAAAGCATTAGAGCATATCCTTTCCATACAAGTACCTTACTATAACAAGTCGGGACTTGGTTTTAATAAAGAAAGTGATTCTCTAATAGATTTTCCTAAAGTCAATGAGAGACTTAGACAAAGATCTCCTAGACTTGCGTACAAGAAGCATTTTCAAAGGATTTTTACAAAACCTGTTGGTTGAAACGCCTTCAAGTGTTCAAATTGTGGAGACTCGGAACACTTTGAGAAAGAATGTCCTAAAGTCTAGAGACCTATTAAGAAAGATTGGGTAAATACAGCATACTCTGCTAACTCTCATGGCCACAAGAAAAAATTGGTACCAAAGAAAATATAAGTTATTTTTGCAGGAAATAAAGGAAAAGAAGAAAGAGAAATTGGTAAGGAAGGTATATATTTCTCAATTTGGTTTGGGTACAAAATTTAAAAATTCTCATTATATTATCTTCTTGCCTTGATTGATTTAGATTTTATAATGATCATATTCTTTGATTGGTTTGATTGAAGGAAAAATCGCGTGATTTTTTTTTAATTCGTGAGTCGCGCTTTGATTTAATACGTGTGACTGATTTGATATTTTTCTTAGAGACATTTTAGTTTATTTGGTTTGATTTTATACTCTCAGATTTTGTCATATTTTGCAAAGTGAAAATCTGTTTTACGTGATATCTTTTTCAATATATTATTGTACATAATGTTCTTTCCTTAAATAATCTGTTATGATGAGTTAAGAAATAATATTTGATTATCTATGGAGATTTTATATTTTGCTCTAACGAAATGGAAGGATCCAAATTGATGGATACCAAAAAGGAAATGAGTTGATTGCAGGAAATTCTATAAGGGAAAAATGATCGCGAATCTACGCAAATTTTGGTGCAATCAAAAAAGTATCTCATGCGAAGATTGGTAATGATCTTTTTTAATCAATGGTGTATTGCAAACATATACCTTGCGTAAGAGAATATTTTTTTTATCATCCCGCCTTGCAAATTTTTACTCGATTTTATGAAGATTATGGATGATTGTTTATCATTTATATTGCAAATATCTTTTGTCATAAATATAAGGCATTGCAATCTTTTTTACTTGATTTGGCATGTGATAGAAATATCTAGTTTCTTTTGCCAAAATGCATCAATAGTATATTTCTTTTTAGAGTTATGCTCAAGGAAATCCCTTTGATATTGAAAGATATTATTGCATATTCATGGATACTCTTGCTATATTCTTAAAAGATGTCTTATATCTAGCAAGTTTGATCCGTAAATCAGGGGAAGGTATTACGTGATATTTTTGCAAGGATTATTATCTATTATACAAGAATTTGCAGGTGGCAAAAAGAACCCTTCATATGGATTTTGGAAAGCTCGATCTGAAAATTAAGGAGTTCTATACTATTTTCTGGAGACTCAAAGATTCTCTTACTTGTGCAAAGTTTTCACAAATATTGTCATGATGACAGGGGGAGAACGTGAATCCAAAAGAAAGGAAAATAATTGTGATCACCTCAAAAAAGCAACAAATTGAGGGGGAGCATTGATCAATTATGGAAAAATCTTTTTGAATCGATCGTGATCTTGATTATTATGGAAAGAATGAAAAGGAGCTGATGGATTTGTTCATGAAGACACTCCCGCCGAAATATCGAAATCGGATGTTAGGATCGACTGCCAAGTCGTTCAATAAGCTAATCCCTGTTGGCGAGCAAATTGAAGTAGCATTGTGTGATGGATGGGTGTCTGATCAAACCAGCTCGTGTAGGAGAATCTCAACTAAGAAGGATAAGGAGCCTGTAGCGGAAGTTAATGCAGCTTATGTTCAACCACCCCGCCCAACTCCGAACACCCGACAGGGAGGAGCACGACCATTCTTTGGCCAGCAGAGAAACTCTTCCAAGCGTCAATTTACGCCACTTCCTAAGCCCTTGTCCAAGATCTTGCCAACCCTTCAGAAGAAAGGATTACTCGCTAAGGAGCCTAAGCGATCTAATCCCGAGCGTTTCCCCAACTATGATCCGTCCAAGACATGTGCTTATCATATGGGGGAGGTAGGGCATTCTGTTGATGATTGCTATACGCTGCGAAACAAAATCCAAAATCTTTTGGATGCCAAGGTGGTCTCATTCCGCGATGCACAGCCGAACATACAGAATAACCCACTTCCTGACCACCCAGAAGCTGTGAATGCCATTTTCAGTTTTGATGCCGATAGAAAGAAGAGCTTGAAAGTGCGTGTAAACGATGTTTACAATGGTTTAGTTCAAGCTGGATACTACTCAAACATAGAAGAGCCTACCATGTCTCATAAGGTGCAAAGAGTTAAGGCAATGTCCAAGAAGGGGATGATTGTTTACGCAGATCATGCCGACACAGTTTCGACTATCACTCCAATCATTATTGATCTAGAGGAGGAGTTTTCTGATTTGGAGGATGAGTTTACTGGCTTGAACATTGGAGCTAACGATCCCCTATCTTTTGACATGCCACCATTGGAAGATGCGTCGGATGAAGATGGGTTAATCATCAACGATGTGCCACCATCAGATGATGAGGAATTGATTCTCGATGTTACGCAACCCTATGCATATACGAATGATAAGGCGGTACCATGGTGTTATGATACGGAGATAGATGTGGTCACTCGGTCTGGACGCACTTACGCTCAGGCCAACTCACAACCTGTCAAGCCAGTCACTGATGATGAGGCTAAAGAATTCTTAGCTGTGAAACTTTGTAAAATGCCGGCACAAGTCTCCATATTAGAGTTGCTTTTGACATCGGAGAAACATCAAAAGGCCTTGATGAAAGTCCTTAACGAAGTACATGTCCTAGAGTCCATTGAACCTGAGAAGTTGAGGGAATTCGTGGGGACCATTTTGTTAAACGACCAGATTGCTTTCTCAGATGATGAAATCCCAGATGAAGGAAGAGGACATGGCAAAGCCCTTTATATCTCAGCCAAGTGTCGAAATACCTTGGTGTCTCGTGTACTCATTGATAATGGATCGGCTTTAAACATATGCCCTTTAGCAACTTTAAAGCGTCTTGGGTATGATTTGGGGAAAATTCGCGCAGCTAAAACTTCTGTTCGAGCATTTGACGGAACCAAAAAAGAAGCAGTTGGGGAGGTTGATTTAGACTTGCAAATAGGGCCAGTACTATTTAATGGAGTTTTCCAGGTCCTGGACATACCTACAGCATTCAACTTTCTGTTAGGTCGACCATGGATTCATGCAGCTGGGGTAGTTCCTTCAAGTCTTCACCAGAAAGTGAAATTTGTGACAAAAGGGAAGCTTATTACGGTCCGAGGAGAGGATGAGTTCAAGATTTATCACGAGACGGCTATCCCTTATGTTGAACCGATTGTAAAGAAGAATCCAGTTTTCAAGCATTTGAGTTGGTTTCAACCATTCACATTTCTCAAGGCACTACCCTACCCACTCCAAAATTATCAAAATCGGCGATCATGGTAGGCAAGGTTATGGTGGGGAGTGGCTTTGTCCCAGGAAATGGTTTAGGTCGACATGGTCAGGGCACTCGCCAACCAATTGAGGCTGGGAAAAATTCATATACGACTGGATTGGGCTATCATGGTAGAGGTGGACGATCCTGTAGAGGAAGAGGACGAGGACGAACTAGCTTCACTGTACCCCATATTAGGTCCACATTCCCTGGGCCTGCAAAGATGATGCATGAGGAAGAAGGGGCAATCGATACCTGTGTTCAATACTCCAAGCCTCCAGGTGCTGATATCGATGTCGGATGGGTAGAGGTAGACAAGCCGGTTGCAAACACCATTCGATCCACCAGAAAAGATGATGCACTCGAAGGAATGACTGAATTGTTCGAAGAGAATTTAGTGTTTGCTATCGACGAAGCTCGAGAGTAGGAGAATTTTAATTATTAGCACATTCCCCCGCGCGGGAATTTTTATTGCTTTCTAGGAATTGTTTTTGATTTTTTTCTTTTTCGCTTTCTTCTTAGGACTTGAATCGCATTTTCCATTCAATAAATTGTAATTGATTGATGAATTTCAAAAAAATTACAAGTTTTATTTTGAGGGCATGATGAGGTACACCAAACCAGCCCAGTGATGATATCCAGCCGATAAAAGAAAAGAAAAATCCAAGGAGAATTCTGAGGCCTGGGCTTCATCATGCTTCCTCGTGTCAAAATATCTCAAAAAGTGTTTTTGCCAAAGATTTTCGAAAAAAAAAAAAACAAAGACAAAAACAAAAATGTAAATTACTCTGTTTGTCTTTCTAATTCATTTACTTCGTGTTTCAGGAACAATCTTGTGGCATGCAAAGGTGTGGAGATGGTCCAATCCAATGCAACAAGTGCTGATAATGACGATCCTGAAGACTCGATCGAAGATCCCATTGAGGTGCAGCGAAGCTGGGAACAACATGAAAAAGCCAAGGCTCTCACATTCGAGCAGACCGTCACTATTAATTTAAGTGACACTGAAGAAGCCAAAGAGGTGAAAATTGGGGCAAGTCTCTCCAAAGATGAGGCTGAGCGCCTAATTCAACTACTGAAGGAATATCAAGACATCTTTGCATGGACCTATGCCGACATGCCTGGGTTAGACCCGTCAATCGTAGAGCATTGTTTGCCTACTAACCCGGACATGCCTCCTAAGAAGCAGAGGCTGCGGAGAACTAAACCCGACCTCTCAAAGAAGATAGAGGAAGAAGTGATGAAGCTTTTAAAGGTGGGATTCATTGAAGTCTCACAGTACCCCGAATGGGTGGCCAACATCGTACCGGTGATGAAGAAGGACGGTCGAGTTCGAGTTTGCGTTGATTATCGGGATCTGAACAAGGCTAGCCCAAAGGATGATTTCCCGTTACCGCACATAGATGTCCTTGTGGATAGCACCGCTGGTTTTAAACTATTCTCATTTATGGATGGTTTTTTCGGGTACAATCAGATAAGGATGAAAGAGGAAGACAAGGAGAAGACTGCATTTATCACCCCGTGGGGAACCTTTCATTATAAGGTTATGCCCTTCGGACTCAGGAATGCAGGGGCAACCTACCAGCGAGCCATGGTCGCGTTATTTCATGACATGATGCACCAGGAGATTGAGATCTATGTTGATATGATCGCAAAGACTCGACCTGGGAAAAGCCATGTCAAAACCTTGAAGAAGTTGTTTGATCGACTCCGTGAATTCAAGCTCCGTTTAAATCCCGCTAAATGCGTATTCGGAGCAACATTCGGTAAATTACTCGGATTTATTGTAAGCGGTAAAGGGATCGAGATCGACCCGGCTAAAGCTAAGGCCATATGTGAGCTGCAACCTCCGTCAACGGTGAAAGAAGTCCGAAGCCTTTTGGGAAGGTTGAATTACATTGCTCGATTCATTTCCCAACTTTCTGAAACCGCCAAACCGTTCTTCAAGCTCCTAAAGAAGAATGCACGAGTCAATTGGGATGATGAGTGTCGTGAAGCGTTCGATACGCTGAAACAGTACTTGATGAATCCACCAGTACTTGTCCCGTCCTCGCCGGGGCATCCTTTGATTCTCTACCTCACCATTCATAGTGAATCATTGGGTGCAATGTTGGTTCAAGAAAGTCCTGTCGATAGAAAAGAACGAGCTATTTATTATCTGAGTAAAAAGTTCACTATATCAGAGCTGAAATATTCTGATGTTGAAAAGACTTGTGCTGCAGTGGTGTGGGTATTGCATAGACGCAACAAGACACGCCGCATTACCGTACGTTCTCGTGAATCGAGAACGATCCCATCAAGTACTTACTTGATCGACCGGCTTTGGTTGGAAAGTTGGCTAAATGGCAAATTTTGATCTCTGAATTTGATGTGCAATTCATGCCACAAAAATCGGTTAAATGTCGAGGGATTGCTGATCTATTGGCCAAGAATTCAGGAGTTTCAAATGATGATGACTACTCCTTAGACGATCGTGTTTTGAGTGTGAATGAAGACTCATGGACAATGTTCTTTGATGGAGCTGTGAACTTGTCCAGTTCCGCACAGGGCAATTTCGATATCCCTGACGGACAACATTATCCAAAGAGTTGCAAAATTGATCTTCCCATGCACCAACAATATAGCCGAGTATGAAGCTTGCATCCTCGGGCTTCAAGTTGCAATTGAGATGGATGTGGTTAAGTTAAAAGTGTTCGGAAATTCCGCATTAATCATACTGCAAACTGTAGGTGAATGGAAGACTAAAGATGCCAAGTTGCTCCCGTATCACAAGTATCTAGAGAATCTGGTCAAGAAATTCGATGAAATTTCATTCGAATATTTATCGAGGTCTCACAATCAATTCGCAGATGCACTCGTAACTTTATCATCTATGTTGCAAGTCACTGACGGATTAGAAGTCGAGCCATTGAAGATAGGGGTTTTGCCAAGACCAGCTTATTGCATGGTAGTGACAGAAGAACCAGACGGAAAACCATGGTAGCATGACATCATGACCTACATTCAAAGGCGAGAGTTCCCAAAAGGTAGTAATACAGCTGACCGGAAACATCTTATGAAACTTGCCTCCAAGTTCTTTATTAGTGGGGATACACTATACAAACGGTCCTTCGACTTCGTCCTACTTAGATGCGTCAATGCTGAGGAAGCCAATCAGTTGATGGAGAAAATGCATGAAGGAGTGTGTGGTCCTCACATGAGCGGCCACATGTTAGCAAAGAAAATTATGAGGTTGGGCTACTTCTGGCTGACCTTGGAGACTGATTGCATTCAACATGTCCGGAGTTGCCACTGTTGCCAGATTTATGGAGACAAGATAAATGTTCCTCCAAATGAGCTACATCAACTGTCAGAATCATGGCCTTTTTCAATGTGGGGCATCGATGTAATCGGCCCAATTAATCCAAAAGCCTCGAGTGGTCATCGTTTCATCCTTGTCGCTATCGATTATTTCACAAAATGGATAGAGGCAGCATCCTATGCAGTTGTTACCGCAAAGAATGTCGTGAAGTTCGTGCGACGGGATATTATTGCCCGTTATGGCGTGCCTGAAGCCATCATCACAGATAACGGGAAAAACTTAAACAACAAGCTTGTCAATGATTTGTTCAAGGAGTTCAAAATTCGTCATTTGAATTCATCGCCTTATCGCCCTCAGATGAATGGTGCTGTTGAAGCAGCGAATAAGAACATCAACAAAATTCTGTCAAAGACAGCTGATAATTATCGCGACTGGCATGAAAGGCTTCCTTACGCTCTGATGGCGTATAGGACTTCAATTCGTACCTCTACTAGGGCAACTCCTTTTTCTCTGGTGTACGGCATGGAAGCAGTCCTGCCAGTTGAAGTAGAAATCCCTTCTCTAAGAGTGTTGTCTCAGGCTAAGCTGACAGAAGCTGAATTGGCACAACAGAGGTATGACCAACTCAATTTGATTGATGAAAAACGATTGAAGGCCGTATGTCATGGTCAATGTTATCAACAGCGGGTGGCCAAGTCTTTCAATCGGAAGATTCGCCCAAGACACTTCAAGGTCCATGATTTGGTGCTACGCAAGATGCTACCAAATAACCTTAATCTTCGTGGCAAGTTCACTCCAAATTACACTGGGCCATACATCGTGAAGAAAGTACTTCCTGGAGGTGCTTTAATCTTAGCAGAAATGGATGGGCGGGAATTCATGAATCCCGTAAACTCTGATGCTGTAAAGAAATACTATCCATGAATAAAAGGGCTCGTAAAAGCCTTTCCTTCGCTCAAAGTTGATTAAATCTCTAGTGTATAATTATGCATGTTTTATTTTTGCAGGGGCAACGAACGGATGTGAACGACGGTGTCTTATGTTTGTAAGGAACCTCTATGAAGAGAGGGCAAGACATAGACACCTAATAGTTTTGACTTTATGAACATGCCCTCTTTATCATTATAGAATGCTTTCACATGATATTGTGCAATTCACCAATTCCACTTAAAATTTATCAAAATGGATAATTCAGTGAAAGATGCTGAGTTACTTGAACATGCTAAATGATGCTAAATGGGTGTAAAAGGCAAGCCTTATCCCATACACAGTCCTTTGTCTATACATTGTGAGGTGAGTGTAGAAGCATTTTGTGTTTCAAGGTGAAGAGTTTTCTTGCAAAAAGTACGACAACTAAAATGACGAGGGGCAATTCATTTCTCTACTAATGAACCCTTGTTTAACCATTCTTTGAGCCTAAATACTCGAAGATTTTCTTTCATATTACCCCTGTCAAGAACCACCCCACATCGGGGCAAATGGAGGTAAGTTGACATTGAAGGAGAGGGAAATGGATAGAAATTTTCTTGCTTGCATCAATCTTCAAGTCGTGCTATTACATTGAATTCATGTGGTAATTTCAGTGCCTTAGGATGACGAGGAGCATTTCTTTCACTATCCTATATACTATATCCTTTGCATAGCCCACTTGAGCCATATAATTTCATTTCTTTAAACCCAGTTGGTGATCATCCCCCACACTAGGGCAAGGCAAAATGCAGTTAAAGACTCTTGAAAAGTTCGCGTGTAATTCCTTGACGCATGCATTGTGGGCGAGAATTGAAATCAAAATAGAACTAATGGGCCTAAAAAGCAGTGTGCCTGGTAAAAGCAAGGCCAATGCCCATGAAAAAGAAATGAAGAAAAAATGCATGAAAACTAGAGGCATAAAAAAGTGATGTGCCTAGTAGAAGCAAGGCCAATGAAAAAAAAAGAAAGAGTCATGATAGGTGACTATCGGTTGCAAAAGGTTGTATCTCAATGGAGCAGTACTCAAAAAGTCAAGATCAATGGCGTATTCCTGTCGAAAGAGAAGACCGGCAAAATGCCTAGATGATCATCAACTTTGACCCATATACACATTTTTTAGCCTAACGATCCTTTCGTTTCTCAACCCATCAACCCAGCCTATGTTACGTCCCTTACAAAGTCTCTTCAGATTAGGGCATTTGAATTAACATAGGAGTTCACATGTTTTAAGCATTGCTTGAAGAAGTGCGAGCAAGATTATTTCTTTCTCATTTTGCAGGGTTCTTGACTTGTAAACCCGGAGATGATTACAGAAATTATTCTTTCAATTCCCATGACTCAAAGAGTCCCATTGTTAAGCCGTTGACCAAGCTCACATTACGATCCTGGTAAAGACCCCTCAGATTGGTAGATCGTACTGCTTGCAAGAAAATTCGGACTCTTGTCGACAAGATGATGATAAGATTGAGTGATATATTCCCGCATCAATGGTCGGGACAAATAACCCCTCTTAAATGAGAGCGAGTGAAAAAGCCTTTTCACACCAAAAGTGTCTCATTTAGCATGTTCAAGAGATTCACTCTATAACTGAAAATTATCCTAGTGATAATTTTTCCTGGTGGAAGTTCGATAAAGCCATCATGCATGGGCCTTCATTGAATTTTTCCTCAAAGACCAAAAGATGCGTCTTTGAAGCCCTGAGTTTGTTCAATCATCTTTGTACTTGATGAGAATTCCAAGTACCCATTTATAAAATGTTTTCAAATGTCTAGTGTGAATTCTAGATATTTGAACCTTTAAACGCTTGATGTGACTTCCAAGTGTTTGTATTTTCAAACATCTGATGTGATCTCCAGATGTTTAGTAAAATTTCAAATGTCTGAAATGAATTTTTCCTCAAAGACCAAAAAATTGTCTTTAAAACCCTGAGTTTGTTCAGTCATCTTTGTACTTGATGAGAATTCCAAGTACCCATTTAAAAAACATTTTCAAATGTCTAGTGTGAGTTCTAGATGTTTGAACCTGTAAACGCTTGATGTGACTTCCAAGTGTTTGTCTTTTCAAACATCTGATGTGATTTCCAGACGTTCAGTAAATGTTTTCAAATGTCTGACATAAGAATCAGATCTTTGAAATTTCAAGTACTTGATGTAATTTCTAGGTGCTTAGAATCTGATGAGAATTCCAGATCCTTGAAGACTTTGAGCCTTTCAATTATCTAAAGGGAGTTCCAGATGTTTGTCAGGTCTCATAAAAATCATTTCACACCTAAATCCCCAGACAGGTACAACAGGTACGTGTTCTTCTTTACATTTGCATTTCATTGGTCATAGACATATAGAGATCTATGTTCCCGACCGAATCATTGCATTTACATTGCATCCTTTATTCTTAAAAAAAAAAAAAAGTCATTAACATTTGCATATTCATTTCATATTTCATTTTGCATGGTTTAAATTTAGGTGTCATATATCTTTGAAGGAAACCTCTACGAGCTTCCCTTCAAAGAGGGGCAGCTGTTGACACCTAATCTTTTAGAAAATAAAAAATAAAATAAAAATTCGGTTTTGAAAATCTTTCTTGTTGAAAATATATCCTCACTTTAAAATTCAAAATTCAGTTTTTATTTGATTTTGGAGCCTTTTTATTGTTGGATGTTTGAGTGAATATTTGCAAATCTTCAACAACTTTGGTTGAGCTTTTCACTATAAAATGCAAGGCTTCATAACCGAGCAAGGGGGGCTTCTCTTCGTCTTTCGTCGAAGAAAAAAAATAAAAAGTAAAGGGAGAGATGGTACGTGTGGAAGGAGAGAAGTTATGGTAGGCTTTCCTTTGTTGGTTTCGAAGTCGGTAAAGGGAGCTCTTTTTCTTCTGCTGAAAGTGTGTCAGAAAGAGAGTTCTCGAGCTCTATAGGGAGAAGAAAAGTCAACAGGTTTTGAGGGTTTCTGCTGAAAAGCAGAAAACGTGAGTGCAGAGAGAAACAGTGAGAGAAATCGTGAGGGGACGTGAGGTAAAAAAAGAAAAAAAAGAAGCAAAAGAACAGTTCATATTCTTCGTACGGTTGCTCTCCCCACCGCAAAGCATCCGTCCACGTCCACTGCGCCGACCGCCGCGCCGCCTTTGCCGCCCCAAGCGCCCGACGTCTCCACTGTTGCTGCATCGAGATCGCCAACGCCAGCTGCAGCCGCGCCAATCTCGTTCGCTGACGCTCACTGCAACCAAGCCGAAGCCCACCGCGCCTTTACCAGCCATCGTCGCGTTAATCTTCGAGCAGTACTGGAGATCCGCCTCACCGCACGACCATCACCGTTCACAGCACTCGTGTTTCTGCTCCGCACCCTTGCGACGACCGGCTCGTTTCTACTCCGTGACGCCGCTTCCGTTCGATCTTGCTGTTCCGCACGCCGGCTTCTACTGTACCAATCTCTACCGCGCCCACTGCCAGTGACCGTCGCAAATCCCACGGAGATATGCTGTCCCTACTCTGTCCGTGAGTCGAGCTGCCTAGCTCTGTCTCTGATCGACCCGCGACTGACGTTGTTCCTACTTGAGTGCCACTCCTGCCTTGCTCCGTCTCTCCAGAAGCCGTCACTGCTGCATCCCAGCGTCCCCTGCTGCCGAGCTTTCTTCTGCCGCAGCTCGCGCCTTTGTAACCCCCGCGACCGACCCACGACGACCTAACGTTTGCTCCTGCTGCCGGTCCGCTGCGTGCCTCCGCCGAAGCTCTGCTGAAACCAGACCCAAGCCGGATCTATCCAACGTCTGCACCGCACCGGCTCCGAGCTTCCCTGACGACCGCTGCTGCTGTTCCTGTTAGCTGGGTTCACTCTTATGTGGAGGAAGCCCAATAAGTTGCAAGCCCAAAAAGGACTTGAGCCCATATAATAAGTTATATGGAGAAATAGGGTTTCTCACTATCTTCTAAGTGGTAGCCGCAAAAGGAAATAGTAACAAGAGAAAAAGAGAAAGCAGAAAATCTGGGGGTTGAGGCAATATCCGATTTACATCAAGCTTGCATCGGAGTTCGATTCGTGGTCCGATTGAGCTGAAATTTTGTCAGCATGTTCGTGGCGCAATCTTCTCTAATCTGAACGGTTTGATTTTCATTTGAAGCTGCCTCCATCAGGTTTTCCGTGGATTGATCAAAACCTGCGTTTTTTTGTCAGATTTATCCTTGATCTCTTGTGAAATTCATGTGTATTGCCAAGAATTATGTTCTTGAGGTCTTTGCTGCTATGTACCTCTAGTATTTGCTAGAGAAGAATATTGTTCACCCAATTTTGGTGATAGTGAAGATTTTCGGGTGGACTCCGGTCCCGTGGTTTTTGATCTCCTCACATCGAGGAGGTTTTCCACGTAGAAAAATCGTCTTGTGTTCGCGTGCTTGGTATTTATTTTACTCTACTATATCGATTCCTATTAGGTTTACACAAGAGGGGAGATTATTTTATTCCGCTGCGTTAATTCGATATTGTTCGAATTGTTACCGTTCTCCCATCAGAGTGGTATCAAAGCTTCTGGTTATTGCTTGATTTTTCTGCCTTGTGTTAAACAATGAAAACGAATACGAGTAGAATGGTTACACTTAATGGTTCGAATTATCATATTTGGAAAGGGAAGATGGAAGACCTTTTATATGTGAAAGATTTTTATTTACCCGTATTTGCTGAGGAGAAACCAGAGAATAAACGATGCTTTGAATGGTCTATATTTCATTGTCAAGTGTGTGGTTATATCAGGCAGTGGGTAGATGATAATGTTTTGAACCATATTATTGAGGAAACACATGCACGCAGTTTATGGGATAAGCTCGAACAGTTATATGCTCGAAAGACTGGGAATAATAAGTTATTTTTGATAAAACAGATGATGGCTCTGAGATATCAAGATGGTACTCGTTTGACTGATCATTTAAATTCTTTTCAAGGAATTATAAATCAGTTGGCTACGATGGGAATCAAGTTTGATGATGAGATACAAGCACTATGGTTGCTTGGTACTTTGCCGGACTCATGGGAGACGTTTCGAACATCTTTGTCTAATTCTGCCCCAGATGGTATGATTACCATGGATTTGGCCAAGAGTAGTATTTTGAATGAAGAGATGAGAAGGAAGACACAAGGATCGTCCTCTTCACATTCGGATGCCTTGGTTGTTGAGAAAAGGGGAAGAAGTGAGTCTCGAGGTCCGAGAAATAGAGATAAAAGTCGAGATAAAAGCAGAGGTAAGTATAATAAATTTGCTAATGTTGAGTGCCATTATTGTCATCAGAAGGGACATATTCAGAGGTTTTTGTCCGCGTTAAAAAGGGAGAAACAAAAGGAGAAAGGTAAAGAGAAGAAAAGTGATAATGACAGTGATGACAATCGTGTTGCTGCACTTAAAGAAGACTTTCTCATTATTTTTTATGGTCATGTGGTGAATTTTGTATCTCATGAGACCAGTTGGGTAATTGATAGTGGTGCATCTGTTTATGGTACGTCTCGTAGGGATTTCTTTACATCATACAGGTCAGGTGACTTCGGATCTGTGAAGATGGGAAACAATGGGCTAGCTCAAGCTATAGGCATCGGTGATGTGTGCCTAGAAACCAGCAATGGCACAAGGTTAGTATTGAATAATGTTAAACATATACCTGATATCCGCTTGAATGTGATTTCTACGAGGCAAGTTGGATGATGAGGGGTATTGCAGCACCTTCAGTAATGGTCAATGGAAGCTCACCAAAGGTTCTCTTGTTGTGGCTAGAGGTGAAAAATATTCTTCGTTGTACATTATGCAGGCAAAGTTGTCCACAGACAAAATTAATGCAGTAGACAACGAAGATGCAGCTGAGTTATGGCATAAAAGGCTCAGTCACATCAGTGAGAAGGGTTTGTCAATATTGGCCAAGAAGAAGCTTCTTTCAGGATTGAAAAGTACGGCGCTAAAGAAGTGTGCTCACTGTTTAATAGGAAAACAGAATAGAGTTGCATTTAAAAGCTCCCCTCCTTCAAGAAAGTCAGATATACTGGATTTAGTGCATTCTGATGTTTGCGGTCCTATGAAAACAAAATCACTTGGTGGATCTCTTTATTTTGTTACCTTCATAGATGATTTTTCAAGGAAAATTTGGATTCATACCTTGAAAACTAAAGATCAAGTATTAGATGCTTTTAAGCAATTTCAGGTTTCAATTGAGAGACAGACTGGAAAGAAATTGAAATGCATCAGAACTGATAACGGGGGAGAGTATATTGGACCTTTTGATGAATATTGCAGACAACAAGGTATTCAACATCAAAAGACACCTCCCAAGACGCCTCAGTTAAATGGCTTAGCTGAGAGAATGAACAGAACATTGGTTGAAAGGGTAAGATGCTTACTTTCATAGTCAAATCTATCTAGATCCTTTTGGGGTGAGGCTTTAAGTACAGTTGTGCATGTATTAAATCTTACTCCATGCGTTCCTTTAGAGTTTGATGTTCCTAATAGAGTTTGAACAGGCAAAGATGTTTCTTATGATTATTTGCGTGTCTTTGGATGCAAAGCATTTGTGCATATTCCCAAAGATGAGAGGTCTAAACTTGATGTGAAAACACGACAGTGCATATTTATTGGCTATGGACAGTATATGCTTGGCTACAAATTTTATGATCCGGTTGAAAAGAAAATTGTAAGAAGCAGAGACGTTGTGTTTATGGAAGATCAAACAATAGAGGATATTGAGAACGCAGAGATGATTTCAGCACCACAGGTTAGTGATAATTTGGTTGATTTGGATCCAGTTCCTCTTACAAATATTCCAACACAGGTTGATGAAGAGCAGCAGGAAGTCAATGTTCCAAATAATGCACATGTTCCTGAACATGTTGAAACGGATAATACTATTCCTGAACCAGAGGCTCAATTAGATGTTCCACTGGATGTTCCAGTCCGGAGATCCGTTAGAGACCGATGACCTTCCACCAGGTATTCTGAAGATGAGTATGTATTATTGACTGATGCAGGTGAACCAGAGTGCCATGCAGAAGCAATAGAAGATGAGAACAGAAGCAATAGAAGATGGAACAAAAGCAATTGGTTTGATGCTATGCGAGATGAGATGCAGTCACTTTATGATAATCATACTTTTGAGTTGGTGAAGTTACCTAAAGGTAAAAGAGCTTTGAAGAACAAGTGGGTACATAGGTTGAAGCAAGATGAACATACTTCACAACCACGGTACAAAGCTAGATTGGTTGTAAAGGGATTCGGTCAGAGAAAGGGTATTGATTTTGATGATATATTTTCTCCGGTAGTGAAAATGTCTTCTATCCGTGTGGTACTAGGCTTGGCAGCTAGCCTAGATTTGGAAATTGAGCAAATGGATGTTAAAACAGCCTTCCTACATGGTGACTTGGAAGAAGAGATATACATGGAACAACTTGAGGGTTTTAAAGTGAAAGGGAAAGAGGATTATGTGTGCAAATTGAAGAAAAGTCTCTATGGCCTAAAACAAGCACCGAGGCAGTGGTATAAAAAATTTGCGTCAGTTATGACAGAACGGGGCTATAAGAAGACTTCCTCGGATAACCGTATGTTTGTCCAAAAATTTTCTGATGATGACTTTATTATTCTCTTGCTTTATGTTGATGATATGCTGATTGTTGGCAGGAATGCTTCAAGAATTGAGTTATTGAAGAAACAATTGAGCAAGTCTTTTGTTATGAAAGAATTGGGCTCGACGAAGCAGATTCTTGGCATTAGAATTACCCGAGACAGAGATGCTAAGAAGTTGTTTTTGTCGCAAGAGAAATATATCGAGAAGATCCTTCAGAAATTTTACATGGACAAGGCTAAAGTGGTTAGTACTCCTCTTACTGTCCACTTTAAGTTAAATATGAAGCAAAGTCCTACGACTGATAAAGAGAATAAAGATATGGAAAGTGTTCCATATGCCTTAGCTGTAGGAAGCTTAATGTATGCGATGGTATGTACACGCCCAGACTTGGCGCACGCAGTTGGCGTTGTTAGTCGCTATTTGTCAAATCCAGGCAGAGAGCACTGGAATGCAGTGAAGTGGATTATGAGGTATCTTCGGGGAACTTCAAATTTGAAACTCAGTTTCGGGACTAGGAAACTTGAGTTAGTTGGATACACAGATTCCGACTTGGCAGGAGATATTGATACTCGTAAATCTACTTCTAGTTATTTGATTTCTTTTGCGGGTGGAGCTGTGTCATGGAAGTCAAGATTGCAGAAGTGTGTTACACTTTCTACAACCGAAGCTGAATTTATTGCAGCGACTGAAGCTTGTAAAGAGATGCTATGGATGAAGTTCTTAGAAGAACTTGGGTTCAAGCAAAAGAGGTATGTGCTATTTTGTGATAATCAAAGCGCAATTCATCTTGGTAAGAATTCATCTTTTCATTCTAGATCGAAACATATTGATATTAGATATCATTGGATAAGGGATGTTCTAGATAAAAAGTTATTGGAACTTAAGAAAATTCATACGGATCATAATGGCTCTGATATGATGACGAAGACTCTACCAAGAGAGAAGCTTGAACATTGCCAATCGATAGCAGGGATGGTGAATCCCTCCACATTGTCGTGAGGGGGAGATTTGTTAGCTGGGTTCACTCTTATGTGGAGGAAGCCCAATGAGTTGCAAGCCCAAAAAGGGCTTGAGCCCATATAATAAGTTATATGGAGAAATAGGGTTTCTCACTATCTTCTAAGTGGTAGCCGCAAAAGGAAATAGTAACAAGAGAAAAAGAGAAAGTAGAAAATCTGGGGGTTGAGGCAATATCTGATTTACATCAAGCTTGCATCGGAGGTCGATTCGTGGTCCGATTGAGCTGAAATTTTGTTAGCATGTTCGTGGCGCAATCTTCTCGAATCCGAACGGTTTAATTTTCATTTGAAGCTGCCTCCATCAGGTTTTTCGTGGATTGATCAAAACCTGCGTTTTTTTGTCAGATTTATCCTTGATCTCTTGTGAAATTCATGTGTATTGCCAAGAATTATGTTCTTGAGGTCTTTGCTGCTATGTACCTCTAGTATTTGCTAGAGAAGAATATTGTTCACCCAATTTTGGTGATAGTGAAGATTTTCGGGTGGACTCCGGTCCCGTGGTTTTTGATCTCCTCACATCGAGGAGGTTTTCCACGTAAAAAAATCGTCTTGTGTTCGCATGCTTGGTATTTATTTTACTCTACTATATCGATTCCTATTAGGTTTACACAAGAGGGGAGATTATTTTATTCCGCTGCGTTAATTCGATATTGTTCGAATTGTTACCGTTCTCCCATCAGTTCCCGCTCTGCTGTCTCTCAACCTGTAGTACAGAAGCCCCGACGCCCCTACTCCGCCTCACCGTGCGATGCCCCCGACCGACGCTCGTTCTCTTCGCAGGTAGCCGCCACGCTAGCAACCCGCGAAGCCACCTACTGCTCGAAGCGATCCCCTGTTTTGTTGCAGGTCTACCTTCGCCGGACCTCACCTGATCTCGCTAGAGTTCCGACACCAGCCGTCTCCTTCACCCTTCGTTGCTGCCCTTCTCAAGTTTCCCTAGGTAGTTTATTTATTTTTTTATTTTATTGTCATTTATTTATTCATTTTAAATTTTGTTATTATTGTTTAAGATAGAATATGGTTTGTCAATGTTAATATTTGTGCATTTTTTAGGCATTATCCGCATGGATTTTGTCCGGAATTATTGTAATTATTAATTTGATCCGAGAGATATCGGATCATTTTTTTAATTATATTAATTTTGGGCATTTTGATGATATCTTAATTGTTAAATCATGGTAATTATAATTTAATCCGTAAGACCACGGATCAGATTTTTAATTATCTTGAATTCTATGTCGTGATGTTTAGGGTTAGAGTAATTGTTAATTTAACCTGTGAGACAACAGGTTATTTTTTTCGATTACCTTAATCCTTTATTCGTTGAATATTTTGATTGTTTAGATTTAATGTTTATTTGACAATTACTTGTCTTGGAAAAGCACTAAAAAAAATCAAAAATAAAAAAATAAAAATTGCATGTAGGTTTAGTAAATTAGAGCATATAGGTTTAGTAAATTAGATTTTTTTAGAATTATATTTTTAGGATTGCATTTTTTTAAATAATTTTTGGAATAGATTAGGGTTAGACCTAAATAACATTTTTCTCGAAAATAAGATCTTAGATATAGTTTGCATATTTTAATAATTTTTAGGATAGGGGTTAAGTCAAATTAATGCTTAAAATAAATTAGAAAATTATTCACTTTAGATAGTTTAATTAGTTTTTTTTTATTAATTCTGAATGTCAATGAAAAATCATAAAAAGAACATGCATATAAAATTATTATGTCATTCATCCCATATCATGAAAAACATGCATATTTAAGATTATAAAAATTAGATTGTATACATATAGTGATAGTTCAAATTATGTCATATGAATTGCATCTCACATATCATTAAAGTAAAATTCATGCATATTAAGTTTAGATTAAGATTGCATAATAATAAAAATTAGGTGTCATGTCATTTAGAAAATCATGTTTAAGGCATGCATTTTTATTAGCATTTTTGTAAATGTTTTTTTTAGAGGATAGACCTCAATAAAGTTGTAGTTTATAATTTCATATGAATCTAGCATTTCGGTTTATTGAATGTTATTTCATTGATTGTACACCCGCATGACCACCATTTGCATGTTAGTAACTTAGGTTAAAATTAATCAATGTTGCCTGCAAAATATTTTTTGAAATTAAAATAAAATGGTACTGAAAGGGCATTAGAGAAATCTAGTGTAACCAAGTCCCCGTACCCATAGTCTCTGGTTTGTAGGAGTAAAATAATTCTCCCATTATTTTACTTAGGTGTCTAATCGACCTACCATAAACCGATTAGTGGCGACTCCTAGTTAATAATCTTTTGCACATTTAAAAATTTAGACTTAAGTTGCGATTTGGTATGGGCTTGGGAGAGCCCGAGTTAAGTTTAAAAACTTGATAGTCCATTAACCTAGTTTTAGGTGGTGCACCGAAAAAATAGGTCGCAACACCCACACATTAATCACATACCTCTATCGAATCAACCTATCTCCGGTCTCTGATCGATTTCGATAGTGCCGTAATGATTTTTGTAGATTAGCACGGTCGAGCAGTCTATTCCTGGTCGAATTCTCAAATCTATTGCATTTAGATTCCTTAACGGCTTCACCTGATAGGCTAGTTATCCCGTAAGTGATCAGCTCAGGGAAAAGAACTAAAGGCGCGTTGATGAAAGGCCCGATTTATTAAATTGAAAACAGAACTGAAAATTCAGGATGTCACATCTTGTATACATTATCCAATTCAATTGGCGTATGCATAGCGATCTATCGGTTCAAATGGTGTTGGATTTCATTAGTGGACAATAAGTCTCTTTTTGAATTAGTAGGTCACGGACTTCTTTGAAGAATTAATTGGTAGATTATATCATCAATAGGTGTTGTCCTTTTTTCTCACAAATAAAACAACGAATAGGTTTTTGGACTTCTCTTTTCATAAATAGTTTCGTCATTTGGAAGAAAAAAACTAAACCGAAAGAAAAGAAAAATTGAAATAGGAAGAGCGAACAAAATGTCCAAAAGCTAATCCGGATACAGAAAGAACCAACCAAAAGAGATCATCATGCGCCACTGGCACCGACCAGTTAACAGTCCGTTTACTCCCCAAAACGAAACCAACTTTGTTCTATAAAGGCGGGGAGGGTCAATTCAAGGTGCGTGCACTTACGTAGTGATCGAGCTCCTTCGTGCGTTTCTCCAGATCTGCCACACAAATTGGACATTAGTCACTTTACCAGTCATTTGTCATCTATGTCTAGACGACCACCTCCTGAAGTGTTCTTGAGTTTCAGAGGACCGGATGTACGCAAAGACTTTGCAAAATTTCTACACATGATGTTAACTAGAGCTGGCATCGATGTCTTCATGGACGAGAAAGACCTGCCAAAAGGCAAAGATATCAACGATGAGCTGAAAGAAGCGATCAAACAGTCCAAGATATCAATAGCCGTCATCTCCAAGGACTACCCATCCAGCATGAGCTGCCTCATGGAATTGCAGCAAATGTTAAAGTGCATGGAGAGCAACTATCACATCATCATCCCCATCTTCTACTACGTCGAACCGAGGGATGTACGCCGCTGCAAAGACCCCTCCACAACGTCCTTGCTTGGGCACCAGGATTCCTGCATCGATGACGCTCTCCGTCGAATCAGAAGAATGGGCGGATACCATCTCCATGAAAAAAATGAAGGGTAATTTCCATGACACGCTCTGGTCTGAGATTACTTTTCTCATGTATGTTGCCTATTTTTGCGTTGAGATTAACTTGGTTTAAATCCTATCCAATTATATATTCGTTATTATAACTATAACAACGGCTGCATCACGCACTCTAGGCTTTCTTCCGCTCTGAATCCTCCTCTTACCTGTCCTTTTTATTCTATGTACATTTGGCAGGGATCATGTCAATCTCATGAAGAAAATAGTCCGTGAAGTTCAGCAGAAGCTGAACAAGAAGGAAGTAATTGTGCCGGAAAAATTAGTCGGAGTCGATCCTCATGTGCAAGGCATAATGGAAAAGCTGGACGTTGAATATTGCAATGGGCAAGCAGTTAAAATTGGGGAGACGTGTAAAAAGGTGTTAGTAATATCTGGCATCGCCGGGGTTGGTAAGACTGTCCTGGCGAAACATGTTTATAATAAACTATGCCATCTGTATGATGACCGTAGCTTTTGTGGGAAGATCCAAGAAGAAATTAAACATAGCGACGTCCTGTCTGTCCAAAACAAACTAATTTCTGACCTCAGTGATAATGCCCCAGAGTTTAATTCTTCTGAGAGTGCTCTGATTTATATTGAGAACAGGTTTGAAAGAATGAAGATCCTTGTTCTCCTTGACGATGTGGAAGATCATGAACAGCTCAGTGAATTAGTCGGAAAGCTTGATTGGCTTGGTCCGGGGAGCAGGGTCATTGTGACATCCCGAAAAAAAGACGTCCTTAAGAGCAACGATGGTGGGGAAAGGTTTGTCCTTGGACCGATGGAAGAAGATGAAGCTCTGACATTATTCTCTAGGCATGCTTTCGGAGCAGATTCTCCCCCAAAGAAACTCAAAACACTGTCCAAAGATATTGTTGCTGCTACTGGCAGGCTTCCTTTAGCGCTCGTGGTGGTAGGTTCATCTCTTTGGCTTGTAGACTCGAAGGAAGTGTGGAGTGATACATTGGCTGCATTAAAAGCTGCTCCTATTGAGAAGGTCCAAGCAGCCTTGAAGAAGAGCTATAACAACCTAAATGATGAAGAACGACAGATATTTCTTGATATAGCATGCTTCTTCATCGGAAAGGACAATAGAATCCCATATTACATGTGGGCTGATTGTAACTACTTTCCTTCTAAATCGATTCTAGCTCTTAACGCCTGGTCTTTGGTAGAAATCGGAGAGGATGATGAACTACGCATGCATGAAATACTGAAGAATTTTGGCCGGGAAATTGTCAAGAGTGAAAACAGAAATGAACCTTGCAAGCGCAGTAGGCTGTGCGATCACGAAGAAGCACTGCATGTGCTAAAAAGAAGAAAGGTAACTCCGGCGAGTGGTGCACCACATCTTCTCTTCTTTAGATGCCAATGGATACTGTTATTGGTCCATTTCGTTGTACTATTCGTCAAATGTGATGCTAAAAGACAGCTCCATTTTTTTAAGTTAATTTTGTTTTGCTTGATCGACAGGGTACAGAGGAAGTGAAAGCCCTCCAGCTCGAGTTTGGTGATAGATCCAAAGTAAATTCCCCTTTTAAATGTGATCATTTTGATGGTTTACAGAACTTGAGGTTCCTCAAGCTGGATCGGGCTGGTATAAAGGGAGACTTTGGGAATTGTCTTTCGAGCTTAAGATGGCTTGACTGGCAAGGGTGCCCTAAGATTTTTGGCGATCAATCGCTAAATCTGAAATTGCAGAACTTGCTGATTCTTGATTTGTCGTGGAGTCAAGTCGACAAAGACTGGAAAGGTTGGAAGCTGCTTGTGGAGGTATGGAATGAATTTACTATCTTCATACATTTTTTTGTTTTGACAACGTATTTCCTGGGAACTAAATACTTATTTTCTATCCTTTTATCATGTAGGCAAGGAAACTGAAAGTTTTGAAACTAACTGGTTGTGTCCAATTGACTGCCACTCCAAAATTTCCTGCTCCAATGGAGCTGGAAAGACTTTCTCTGGAAGGTTGCTCTAAATTAACAGTTATCGATGAATCATTTTGTAATCTAAAGAAGTTGGTTTCTTTGAATATGAAGCAGTGCATTCTCCTATACCAATTGCCAAATTTGGGTCCCATGAGACGCTTGAGAGAGCTGGTGATTGATGGAACTGGCGTCACTCAGATTGATTTCCAAGAAAGTTCCATGAGGAAGCTCAAATCTCTCAGTGCTCGTGATTGCAAAACGCTGACTCAAATATCCGATTCGATCACGTACTTAAAGTCTCTAACATATCTTGCTCTAGACGGCACTGATATCAATTCCCTCTGGGACTCCATTGGTTTGCTGAAGCAACTGAAAACACTGTCTCTGAATAACTGCCAGAGGCTAACCAATGTTCCAAAAGGAATAGGAGAGCTCAGATCACTGCAATTCCTGGATTTATCTCACACTGCGATTCAGGACTTACCAACATCCGTCAAGGATTTGAAAGCTATTAAGGTGCTTCGGATGAGGCGTACTTTCATACGGGAGTTTCCTGAAGCTATACTAAATCTGAAGATGCTGGAGGAGATAGATTTCTCATTGTGCCGGAGTTTAGAAGGGAAAATCCCCGATGAGATTGTTGGATTGTCATCCTTGGCAATCCTGAACCTGTCCGACACTCTTGTTTGTGGCCTACCTGAATGTCTATCTGCCCTTTCTCGTCTCCAGAAACTATACATCTCCAGATGCAGCGAACTTCAGAGCCTACCCAAGTTGCCCTCTAGTTCGATTATTGTTCGTTGACACCTGGATCTGTCGATGCTTGCTCACGAGTCTGTGTGCTTAGAAGATGATCTATCTAGATTGAGAGCGAGGCCAAGAAGTATCAGTTGATTGCTAGATCATGTTCAGTGTAGCGATTGGGAACCAAAAAAAAAAGAAATTGTGTATTGGCTTCTTGAGGATAAAAGCGTCCCCAAACTAATTCAAGTGCTGTTGTCATGTGGTCCTTTGTATTTGGCTCAATTGTTGGATATTCAAATTGGAGAGAAGTAAAAGAGGGTCTTTCATTTGTATATTCGAACTGGGATAGAGTTTTCATTCTCTCCAATGCCATCTTTAGTTGGAAAATAAAACTCCCGCGTGCTCCACCCGCAGCGTGTGCCCGGAAATCTCCGTTCATTTCATAAATGTATATTCATTACATACTCATGTCAACATCCCGAGACATCGCTTGCGAAAAAAGTGTTGCTTATTAGGTAATGGACAAATTTGAATTCTTATAAAATAAAAAACAAACTGCAGCATGAAAACAATTCTAAGTTTCTATACGATTTCCCGTATTCATGAGGCATTGCAGAAGCATTCTCCTCCTTTGCAATATTACCATTCTCCCGCAGCGTACGAAGAAAGCTATACACCTTGGACTATCTACTCATCACCGCTGTCTCTTGCATGCTACCAAGACGTCACCACTAACCTTTAGTTTTCACCTCTTTTAAAGGTGAAAAAGGTAGAAATGAGCGTTGGTAAAGAATTATCGTAGGAGTTCTGCACTCATAATAAAATGTTGCATTTGAATTATAACTACTACTCATTTGAGAGTTCATCACCGATGTTATACTACAATACTAGTGGGAGTAGAGTCGAGGTGATTCTACACTAAGTCATGGTCGAATTTATGTTGCATAGGGTCCAAACACTAACAAACGATTAGGGATTTATCCATAAGAAGTTCCCCAAATCATTAAGTTGCGTTAGTTCCACGAAAAATGAGTGATTGGAATATCATTTTTCAAAAAATGATTGCTCAAAACACTCACTAGGCAATAAATTAATGGAATTTTTTTTTATTGCTCACAAAATAATTAGGCATAAATAATGTATCGATGATGAAAATATTTTCCATTGATTAATTTTTCTAAACGATATAAATAATCATTTTTTGAAGAGATAATTATTAAAAAAAATCTTAAATCTATTGTAATTGTATTAACTTAGTCCTAAACTTTTTCTAGGCCAATTCAATATTAAACTATTTGCAATTGTGTCAATTCAGTCCATCCCGTCAATTTTGTCCGAGGGAGCTGAGGGGGCTGGCTGCGGCGTGAGTGGCTGAACGGCGTGGGGACGATAGCTGGACAAGCAACGGGGGCGAGCTAGAGTGGAGCTAGGACGAGCGGAGGCCACGGACGCTCGAGCAGGCGGACGGAGGGCAGCGACGGGTAGGCTAGCGAGCTGGATGGCGTTGTTGGCTTGGCGGACGCACGGTCTAGTAACTCGGGTGGGCTGGCTTGGGCTAGTTGTCTGGTTTTGGCTCTAAGCACTTGTAGCTTCAACAACGGCAGCAAAAAGGAAAAAAATGAAGATGAAATGAAGAGGAATAAGGGAGAAGAAGAAGCTGCAGTTTGCTTCTACTGGGTTGGTTGACCAAGAGGGGGAAGGAGGGGGAAACAAGGGGGACAAGGGGGAGAAGAGGTCAAGGCAGTAGCCAATGGCCTTCCACTTCAAATATCTACACACTTGAGTGCTTGACACCAAAGTCTTCAGCCACCAAAAGTCTTGGCAGCAACCTATGGGTGAGTCTCTCTTCCAAACTTCACAAAATCAACCAATTTGAAGGCCAAAGGACAGCAGCCCCTCATCCATACAAATTTGCACCCAAATTCCTTCCAAATCCTCACAAATTAAACCAAATTGGCCTCCGAAAATACCAACTAAATTGCCCATACGAATTTCCACAATTTACTTCACCAACCGGTAGAAGTATACCCCAAGTGCCAAAACTTAGCACGAAGGGACACTTAAGTGCCAAAACTTTGAAAAGGTACACTTAAGTGCCAAAATCGGAGTAAAGTGGATCACTTAAGTGCCACTTCGGCCAAAATCCGGCCAAATTGCTGATGTGGCAATTTTCCGGCGAGTTGGGTGCAAAACGGCGTCGTTTTGCACGCTGATGTGGAGAGAAAATGCAAAAACGACATCGGTTTGTCTCGATGTGTAAATAATTAATATAAAAATTAATTAAATTAAATTTAAAACTAAATTTATTTAAAATATTCTAAAAATTTAAAAAACTTAAAATTAAAAAAAAAAGGGGGTGAAGGGGCGGTTGAGGATCGAGCCCTCGCCGCCGCCGCCGGGAATGGCCGGCGACGGAGGGGGAGGGTCGGCCAAGGTCACCGGCCCCGGCCGATCGACGGCGAGCGCGGCGACCCCGGCCGACCCGCCCCCTCCGTCACCGGCCCTTCCCTGCCCGGGGCGGGGGGAGGCGGCGGCGGCGAGGACTCAGCCCTCGGCCGCCTCCCTTCGGCCCCTCCTTTTTTTTTTAAGTTTTTATTTTTTAGAATATTTTAAATAAAATTAAGTTTAAATTAATTTAATTTAATTTTATATTAATTATTTACACATTAGACACAAAACGACGTTGTTTTTTCATTTTCTCGCCACTTCAGCGTGCAAAACGACGTCGTTTTGCACTCACCTCACCGGAAAATTGCCACGTCAGCAATTTGCCCAGATTTTGGTCGGAGTGGCACTTAAGTGATCCATTTTACTCCGAAAATGGCATTTTAAGTATACCTTTCCAAAGTTTTGGCACTTAAGTGTCCCTCTATGCCAAGTTTTGGCACTCCAGTGTCCCAACCTCTCACTAATCCATCCATCTTGAAGACCAAAAATCCACCTAAAAGTGGTCCTCCGAATTTCTTGAATTTAATTTACCAAATTTCTTTTTTTTGCCAAAATCCGAGCTCGCCGAAAATTCTTTAAAGGATGAGTCGACGTCCTAAAAATAAATTACGACACGCTCGAACTTTCGATTCCTGAAACTGAGTTCAATTTCGTGGTTAATTTCGATCGTCGCGATTTTAGCGTGACCTAACCTACCGGGTAGCTTTTAGGAATTTTATTGCATTTGACCCGTGGTTGATAATTTTCAATCCACGTTTGTGCATCTCCGACTCATCGGCAACTCTCGGTTGTCGTAAAAATCTAAAGGTTTCAATTACGGGCACCGGGTACAGAATCGACAGAAAAATCGATTTAGTGTTGTTCGACATGAATTTTCTAATCAGGTGGAATCACCCATAATTTAATTACGTGCTTCCGTTGAATTGACCTATCTCCGATCTCTAATCGATTTTAATGGTGCCGTGTTGACCCTTGCCAATTAGCACGGTCAAGCAATCGATTTATGATTGAATTCTCAAGTCTATCGCGTTTATATCTCTTAACGGCTTCACCTGATAGATTAGTTACCTCGTGAGTGATCAGCTTAGAGAAGAAGGACGATAGGCGTGTCGATGAAAAGCCCATTTCATTTAATCGAAACAGGGTCGAATTTTCAGGGTGTCACACATAGGGTCCAAACACTAACAAAAAATTAGGGATTTATCCATAAGAAGTTCCCCAAATCATTTAGTTGCATTAGTTCCACGAAAAATGAGTGCTTGGAATATAATTTTTTTTTAAATGATTGCTCAAAACACTCACTAGACAATAAATTAATGGAATTTGTTTTTATTGCTCACAAAAATATTTAGGCATAAATTATGTATCGATGATGAAAATATTTTCCGTTGATTAATTTTTCTAAACAATATAAATAATCATTTTTTGAAGAGAGAATTGTTAAAAAAAGTCTTAAACCTATTGTAATTGTATCAACTTATTCCTAAACTTTTTCTGGGCCAATTCAATATTAAATTATTTGTAATTGTGCCACGTGGACAATTTTTAAAAATATTCTTTTCAAATTTATTAATTTATTTATTTATTTATTTTCTTTTTTTTTCTTCCTTCCTTACTTTTTTTCCCCTAGTGCCCGGCCAGCCCGCTGAGGCCCATTTTCCTTTTTTGGTAATTTTCCTATTTTTTAGAAAATATTTTAAATTACTCATTTTTCGAAATTAATGCACTCTTTTTTACTAGTCCAGCCAGCGGGGCGGTGAGGCTCGATGATACGCTTAAACACGTCGGTACTCAGAAAATGGATCACACTCTCTCTACTCCTTTACCAGTCAAAATTTGAACCGCAAACCACCGGAACCAACAGCCAGTCAACAGCCCCTGCTGTGTGCCGGTCTATTAAAATCGAGACTGAGGATAACTTCGCTACGTCTTTATCTTGTTCTGCTACTTTAGTTAAGAGGGAGAAAAAGAAAAAAGAGAGAGAGACACAAATAGCTTGCAGGCAATTTCTCCAACTTTTGATTATGGCCTCCGGCAATTATCCATCATCATCGTCATCCTTCGCATCCTCTGTTCAGCCACAGTATGAAGTGGTCTTGAGCTTTAGAGGAGAGGATACAAGCAGTCATTTCGCGGATCGCCTTCTCACCAGCTTAACCAGCGCGGGCATAAGCGTGTTTAGAGACAAAAGGAAGGTGGGAGCAGACAAGGAAATTGACCCCGCATTGGTCGAAGCATTTGGACAGTCAAAGATATCGATTCCGATCATCTCGCCAGACTACGCTTCCAGCGAGAGCTGCCTCAGGGTGCTGGCCCAGATGGTGGAGTGCAGGGACACCATGAACCGTGCCATCATTCCCATTTTCTATGGCGTCAACCCCTCCAACATTGGTTCCTTCGTGGATCACATAAAACGAAGGATCGATGGCAAGCTCCTCGACTCCTTGAAGTCCGCCCTCCATCGTATTGGACAGTTGAAGGGATATCATCTTGACCACACGAGCGACCAGTAACTCTACTCTACTTTCCTTTGATTGTACCTCCTTTTAAATTCCAGCGTGAAGTGATTGATGTTGGATTATTAAATTGTTGTAGATTACCTTGGTGAATAATCAAGCTTTTGATACTTTATGAGCCAAAACACACCGGTCTATGCTTTGAAATGCTCCAGAAGAAAGCCCGACTCTAATTTTTCAAAACAGTGGCCTTAATTTGATTTTGGAGTTCTTTTAGTAGCTTTTCAAAATCTTTCTACGCACAGGTCGGAAGTGTTGACTTGGACATGGATAAACTTCTTCTTTCTTCCTTTTTTTTTTAAGCTTGCAAGAGGAGATGGCGATCATTTTTGCGCATGTAAATCCTGAGATCGTAGAAGAAATAGGCCGTTTGGATGGCTACTCAGTCTTTAGAGACGAAAACCTTGCATGGTTTCCAGGTCCGACATAATACTAGATGACCCAAATAATGATTAAGAACTCATGTGGAGGATTATACTAATTCTCATATATATACAGACTCTCAATTCTGTAATGGGATTGATTCTATTCGTCAAAATCGTACATGACTTTTCTCATGCCGCCTTTTCCTCGCTAGTTTGTAACTCCACTTGAATATGCTGCTTCATTCTTCTGCCTTTCTTGTTATTTCTTTCTTTAATTTCTCATGATCGCACATTGTTTTCTTGTACTCATTTTGATTATTAGGGATGGCAGGCTTATATCCGAGCTCGTCTTGTATGTCACTCGGCAGCTGAAGAATACTGACCTAGTCAGTACTTCCATGCTAGTCGGAATCGATGATCAAGTCCGTGAGATGATGACAAAGCTCAACATCGACTATCGCAACGGACAAGCGATTGAAATACGTGGCAATGAGGTCCGCATGGTTGGAATACATGGCATCGGGGGGATCGGGAAAACGACTCTTGCAAAGGTCGTTTACAACCAACTGTATCCTTTGTTTGAAGGCTGTAGCTATCTGGGAAACATCCGAGAGATATCAAACACTGAGCCCCTGGAAAATCTGCAAAGACAACTGGTTTCTGACCTGCTAAAACAAGAACCCATAAGCTTGGGTTCCTTAGAAGAAGGTATTCAATATATCAAACATAGGTTTCGCAATAGGAGAGTTCTCATCGTGCTCGATGATGTCAATGAGAGGCATCATCTCCAAACATTTGCTGGGAACCCAAGCTGGTTTGGTTCGAGAAGCAGGATAATTGTAACCACCAGAGATGCCGGTCTTCTCAATATCCCTGAAGTGGTTGAAACTTTCAAAGTTGAGCTTATGGACGCAGGTCAATCCCTTCATCTTTTCTGTCTACATGCTTTTGGGGCATGTTCTCCCCATGAGGGCTATGATCGTCTGTCCAGGAAAATTGTTTCCAAAATTGGAGGGCATCCTTTAGGAATTGAGGTTCTAGGCTCATTTCTGTACAGAAAAGAGAGAGAAATATGGGAAGCGACGTCACTTCAGTTAAAGAAAGAGCCAGCCGATATGGTCCAACAAGTGTTGATGACTAGCTATGAAGCTCTAGACCAAGGGACAAAAGATATATTTCTGGATACAGCTTGTTTCTTTGCAGGAAAAGACAAGAGAATTCCCTTCTACATGTGGGAGGACTCTGGTTTTAATCCTTGTAGTGGTATCGAAAGTCTCCTTCTCACGTCCCTGGTGAAAATCGGAGACAATAACGAGCTCTTAGTGTACGATCTATTAAGAGACCTTGGTCGAGCAATTGTCGACGATGAAGACCGAGCGAACCCTGGAAGGCGCAGCAGGCTGTGGAATCATGAGAAAGCCCTCGATACCTTAAGGAGAAAAAAGGTAAGATATCCTTGTTTTGGAATTATATGTGCCAGACTTTAACCACTAGAATTCACTTATCTGTTCTTCTTTCAATCTACAGGGAACGAAACGGGTTCAAGCCCTCTGTCTCAAGTTCGACAATGGTTTAGACGATTATTTCACACGTGAAAACTTTCAAAGCCTTTCCAGGCTGAGGTTCCTTAAATTGGACAATGCAAATATTGGGGGAGACTTCATAAATCTACTTTCCAATTTAAGGTGGCTCAATTGGCAAGGGTGCCCCGAGACCTTTAAAGCCAAGAACTTGCATCTGGAGAACTTGGTTATTCTTGATTTATCATGGAGCAAGGTCACTCAAAAGTGGGAGGGTTGGAATCAAATCAAGGTGACATGGCAGATATTTTATTTCGTTTGACTCATCACCGGGAATTAACTTTATCTGAAATATATTATATTTTGGATTGCAGATGCCACGATTGAAAGTTTTGAACCTCACGGGGTGTTATGAAATGCTGAAAACTCCCAACTTCTCCAGTTACCCACTGTTGGAGATGCTGATTCTTGAACGCTGTTCTCAATTGGTGAAGATAGACCCTTCAATTTGTTATCTAAGATTTTTGGTTTCGTTGAATTTGAAATCCTGCAGCAATCTTAGTGTGTTGCCGCTGGAAATGGATAGCATGAAAGCGCTGAAAGAACTTCTCATAGATGGCACTGCTATAAAAGAAATCCCTGCATCCATAGCTAGTATGAAGAAACTCGAAACTCTTAGTGCCTCCAATTGCTACTCACTAGCTGACCTGCCCGAAACCATTTGCTTTACAGAAGCTCTTTCGATGCTCTTGCTGGACAATGTGAAGATCCTCAAACTCCCTGATTCAATCGGAAGTTTGGTGAAACTAAAACGCTTGTCATTGAGGGATTGCCGGGGGATACAGAAACTTCCAGAATCTATAGGCAGATTAGGATGCTCATTGGTGGAGTTGGACGTATCAGGGACGCTTATTTTGGAACTTCCCAACTCCATGGGAAACCTGCAGCTACTGAGATTTCTTAAGATGGAACGTTGTCATGTGAGAAAGTTTCCTAGTGCCATTGGCGAGCTTACGAAACTTGAAGAGATCCATGCCTCCCACTGTAGGAGTTTGGAGGGAAGCATTCCTAGAAACATTAAGAATCTACAATCTCTGAAAATATTGACCCTTGGATATAGTTGTGTTTCTAGCATACCAGCATCAATCCATTTCCTAAGCCGTCTCCAGACCCTCGATTTACTTGCTTGCGACAACCTTGTAACGTTGCCCATGCTTCCCAAGAGTTTGACTTGTCTGCGAATAAGTTCAAAGAAGATGAGCATAATCCCAGATATTCAGAATTTGGTTGAACTGGAAGACTTGAGCTTAGGCGATGAGAATCCCAAGGAGCCAAAAGTTCCTGCTTCGTCGCAGTCTCTTTGGACCGTAAGGTTTCCGAAGCTCAAGAGCTTAGAGTTGTCTCATTCCCAAATCCTCAATTTGGGATTTGAGTACGGCCCTGCATGCAATCCTCAGCTCAAAAAAGTCATCTTGATTGGCGCGAATCTTCAACGAGTATCTCGGCTTCCCTCATCATTGTCCGCCTTGTCCATCCAAGCTTGTTTGTCGCTGAAGAGCATGCCGAGAGTTCAGAATTTGATTTACTTGTCGGAGCTAGAGCTCTTGAACTCGGCTGTTGAAGAGATTAGAGGGCTCGGAGAACTAAAAAGCCTAGAGATCCTGGTTGTGTCGCATTGCCCGATAGTACATCTCGATGGCCTCTCCAAATTGACATCATTGAAGAGATTGTCTCTCAAGAACTGTGACTCCCTCGACAAGTTGCCCAACATATCTGACCTCACCATGTTGAGAGTCCTGGAAATCCATCGGTGCCCAGGGATCGGCTATGTCGAAGGCCTCGAGCAATTGACATCCTTGGCGGGGCTGCACGTGAGTAAACGTATGGGTGAAAGATCATCTAGTGGGAAAGAGGCCCAGACGAGTAGGAAAAAACGTTCGAAGACATCCCCTTCAGTGTGATCTGAAGATTCACCGCCTCTCTCTCTCTCTCTGGAGTTTTCTCGGCCACACCTTTGTTCCTTTAGTCAAATTCCTTGACGGACAAGTAGCCGGAATTGTTGACAACTTGAAGTCAGGGAGCTGACAACTTGAAGGGCTCCACTGGCTTTCCATGCCCATAAATATTAAATAGGCAGTCCCCTCTTTCCTTTGTGCTTGGCGTGTATTGTGTGCGTGGGTGTAGAGTGAGCGGGGTCTTGTGTAATGAAGTGAGAGTGGTGGAGGATAGGTTGTACCTTGTGGTGTGAGGAGTAGGGTGAGAGTGAATGGCCTTGAAAGTGGTGTGTGTGAGTGTGTGAATCCATTATATGTTTGTGCGAGTGGTGTAATGTTCTTGTAATATTGAAAGTGTTTATTGTAGTCATTCTATGCCATGCTGGATTTGGTTTTTGCCTTCTTTGTAAGAGACTCCGTCCATAATTTCTTATAAAAGAAATTTCTCTCGATGCTATTGAAAAAAAGTGGAAAATCACATCATTTTTGGAGTTTCAATTTATCCAGGAGCGGAGAAGTCGCATGTAATTGAAATAGTTTCCGGTGAAATGAAAGATGCCTCAGAGCCAAATACCAAAGCTCGGGGAAAGTATTAGGACTCTATTCTTAAAAAATTGTCCCTACGACAATTGAATTTGCTACAACATTTGCGGTGTCATCGACAACATGTAGCACTTCCAAACCATGCATTCCGCCACTTCCGAGACTCATTCCTTTCCAGTTTTCTTGAATTTTCTCACTGCCTCACAAATTAGATATTTACAACGCGTTTGCTACCAGAAAATACCTATTCTTGAGAGGTAGCTATCCTTATTAAAACACAACACTAACGTGACTTAAGATGATTGGGACAGCAAAATTGGATCTCGCTCTCTGGTTCAAATTCGCCACGACGTGATCAAATCCAAGAACATCTTAAGTTGAAATGGAAATTATAGGGCATGCCAAATTTCTGAAAACAAACGATAGGAGTCGAAAGGCTGGAATTCAAAATTAAAATGCTTTGGAATTAAAGGGCGAGGAGAATCAAAAGTTTTCCGGCAATTCAGAGTGGGGATAAAAAAAGTAACGAGACTTGAGAATTGAAGGCATGGAATCTAGAGTAGATGTTGATGCACAACTCAATCTTCAAGAATCCGTTTAGGCTCCCACTTTTAATTGGACCTGCCACCGGAACATAGGTTCAACGTTCCGGTTTGTAGTTTGAATTTCCCTCCGATGCTTAAGTAAGAGAATGGACGAAGATGGAATGTAAGAAGTTTTTGTAGGAGTCAAGAGTTCCGAACCTGTTTCTACTCCACAAGTCGATAGGTGCTGACCGATCTATGGCAAGTGTCAGTTGATCACGACAAATGACAATGCAACATGACAAGTGTGACATGTATTGGCATCTGGCCGTCAAATTGTCCACAGGACCAATGGTGGCGCTTGGTCTTATAGGTATCAGTTTCACCATTAATCTCTCGTGGAATAACTTTCAAGTGGAGGTTGTGTTAAGGTACTTCCGGCCTGGTTAATCCATCTCGACTCAAGCACTTGAGTTGTGTTACTTCTTAGTCATTCCCGTGAAAGAGGTACTCTCATCAGACGTATGGACACGTGTCTAACACCTAATGGCTTGTCAAACTCGTCATTATCAATAGATGCTCGAAATGAGATGTTGACATTGAAAACGAGATTCATATTCAAAGTTACAGGTATGAACACAGTAATCAAGGGCATTTGTCGTTAAGGACAATTGAAACCCTAAGATAGAGCTCTAAGGGCTTGGTCAACTTTAAGAATAATTTTAAATTAGAAGACTTCCACTTTTCAAGAGAAAAAAGCCACAAAGATTAACTTTAACCTTTTTTGAGGATTTTTCATTTTTTACAATTTTTTTAAACTTTTCGAAAAAAAAAATGAATTCTCGAATTTTCCAAAAAAAAAAAAAAACAAAATTTTGAAGTTTTTTTATATTTTAATTATAAAAAAAATTAAAAAAAAATTTCGAATTTTGGAATTTTTTGATAATTTTTTGAGTTTTTCTTGATTTTTAATAAATTTAATTTAATTTTAAAAAAATCAAATTTTTTTAATATCTCCAGAAATTTTTTGAATTTTTTAAGTTTTTGAATATTTTTAGATTTTTTTTTTTGAAAATTTTCGAATTTCTAAAATTTTTAATATTTAATATTATTATATTCTGGAAAATGGGGTCGAACCGAATAAGACCCAATCCGACCCATTGACCTGACCCAAACCCGGATCCGACCAACGTCAGATTAAAATCGATTTTTTTATACTTTCATAATGTTTTTTTTTAAATTTTTTTCTTGACTTCCTTATTTTTCTTTTTTCCCTTTTTTGTTGTTTTCCTTACTTTGTCTTTTTCACTGCACTTCTTCTTCTTCTTCTTGGCATTCACCTACACGCCCGAAGCTGGCTTCCACCAAATCTAGCTCACACACCATGCCGGTCGGAGTAACCACCACCCGACACCGACCGCCACCGGCAACCACCACCCGACGGTCATCCTGCTTTTCTATCCCATGTTTATTGTTGTCAGGGGATTAGTTAATTCGCTTCCACATATGGAATAAAATGAATGGGTCGGCGATGCGTCCTGGGAACGTCGCAATTTCCATCGACCATCGAGGGATGTGCGCGTGCTCGAGGTTCGAGGCTTGACTTCCCCATTTAGTGGTATTAGAGCAAGGTTAGAATTTGGAGTGATAAGATGCGGTGGGTTTTGGGATAATTAGCAGGAAATGCTTTTTCCTTATGCAGACGTCTATGATTGGCTAGCTGATTGGTAGTTTGTTTTGTGTGGGTCACTCAGTTTTCCTAATTTAGGGTGGAATTAGGAGGCAGGTTCTGTAGAGATCCTATAGGATGAGTGATCCGGATCAGAAGACTCCTGGGAGGAGGTCTGTCGCGTCTGTCACTCGGGATAGGACGCCAACTAGGGTCGGTACCCGAGGAAGAGCGCAGGCTTAGGCCAGCGCGAGTGAGAGAGTACCGCCTTAGGCTGGTACTGGTGTAGCAGCACTTAACGATCCTAGATTAGATAGGATCGTGTAGGCGCTTGAGTTTTTGGGAATTTTGATGGGGCAACAAGTTTAGAATCAAGCTGCCGTTGCCGTTGCTACAGCCGCACCTGTTGGAGTCCGACCTGGGATTGTGATCGAGGAGAGACTGATGCACAAGTTGGTAGAGTAGTTCCTGAGACTTAAGCCATCGAGGTTCAGTGGTGTGGGCAACCCTGAGGCTGCGACCTTTTGGTTAAGGGATATTGAGAAGACCTTCACAGTGCTGAGGTGTTCAGAGGAAGATCAAGTACTTATGGTGGCTTATCAGCTTCAAGGTAACGCCAGTAGGTGGCGGGAAGCCACTCAAGGAAGAGTGTTCCCTGAAGGCACAACTCAGACTTGGGGTGCCTTTTGTGAGACTTTCAATAGGAAGTACTTCTTAGATAATGCGAGAAAGTCCAAGATGGCAGAGTTCCAACGGCTTTGCCAGAATCAGATGTTCGTGGATCAGTATGAGGCGAAGTTTGCCAAGTTGGCCAAGTATGTGCCGAGGTTGGTAGAGGACCCTGTGGATAGGGTGAGATGGTTTAGGGATGGCTTGAAGCCGGAGTTGAAAGACCAGCTGGTGCTCTTGAATTTAAAGAGCTTTGATGAGATGTACGAGAGGGCACAGATGATAGAAAAGAACATGATTGAGAGGGTGACCGCATCTGGCTCGCGCCTAACCGAGATAATCGTCGGTTTGGAAAGGGATCGATGATGGGAAGAAGGAATCCCATTCCACCCCACAAAAAGAACTACGTAGGGAAGTTGACACCCAATGCCATGGGAGTCTGTCGGGTGTGTGGAAGGAGACATGGAAATCTCCCATGTCCTTCGATGACAGGAGCCTGCTACGGATGTAACCAGCACGGGCACCAGGTGAAGGACTGTCCGCGCAGGCCGATGGGACCACAACAGATATTACCGCCGCCACCAATGGGACAGAATAGAGAAAATGCACCGTAGACATCATGCCACTAGGATGGCGAAGGGGACAGGAATGAACCGAGCCATGAACCGATTAGGGGAATAATGTTTTTGGGGATAATTTTATCGGAGTGGCACATTGGAATTTTGGTTAGACTTGTAGAATTTCAGTTTGTTGAAATGAAGTTGTAGAAAGGAGAATCGCTGACTAGAGTTGTACTTGATGATTTTGCATATGTATAACTTTGAAGTTGTAAATGAAAAGATTGGCTCAAGGAGCATCTTGTTGTAATCATTGTTATGCAGTTGTTCAGTTTAATCCGTTAGCGGGAGAAAGTTTCAAGGTTGTCGAAAATCGAGGAGGACCCTCGTTTATTTTAATGTCGTCATTTAAGGCAACCGGTTAGTGGATGTGGGTTGCCAATGTTATTTGCAACTGTAGTGAATACGACAGTTGAGGAACTGAAAGTGGAGAACATCACCATGGTACGGAAGTTTTCTGACACATTTCCTAAGGACTCATCCGGTCTACTCCTAGAAGGGAAGAGTGAGTTCGTGATAGTGTTTATCGACGATATCCGGGTGTACTCTAAAAGTCCAGAGGAATATGAAAAATGTTTAAGGGCAGTGTTTCAGACCTTACAAGGACATGGACGGGATCTTCATGAACCTGACCAAGATTGAAGCCGTGGTCAATGGGCCAAGGTCGACGACAGTGGCAGAGATTAGAAGTTTCTTGGGACTGACAGGTTTTATAGACAGGGTGGTGAGGAGATTTTCAGCAATAGCTGTGCCTCTGACTAGATTGCCGAAGAAGGAAAAGAAGTTTGTTGGGACAGATAAGTGCAAACGTAGTTCTAAGAACTTAAGCGGCGACTACCGCTTCGATGCGACGATTGCATCTAGTTCTAGAAGACTTTTGCTGTCATGCCCCAACCTCCGAGTACGTAACCATCCCTCCTTGGTCGATTAATAGCGACGTCCTAGGCCGCGTCGCCGACCCATTCTTTTTAATTTCATGCGCATGCGGAAACGACCATAAAAATCCCCAGACAATAATTCAGTGGGATAGAAAAGCGGGACCGCAATTTAACGAAACCAGAACACACTTTTATTCATATCAGACTAATTCATTTACATCACTAGCCGGTATATATACAAGGACTAACAAAAGGGTTCGTCCTCAAAATTTGCTGATCTAGGGCCAACTAAACAGACCCGGCCACTGAACCTACGGGATCTACTGGGTCCGGGCAAGACTGCGGATCCTCCACTTCGCCCTCAGGTAAACCTGCTTGATCTACCTCCTTGGCAGCCTCGATCACCTCGGCTGGAATGTCAAAGCCTCTAAGAGGACCTATCCTCAACCCATAGGGAGTGGTACGAATCCAGGCTTTAAATCGGTCGGGTACTTCTCGATTTGGAGCCTCATCTGCCCATACCGTAGTCACCACAAACTCATAAGTCCAATCACTCTTGGGATCGGGGTAAGCATGGACCTGCTCCGTTCTCCTCGTAGGACGACCATAACGCTCAGGAGGGCTTGCCAATAGAGATCCGGAAAATATTATCTCACAACAGGGTGAGACAACGTCTCAGCGAGTTCTACCCCGTAAGACTCGATTAGTAAACCAATACACTATGGGCTGCCTAAGCACACACGGGTCAGAGGACTTACCTTGGCCTCAAGTTCCACCTGCAAGTCAGTATAGTTCAAATAGGCACCCAGACAAATTCATACAGATCGAAGCATCGATCAAATCGACCTAGTCGATTACCTATCAATCAGACCATACATTCCCCGTGATGTATATCTAGTCGTCGAGCACACGTGCATTCTCTTAGGCACTAGTTCGCCAAAGTGATGCATCAAATCACCGAGCCCACGTATCTCTTCCAAGATGCCACACTTAAATCCTTGGGTCCACGTGCATTCTCTTAGGCACTAGTTCGCCAAAGTGATGCATGAATTCACCGAGCCCACGTGCCCTTTTTACTATGCCGGGCCCACGTGCCTTCTCTTAGGCGCCAAGTCAGCCAAAGTGATGCATCAATTCACCAAGCCCACGTGCCCTTTTTACGATGCCGAGCCCACGTGCCTTCTCTTAGGCGCCAAGTCAGCCAAAGTGATGCATCAAATCGTCGGCCCACGCGCCCTTTTAGATGCCACTCTCAATCACCACTTTACTGTCGATACTGACCATTGATACCCGATCATTTCCCAATCAATTAATCAAAAACAACCATTGAGGAACATATCCTAAAATTTCACATTTAATTCGGTTCCATACAAACTAAAGCTCGATTAAATAAATGGACTGCACCACGACAATCGGCATGAAATTCGGCCACCGCCATCCGGTTGAATTTCCGGAAAAATAAATAATTAAATAATTAATTTCGAAAATCAAATAATTAATTTCGAAAATTAAATAATTAAATATTAAAAATCCAATTTAGGCCCGTAATGCCTAATTGGAACCCGAAACGGGTCGGGAAAAATCCCAAGATGCATTCAATAATTAGTATAGGCTATTCTCTAGCTAAGTACACTAACCACCTAACTAATATGCAACGCAATTAACTAATAATCACTAATCCATTCTAATCTAACCACCTAATCCTACTTAATTAACACTAATCAACCCTTAAGCATAATTAGCAAACTAAGAAAGCATTAGTGAGTAAAACTCACTTGATTAAAGATCCGCTCGGATCAAACTGACGAGCACGTGACGGAGTTCAATTCTCTCAAAAGCGGTTCTGACAACCGGGGTCAAGACGGGCCTAAAAATGGACCACAAAACCTGCAAACCCTTGCTGGTAGGCCATTGAATAGGACTGCACAAGCTGCAACAGTGGTTGCTCGGGCACAGCTCGGGCTTGGTTTGGTCACCACAAGCGGCGGTACGGCCCGTGATTGATATGGCCTTGAGTCGGGCCGGGCTGAAGCTAAAATTCTGCTGGAACGGGCTGTCTTCGTCCCCTCAAGCGGGCTTCTTGAAACTGAACCAGTGTAGCCGCGGATTGGGCCGAACAGTTGCAACTATAAGGGCCGTTGTCGAAGCTGCAGGGGACCACGGCGTCAACGTGGGAGAGAAGTTCGCTGGAGACGCTGACCAAGAGAGATGGGCAAAAGTGGCGTTTCGGTGGGGCAGGCCGTGTGAAAGAAAGAGACGGCAACAAAACAGAAGGAAGCAGCACTCGTCGTCTTCGTGGGACAGCGAATGGGACAGAAGCCAAATGAGATTGGCGTCGTCCACGCTGGTGGACCCGAGAAGATCACGAAAAGCGGGAGCAGGCTTTGAAGAACACTGAAAATTGCGGGGCAGCTGGTGTGATGGTTCACCAAAAACCGACCAAGAGGATGATGCCGTTTAATGGATAGGAAGAAGCAGAAATTGTCGGCCAAAAAGGAAAAGAAGGAGGATAACGTGCAAAAACCCATGAAGAGAAGAGAGAGATATTTACGAAAAGGGATAAGAAAAGAACGGGCCCACCGGTCAAAGAGGTTGCAAGAATTCTATGGAAATTCTGGCGTTGTCGTTCTTGGGGGGAAGAAATGAACCGTGTGAGAGAGGGAGGGTTGAATAAAAAGAAAAAACAAAACAAAATAAAAGATAGCATAAAGTAGGCAGGTAGGAATAGCCAAGATCGAAGGGAAATGAAAATAACATGAAGATTGCAGGATGTTGTCGGTCGAAAGGGAGAGTGTGCGCGAGTGGGGCGCGAGTCCAAAGAAAAGGAAGGAGAAAACAAAACAAAACAAAATTATAGTTTTGTTCAACTTCCACACAACAATTTCAATTGGTCAAGCTAGGCCAAATTCCATGCCCACTTGTCTAATTTGAAGTCCATAAGAAGGCCAAAATGAGTCGATTCATCCATCTCACAGATTTTCTTCAAATTGGAATTCTCTTTCATTTCTCTCGGAATCCGATTTTCCGAACAAATAAATTCGAGGTCCAATTTGAAATCAGAAAAAGCCCAAACAACTTCCATTCACCAATTCACTTACACCAGATGTCAAAAGTCTCTTCAAATCGACCAATCTAAATCTCCTTTCATTTTCCGCGTCGTCCGACCCGGTTTTCCGTAAAAATCCCGAGCTCACCGAAATTTCATCAAAAGGTGAGTCGACGTTCCCAAAATGACTCATGACACGACAGGACTTCCAATTGCTGAAATCGAATTCAAATTCGCGGTTATTTTCAATCAAACGCGCTTTTAGTGTGACCTTACCTATCGGGTAGCGTTTAAGAATTTTTGGTGCAATTGACCCGTGATCGATTTTCTTCGAACCACAATGAACCCATCCGACACATTGGCAACTCTCAGTGGTCGTGAAAATCTCAAGGTTCAAATACGGACACAGGGTACCCAAAACGATAGAAAATTGGTTTAGTGTCGTTCGAAGAGAATTTTGCAATCAGGTGGAATCACCCACACTTTGATTGCCATCTCAGTCGAATCGACCTATCCCCAATCTCTAATCGATTTTTAATTGTGTCGCATTGACCCTTGCAGACTAACACGAGCAGTCGATTCCTGGTCGAATTCTCAAATCTATTGCATTTAAAATTCCTTAATGGCTTCACCTGATAGGTCAGTTATCTCATGAGTGGCCAACTCAGAGAAAAACACTATAGTCACGTTGATAAAAGGCCCGACTTATCCGATTGAAATCAGAATCTGAAAATCAGGATGTCACATTTTCAACCTTTGGAGGTTTCCGAGTGGAAGTGGGAACACATCACAATGGGCCTGGTGATGGTGATCAGGAGTGGACTTTACTTGAAGAAGCTAGAAATTCGGTCTCAAATCTGAGGTAGGCCACCTTTGTCTTATGGCCATCCTCAGAATTGAACCGGAAGTACAGCTAAGAATCAAGACGTTGCAGTTGACAGATCCAGAGATCCATAAGATTCTGCAGGAAGATACATAAAAGAGAAAGGCTGATTTGCAAGCTACCACGGTCGGAACATTAAAATTGTGTGGACTATTGTGTGTACCCGATGATGCAGATCTTAAGAAAGAGATCTTGTCAGAAGCACACCGTAGCAGTTATCAGCAAACCTCTCAGAGGGCACCGTTTGAAACGTTGTATGGTAGGGAGTGTAGAACTCCAGCTTGTTGGGATGAAATTAGAGACCAAAAGACTACCGGCACAAAGTTAGTTCAGCAGTCAGTGATTGCAGTCGCCGTGACCAGAGACAGTTTAAAGACCGCTCAGAGTTGTCAGAAATGTTATACTAATCAGCGTCGAAGGCCATTGGAATTTAAAGTTGGTGAGCACGTCTTTTTGAATGTGTCACCAATGAGGGGTGTTTCGCGCTTCGGCAAAAAGGGAAGGCTGAGTCCGAGGTATGTAGATCCCTTTGAGATTCTAGAAAGAATCGGGATCCTAGCGTATCGCCTTGCATTATCGCCGAAGTTGGCGTAAGTGCATGGCGTCTTTCACGTGTCGATGTTGAAGACGTATGAGCTTGACCTGACCCACGTGCTAAATTTTGAAGAATTAGATGTGGACAACAGAGTGTTGTACATGGAAAGCCCGGCTCAAATTGTGGATCGGAAGGAACAGGTTATGCATACCAAGATGGTCCCCTTAGTTGAAGTGGTCTGACAACACCACGGAACAAAAGAAGCTACTTGGAAGGAGAAGAATCGATGAGACGACAATACCCCCAGCATTTTGAAGAAGGATTACAATGGTTTAAATTTCAAGGACGAAATTTTTATAAGAGGGGAAGAGTTGTGACATCCTAAAATTCGAGTCCTTTGAAGGATGAATGGATGTGAATTTCATCAATGCATTATTGGTTGATCTCACTCGGAATTGATCACTCCTAAGATACTGACCTTGAGGGGAAAGACTAATGAGGACAGAACTTGTACGACTAAAGAACATGACCTGGGAAAACGACTTGACCGTGAGACTTGCGTGAGGACGATCTTATAGATAGACAAGCCGATTTCAAGGACGACTAGAAGTTGATTCGCGGACAGAACATAATGGATCGCAGGTGATTCTGTTTACTGTTATCGAGCCCGCGAACGACCGTAGGTCGACCCTTAGTAATCGTGTACTTTAAAATAAGAATCTATCCTCCACAATTTCATGTAGTCAAGGACGTCCATGCGTCGAGATGTCTTGAACGTGGTTTGGGACGAGTCGATTACGCGTGAATCCTCAAAGCCACTTGTCAGTCTGAGTTCTACCCAAAATGGCATTAAGGCGAAATTGACAGGGCATGAGAGTTAAAGATTGGACTACAAATGTTCGGGAATGTCCGGACGGACTTTGGATGAAGCTACTTCGTTAGTTAATAGCGCCAATTAAGCCAAGGTTTTGGAAGAAGGGATTTTCCGACCAAGGAAACGAGCCCATGAGGTCGTAGGCGGGGCTAGGCAAGCATGGGCCTTAGGCCCAAGGTAGGACAGCCCATGGTAGGCCCAAGACAAGCAAGTGAGCCCTTTGGGCCCAATCCACTATTCATCTTCCAAGCCCATTACTTAACCTTAAGCCCATTTGAGCCCAACCAATTCCTGAGGCCGTTACTATTCATTTCCAAGCCCATTTCTTAGGCCCGCCCATCAATTTCGGCCCAAGGGCAGATTGGTAATTGGTGCAAGGTAGAAATGACCAAATTGCCCTCAAAAGCATGTGGATAAGGCAAAGGAAGAGAGAGAAGATGATGTCACTTTGTATGGGGACTTGAAGCAAGCCTTCAATGGCTTTGATGAGGCCTTGACATCCCTCACATCACTCTCTCTCTCCCCTCCTTCGGCTCTCTCTTGACGGAGCTCTCTCTCTCCTCGTTTTCCCTTACTTCCTGTTTCTGCTCCAGCAGACCTTCGGGTGAAAAGCTGAGTTGATTGTTGGCTTCCCGGATGAATCAGCCTTCGTGCCACCCACCATTGTCTTCAAGAGGTCCAGACCGTACGGGAGGACTTGGAATTTCGTCGGTCGGAGCCGTCGGCTGACCCGCCGGCCGACCAAAAGTCTCCGGTCGCTAGTCCGCCTGGCCCTGTTCTGCTCCAGCTGACCTTTCGTAAAAAATGCAAGTTAAAAGTGATTTTCCCATGGAAATCAGTGAACGCTCCACCCACCACCGTGACCAACACATCCAGACCGTTCCAAAGAGCTCGGCCTCATCCCAAATAGAGCCGCCGGCCGTCCCAAAACCAGGCGAGAAGGAACCGGCCGCCGGACCGCCCGGTTCCGCCCAATTTCATCTGGTTCATGATTTCGACCTGTTTTCTCCCATTTCAATCGAGCTTTTGCCCAGCCCAGCCACTAGTAGGTCCTCCTTAACCCCCAAGTGTCGCCGGTTGTCAGCCGCCCCCTCGCCGGAGCTCCGGCCAAGCCGTTCAACTTGTTTTCTTCTCCGACAGTGCTGTTTTCCAGAATTTCAGAGGGAGTCTGAGCTGTGGTTGCTATGCTGAGCTTGGGACCGCCTTGGATCGTTGTGATAGAAGTCCCGGTGCGTAGCCGCCGCCGTTGCCGCCGTGTCCATGTCTCTGGCCCGCTTAACGGGTGAGTTTAGCTCCTGATCCTTCGATTAGTGCCTAAACTTGCTCAAGGTTGGTTTAATTAGAGTTGATTCTAGTTTAGAAAATTTAATTAAGTTGTATTAGCCTTAAGATAGGTGGTTAGATGGATGGATTAGATTAGTTTAGCTTAATCACGCTGTATTTGCTTAATTAATTGATTGTTTGCTTTAATTAATGTTTTGGTTAATTTATGAAGTTAATTTATTACTTATTTAATTCTGAAAATTTACTGTTCACGCGACACTATTCACAATTTACTGTTCACGTGCACTATTCATGTGGTACTGTTCACGTGCACTGTTCATGTAGAATGCGAAAAGTGGTCTAATTTCATGTGTGTTGAGTTTATGAAGTGAATGGATGTGTAAATACACGGGCATCTGCATAAATTGAGTTCTAATTTGTGCTGATTGTGTATGATTTGTATTTTAGGAATTTATTCCTAAATTAATTAATTTTGGTAATTAATTGAAAAATTACCGAGCATCGGTCTATAGCGCCAAAAATCTATTTTTGGACTGATGAAAGAAGTGGGAAGATCAAAAGTGAAATTATGATATTTTGACTAAGGCCAACCGTGTACCCACACACAGCTATTCTATCGAGTTTGATAAAAATGATGGAAATGTTGGATGTTTGGGATGGTATACTATATCGGCATACGGGCGATATGTCAGCTTTGAGTAAGTAGTATACCGGTATACTATATCGGCCTACGGGCGATATGTCAGCTTTGGGTGAGCAGTATACCATATTATCAGCTTTCGGCGAGCAATAGTATATCAGCTTTGGGCGAGCATATATAGTATACTATCTTGGCCAGGGGGCCCTAAATTATCATATTTGGGCGAGCATATATATAGTATACTATATTATCAGTTTTGGGCGAGCTATACTATCTTTTTTCAGCTTTGGGTGAGCAGTCCTAGACTATGGTCGGACTTTATAGATAGTATTGAATGGATTGACCGAGTAATGGTCTTGATGACATGGAATCGACTGAGTCGATTGATCGATGACTCGATCTGAATTGATGCATTGATGTGTGAAATTGTTATATGCATTAATAATATGCATGAGTGAAACACATCGTTTATGGCACACACGCATGAATCGATAACATGCAGAGTGTGGCAATGGCCAGGTGAGATCGCTTGTGATGCGACTCGTATGTGATTGATGAACTGCATCATCTAATGGCCACGTGCATTGTGTCACGGCCCGAAAGAATGACGATCCAAGAGGTTTCTATGGGCCGGCCGTGACATGTCTATGGATCAAGTGACCCTCGGCTTGTATCCTCAAGTCCTAGGGTTTTCTCAAGTCTTCTAGAAAAATCCTGGGGGCGGGCGATATGGTAAATGTATTCGTATGTAATAAATGCGGGTAGTTGGTAGTTGGGGAGATCTAATCTCCACCGTTAGATCGAGGAAAGATCTACGGATACGGTTTGCCTTGTCTTTGCATAAATAGAGGCCTCCTCCCCCTCATTGTATCATCTCATTTTCACAAGTGAATACAATCCAGAGCTTCTTTCTCTAGGAGTTTCTATCTCTACAATCCTTGTGAGTGAGTGTGAGAAAAGCTGACTTGGGAGAAATTCCTAAGGCCGCACGGGCAAAGGAACGCTAGATCGAGCGGCCCGTGACAAGTGGTATCAGAGCAAGTTCGAGTCCAAGCGATGGCTGATCCACGATCTGATGAGGCGCTCTCCATGGGTGGTGATTGCGTTGATCGTGGGAGGAACGCCGAGAAGGCCAAGGGATAGAAGAACCGTGGTGCTTTGAGTGACCCGACGGGGGATCTTGTGCAGCGGATGACGAAGCTAAAGTTGTTGGTCACTGATGTCCAAGGATCAGTCGACAACCTGACCTAGACCGTGGATGGAGTAGACGCCGAAAGAGAGGAGCTCGTTGCTGAGGTGCAAGAGCTCAAGACCGGCATGGGAGAGCTCCGGCAAGAGTTGATGGGGACCTTAAGGGAAGAGCTCACACAACGGTATGAACCCTTCAAGGCCATAGTGGTGGCCATGCGCGCGGAGATAGCGGAGCTCAAGGGAGCTCACTGAATCAGAAGCTGCATGTGTGAACGGGGTGATCACCGTGCAAGGTCCACGAACGGACGCACCCAAGCCGAAGGAATTCCGGGGCTCGCGGGTGGCCAAAGACGTGGACAATTTCCTATGGTACATGGAGCGGTACTTCCAAGCCATGGGGATCAACGACGAGCAATCATGGGTAAACACTGCATCTATGTACTTAGCTGATAATGCATTGTTGTAGTGGCGTCATCGGTCGGATGATAGGTGTGGAGATCCTATCTCGACTTGGGGTAGATTTGTCGAGGAGTTCCGACGGAACTACTATCCCGCCTATGCGGAGGAGGAAGCTCGTGATGAGTTGAAGCGTCTAGAGCAAAAGGGTGGTGTGCAAGACTACATCAAGCGGTTTTCGGAGTTGCTACCAAATCCCTTCGATGAGCGAGACTGAAGCGTACTACCAATTTATGAGTGGTCTCAAACCATGGACCAAGCAAGAGCTAAAGCAATTCAACGTGGGAGATCTCACAACGGCCATGACCGTAGCCGAATCGCTCGTGGAGTATAAGGCGTCTTCCACATCCCGATTGGATTCTCGACCGAGGGATAAAGCCACTAGTGGGGGAGATCGGGGGAGATACAACCGCCCGACCGGAGGCAAACCGCCGGCTGGTCCTCATAAGGCTCATGCGGAGTCGAGCGGAGGAGGACAAAGGAAGGTATGATCTTACAAATGCTTCTTTTGTGATGGTCCACACATGGCAAGAGATTGCCCAAACAAGACCAAGCTGGCCGATCTCTGCAAAGAAGAGGAGCCTAAGGAGGAATCGTGGTTGGGTTCGCTGCGTCTCCTTAGCACGATCAAGTCCAAGAAGGCGAAGGAGCCTAGAGGGCTAATGTTTACGGACTTGAAGATCAGAACAACCACGATGAGTGCGCTCGTGGACACGGGAGCGTCTGATCTGTTCCTCTCGGAGCAAGCCGCGAAGAGACTTAACCTACGGGTTGAGAAGGGAGTCGGGTGGCTCAAGACGGTGAACTCTAAGGAAGTCCCTGCAATTGGTGTCGCGAGGGACGTGGAGCTACAACTCGAGCCATGGAAGAGCAAGGAGACTTTAGAGGTAATTCCCCTTGACGACTACGACTTTGTCATTGGGATAAAATTCCTAGATAAGATCCATGTTGTTATCTTGCCATTCGCCGAGTGTATATGCGTATTGGAAAAGAGTTGTCGCGTGCGGCTGATCCAAGTCACGGAAGGCCATGAGGGGGCTTCGCGGACGGCGATTGGCGTCGCAGAGGAACGAGCAGCGGCGTTCGATGCGGGGGCCCGCAGACGGGCGACGATGGCCAGCGAGACAGATGCTACCCGAAGAAGATGAACAGTTCGCTGTTCTGTTTTTCTCTTTTTTCCCTTTTTATTTTTTCTTTGCTGCTGCACGTCTTCTTCTCTCTCTCTTCTCTTTCTGCCTTATCTGTTGTCAGCGAAGAGACTTTCTTCTGCTTTTGCTTTTTCCTGCTTTTCTTCTGCTGCCTTGACTTTTCCTTCAACTTTTCCTTTCTTTTTTGTGTCTTCCTCGAACGAAGAGAAACCCCAACGTGGCCGTGTATTCAATATGTGTGGCCTCCTTAAAACCCTACGCGTTTTTCTTTATATAAGCCATGATTTAGGGTTTTAATTTTTTCCAAATTCATATCCATGAAGATTTCTTTTCTGCATCTAATATTACTTTTTATTTTTAACATCTCCTGAATATTCTCTACTGATTTTATTGCCTAAAGATAAGATTGCAGCCCGATTTTCTTAAATTCCAAAAATCCTCCGTAATATCATTTCAAATCTCCATTTAGGTAATTTTTGTCATTAAAAGAAAACGGGCTCGGGCCAATTTGCTTGCTTATTGGGCTTAGTCCGGCCTGCCAAATTAAAACTCAGAACCACTAATTCGAGCCCACCCATCACCGGTCCAATGCAAAAAATGCAAATTAAAAATAAATGCACCTAAAATTATATGCTATGCAATTAATTAATTAACTAATATTCTTTTTTGGGGTTAAAATTAATCCCTAATTTTTTAATGCGATAAATGACTAAACGGGTCGCTAAAATTTAGGTGTCAACATTCCTTCATCAAGCGATTGGCTTCCTTGACATCAACGCATCTTAGTAACATCGAATCAAAGGATCCCTTGTAGAGTGCGTCTCCACTAATGAATAATTTTGATGCCAACTTTTTCAGATATTTTCTATCTGATGCGTTGCTCCCTTAGGGAAACTCACCCTTCTAAAGATAATCTAAGATGTCGTGATACCATGGCTCTCTATCAGGCTCCTCTTCAATTATCATACAATAAGTTGGGCATCTAAGAATTTCAATTCTTAATGGCTCAAGTCCAGGCCTCTGGTGGCTTGCAACATCGAAGATAGCGCTGCTAAGACATTAACGAACTGGTTTTAAGACCTTGATAAGTAGGCAAAGGATATTTTTTGACAATCCTCTACCAACTCTCCCAAGAACTCATGGTATGGAATTAACTTCGAGTCCCACGTTTGCCATCCGCTTCAGTTTGAAGGATAATAAGGGCTGAGTTACCTAGACTTGTAGTTTTTGGACTTTCATGTCAATGGTAGCTTGAAAACTGAGAATGCAAGCTTCATATTCTGCAATGTTATTTGTGCTGGGAAAAGTCAATTTTGCGGCCACGTGATAATGTTGTCCATCTTGGGAGATGAGAACTGTCCCAATACCCGACCCAGATAGGTTGATGGCACCATTGAAGTACATAGTTCATTTATCGCTTGATACTATTAGGATTTGCTCCTCTACGACGCCATCCTCCTCGGGGCCTTCTAAGACTTTCTGCCAACAATATTTACTATGGCACGGCCTTTAACCGACTTCTACCGCGGGCTTTATATATCAAATTTCAATATTAAGATCTGCCACTTGGCCAATTTCCCGACCAAAGCTGGCTTTTCCAAGAGGTATTTAATAGGGTCATTTTCGATCACTAGTAGGATTTAGTGGTGGAGGGTAGATTGTTGCAGTTTGTGCAACACCCAGACGAGGGCCACACAAATCTTCTCAATCTCCGAATAATTCAACTTAGAAGTAGTGAACTTCTTGCTTAAGTAGTATATCACACATTCTCTTCCATCATTTGGTATTTTCTGGGTTAGCATGGCTCCCGGCAACTCATCGTGTATTGTTAAGTACAAAATTAAGGGAATTTTGGGAATCGGTAGGACCAAAATTGATGGATGAGAGAGGTAGTGCTTTATCGTTTCAAAAGTGCTTTGGCATTCGTCATCCCACTTAATCCTCGTATTTTTCTTCAAGAGCTTGAAAAATGATTTTTCTATTTCCGACAATTGGCAAATGAACCTTGCCACATAGATTAGCTGTCCTAATATACTACGGACTTCTTTGACGGTAGCCGAAGGCCATAAATTGCAAATAGCCTTGACTTTTGATGGATCGATTTTGATGTCATTACTATTAATTATGAATCCTAACAACTTTCCAGATTTTGCCCCAAATACACCCTTCGCAGGATTGAAATGCAGCTTAAACTTCCGAAGGCGAGCGAACAGTTTTTGCAAGACCTTGACGTGGTCCCTCGCCATGTCTCGATTTCACGATCATGTCATCCATGTACACTTCGATCTATTTGTGCCTCATGTCGTGGAATGATGCAACCATGGCCCTTTGGTATGCTGCCCCAGCTTTTTTCAGATTGAAAAGCATCACTTTGTAGCAAAAGGTTCTCCATGGAGTTATGAACGACGTCTTGCTTCTATCTTCTTTTTTCGTACGAATTTGATTATATCCAAAAAAATCCATCCATAAAGAAAAACAACTCAAATCCCACCGTGCTATCAACTAGGACGTCGATATGTGAGGGCGGAAAGTTGTATTTCGGGCTAGCTCGGTTCAGGTCACGATAATATACGCACACCCTGACCCGCCCATCCTTTTTCATGATAGGCACAATGTTTGCTATCCAATCGAAGTAGTGTGAAACTTTAATGAAATCCACTTTTAACAACTTCATGACTTCCTCCTCGATTTTCTTGGACAACTCTAGCTTAATCCTTTTAAGCCTTTGCTTTTTAGCTCGCACATTAGGGTAAGTCAGGAGGGCATGCTCTACAATATCAGGATCTAATCCTAGCATATCAGCACAAGTCCAAGAAAATATATCCTAATATTCTTTCGGGAGATTAATCATTCGTTCCACCTCTAGTTTTGAGAGACATGCCCCAATCTTTACTTCCCTAACGTTCTTTGTATCACCCAAATTTATTGTGACTATTTGCTCTTCAATCAATGGCTTCGGCTCTTCACGTCAATTCCATTTACGCTTGATCCTTCTCGGATCATCGTCGATACTGGATTCCCCTCGTGTAAATCCGAGTCACATGGATCTTTACCATGGTTATGCAAAATGTAATGTCTGAGATGTGTTGAGATGAGTTAGAGCACATTAATAATAAATATAATGCGCGTCATTTTCGAATGATTTTGGAACAATTTTTGGAAAAAGGTTTCAAGAGCTCATCCTTATATCCTCGGATTTCCCTGCTCTTACGAAATTATGAAATTATGGGGCATGTAGAAGCCCAGCCCTCAGTGACTACCATAGAACTAGTTTGGTATGCTTCCACATGTCCTTAATAAAACCTACATCTATTTTATTGAATAGGAAATGATAAACCGTATTACAACATATACCACCCCAGACCAATGGCTTAAGGTCAAGGGCTTAACGGAGTTTTCATTGCGAGCGACTCAAACAAGCAAATTGAAAGAACAATGAGTTTCCACATAGGGAAGAAAACATAAATTAGGAAGCTATGCTAAACCAAAACCGCCCTACTCTCAAGGGTCGATGATGCTCCTAGAGGAGTCAACCTCCTCAGAGGCCAAGAAGGTGCATATGATATTCTCTTCAAACAACTCAGCTATATTGTCGATGGCTCCATCTTCTTCCATCAACATCTTTAGGGGTCTCAAGAATGTTTCTTTTAATGGGAGAGGAAGAATACTCTAACAACTTTTCTCCTTTACAATTTGACCTCCACGGCCACTCGGCCTCCATGTTCACCTCAACCTCCTCGGGTGCCTCGACCTCCATGTGCACTATGGCCTCCTTTATCACCACGGCCTCCATGCTCTTTGACAAACCCTAGGTCTCTTCTCCTCAAACCTTTTCGAGTTTCGATGGGCTTTTGAATCCCTTGTCCATGCAACCCTAGACCACCTATAAGGTTATACCCATTTGCCAACATAATCTTCCCTACCGCCAAGGCTGACTTGGATAATTCAGGAATGCCCATGCAAGAGCCCACAGGAACGTGGATTATAGATACCAACTCGAGAGTTTGAAAGCTTGATTCTTCTTTGCACTCGGGCTCCATGTACGAGATGGTTGTTTCATAATAGACCTTGAAGTCCATTTCCCCGTGCATGGTGATGAGTCTATTGCTGACCACAAATCGTACCATTTGGTGGAGGTTAGAAGGGACAGCGCCCGCCATATGGATCCAGGTCTCCCTAACAAAAAGTTGAAGGCGGTTGTTATATCTAAGACCTGAAATGGTACTAAGAAAAACATAGGACCAATGAGTAGTTCCAACTCAATTTCTCCTAACACCTCTTTCCTCATCCCATCAAACGCGCAACCGATTGACTTAGTTGAACACATCCTCTCCATCTCAACACCTATGCAGTGGAGTGTAGCTAATGGACATATATTTAGTGCAGAGCCATTATCAATCAACACTCTAGAGATAACGGTGTTGTGGTGCTTCACCAAAATGTGTAGTGCCTTTGTGTGATCACAACCATTGACAGGGGAGTCTTCATCAACGAAGGAGATATGATCCTTCAGTAAGATGGTCCCCACGAACTCCTGTAGCTAAATATAATTGATTGTTTCAAAGACATGTACCTCGTTAAGGACCTTCAACAAAGTGTTTCCATGCTTTTCTAAAGATTGAATTAGCTCAAGGATGGAAATTTGGGCTAGCATTTTTCACAATTGATTTACTACGTTGAATTCGTTTGGTCTCACCATAGTAAGGAACTGCTTCACGTCCTCCTCAGTCATGGCTTTCTTTTCAATTCCTCTGGCAGGCACATAGCAGCGACCTGATCAAGTGACAACATCTTCCTCTGTTCCATAATATCAAGGTACTGCTTTGGTGTTGAATTTCGGGGGAAGTTCTAGCATTATCACTTCGTTCTTTTCTTGAGGTGGTAGTTTGATCATGACCAGTGTCAAGCTTTCCTACAAGATTTCGATCACTGATAATTCTTTGACAATAAGGTCAATCACCATTAGCTCAGTGGTTTCCATCTCGACATCACTAGTGTGATCCTCATCCAGCAATTCTATCAGCACAAAGTTATCATAGCGACTATCCCCTCCTTTTGTGGCATTAGGTCATCTATGCCCCCCATCTATCAGGAATGATGTCCTTGGGATCATTGAAGAAACTCAAGGCAAATGAATATTTCACGTAGTAATTATACTTTTCACTTGGTTGGGCCAACGTATCGATCACTTCTCTTTTGTCATGCATCATCTCCACCAGGTCACGACTCCAAAAGGTTCTCATAGTGTCCGCTCTCAAGACATTTTCTATGGCAACTAGTTCATCCTCCTTTGGGAAAGGAGGCTCAGTTTTCTCCATTCCACGGTTGCAAGTAGCATTGTGGAATAATGAGCTAATCATGGATGGTGCCATCATAGACAGTAGCCCTTCTTCTCCATTGACACTTCGGATTACCCCATGCTTATAATTTTGCGGATATGTTCTAGTTTTTCCTCCATAGTTATGTCCTTCCCCCTTTCATAGTGTCTAGCTAGCTCTAAGGCCTCATCAATATAGGGACATCCATCACAAAGGGTCGCTCGCTTGTTTGCACTTCGCCAAGAATCACATTCACTCTTTCAGCATGATCGGGCAAAGGGTTTTGTTGTACATTGGGCATAGCTTCTTTGAAAGTCAACTTTTCTTTATCCAATAGGTTCTGAACTTTCAATTTCAGTGCGTAACAATTATCGGTGTCATGCCCCCTTTCTCCCATGTGGTACTCACATGTCTTGGTCACATTGAACCCTAGGAACCTTAGTGGATTGTCTCTAGGCACCTCATTGGCTACCAATATCTTTTTGAGGAGGATAGGTAGCAATTTCAACACAGGTCGGGGTAGAGGTGTAAATTCCCTTTGAGGAAACTTCTTGTTCGATCATATCACTGCGACGCATTTCCTTGCATGGCTATAGGCCTTTGTGAAGGCGTCAACAATGATTTAGGTGCAGGTGGCTCTTCGACAAATGCTACTTCGACCGCCACCTCCTTATCCTTCCTTGCTATGAACTTTTTGCTATTCCTAATAGATATTCTCCCATGGACTATCGCCCATTCAACTCCTTCACCAAGATCCACCAGTTGTGAAAATGTTTGGCACTTAAAGTACACTAGTCCCTAGAAATATTTAGATGGCAAGATCCTCAACAAAAGCTTCCTCATTTCTTTCTCACTTAGCGTAGGCTTCACTTTTGATGCCATCGTTCTCCATCTTTGGGAGAACACTTTTAACGATTTATCCCTCTTATTTTCCATCCGAACTAGCTCCCCTCTTGTAAGGACAATCTTGGAGTTGAATTTGTATTGTTGCAAAAACTCGCCAGTAAGATCCTCCCATCTAGTGAGCTCTTCAATATCTAGTGTGATAAACCATGACAAAGCAGGGCCGTCTAAACTATCTTGGAATGTATGTATGAGGAGTTAGACATTGTCGAAGTAGCGAGCCATCTTCCTCAAGTAGTATTTGAGGTGAGTTTTGGGGCAACCGGTGCCATTATGCTTTCTTGTGAATTCTAGCTCCTTGAAAGTCTCGGGCACTTTTACTTTGGCATATGGTGTTTGTCCACTTCTTTCATCTCATACCATTGAAGGACACAAAGTCGCTCCTCCATTTTGGCCAAGTGACTTGCACTTTCTTCATCGAGGTGGACGGCATGTCCCTCCTTTGGAGAAGGGTCCAGATTGATGATTACAAACGAAACAAAAGGGACTTCTTCAGAAGCACCTTTTTCAGTGGGATTGATGACATGTGGCTCTCCTTTGGAGGCTCCAGCTACGGCTGTGATCGGAGGCTCCTTGAGTTTTTGACATATCTCGGCCATCAATGCAGTAAGTTGAGCCAGTCGGTTCTCCATATTCGTCATGCGTATTGTCACGCCCCGAACCTCGAGCACGCGGCATCCCTCGATCTCTTCGGTCCTGGAATTGCGACGTCCCAGGACACGTCGCGGACCCATTCATTTTATCTTTTGATTATACGCAAGCGGAAGCAGAACAAATATCTCCCAACCATTAACAAACAATAGGGATAGTAAAAGACATACATCAGAACACCATTATATATATATATATATATATATATATACATCTATCGTCAAACATAATCTTTCCCTTACAACAAAAGCTTAGCCATTTACACGTTCACGTAGCGGATTCCTTCATACTTGTCCAAGAATCGGGATTGGGGTTAACCTAGCACTTTTATTCTACTAGGGCTACCACACCAAGTGATATCCCCTACATGTCTATTACACGTCCACCTCAAATTGCTTTGGCTCGAGCTCAGATAGCCATGATTAGGGCCTAAAAATGGTAAACAACGAGGAATGAGATAAACTCAGCGAGTAGACTCCCTAAACCTCGTGTAGGAGGGTTCTTCGCCTCGGAGACATCCTAAACATGCAACTTGTCTATTGATGCCAGATTAATAACAAGGCATTTGCTTTGTATTATCTATTAACAGGAATTAGGCCACTCAACATGCGACACTTTATCACGTGTCCAATTATAGTATAATAATGACTACGTGAGTGCACCATCCCATTAAGCATACGACGTTCACAATTTAATAATCCAGTCATGGATAACATTAATACTATACACAATGTGGCAACTTAAATCTCACGAGTTCTAATCAAAAGCGTACAAATCCACAACCTTATCCATGCCTTTCTGACTCGAATATCGACCTATAGGACTTTCTCATGTCTCTCAATTCAGAAACAGGGTCAATCAAAGCATACATGTGCCACGTAAGTCACTAAAATGACATTTAACTCATGTAACTTTTTTATATATATATATATATATATATATATGTGGCATCCGGAAATTTTGACGACCCTCGAATATACGACGGTCCCTGAATGATCGACGGAAGTATCGTCGGATAGTGTCATTGACACCACAACGGACATCGTTTTGTTATCATCATCGGACCGATATGTCACTAGTTAGTAATGGTCCGATCGTCGAGCAAACTATAGTCTTGTTGGAAACCTTTCATATGTTCAAGTGAGACCAACCTCATCTGTGTCTAGCCGATCTTGGAAAAATGATGATACGCCGTAGATTGACGAAGTTGTGTCAAATTCCGCCATCGGCACCGATTTTGGACCCGAGCCTTCTCGCTAATTAGCTAAGTTGAAGACCTCGATTTTATACGCGACGTCATCACCACCCCTCCCCTTCGACGGCCACACGAACGGCCCATGCAATTCATATACATGTAGAAATTCATGGTCAACCTTTGGGAGAAGTTGGGCCACACACGGAGACCATGAGGCCACGAATTGTTGGCCCAAGCTGCCGAGCTTCCCCTTTCATTTGGTCGGCAAATAAGTCAACAAAAGGAAAAGTCATTGACTTAGCAGCCACATGAAGTTACCGTTGGTGGACAACGCATGGGGAAGGCTCGAGCAAGAAGGAACACGTCACTTGCATGGACGTGTGAGGTGTCACCATTTCCTACTGCCACCGAGCCCTCTACTGTGACTAATCAACAAATGCAGCCACGTTCTGCATGAAGAGCCAAGCTGGCTCGGCAAGGAGAGGGATTCACATGCAGAAGGCCACGACATCTCCACCCGTCGTTGCCTCATTCTGCCGCCTCTTTTGTTGACTGGTTTTCAACAAAACCAGTGACAAAAGTGGCAAACGGACAAGCAAACTGAGAGAGAGAGAGAGAGAGTGAGCAGCGGGCGAGCGAGCGAGCGAAAGAGAAAGAGTTTGAGCGAGAGAAATTCGAGAGAGGGCAGCGAGGGAGAAGGGAAAGGACCGCCTTTCGCCCGTGTGTGCTGCCACCGTCGACGCCGCTCGCCTTTGTCGTCGCCAAGCCACGCCCGTGACCCGCAAGCTTCCTGTTTTGCTTGCCGTCGAGCTGTAGGACTTGAGGCAAGTAAAAGTTCTTCAATCTATGTGTTGCATGCTGTTATTACCTAGAGAAGAGTTGGTAGATGTGAGAAAGGTAAAATTTTAGAGCTGCATGTGGGATTTTGGACATGTAGGATGGAGTTAGATCAAGAAAACTAGGAGAGAATAGGGCATACATTGCAAATTTCGAATTTACAAATTGAACAAAACAATTTAGGAATCTGACTATGGAGAATTTCGGAAATGATCATGCTGTGATGTGGTGTAATGTATGTATATACATTGAATATAAATGCTGGAGGTCGAAACTCAAGGAATAGGAAAAATTATTGTTAGAATTGTGGACTGTTTTGTAAAGAACAGTGTGACCCTCGACGACGTTTTGATTTTTCTGTAATTATCTAGCCACAATTCAACTTCGATTCCTTGATAAAAGTTGTAGAGGACATCTTGATGAGTAACATACTAGAATTTGAGATGAAACGGACAAGTATTTCTTGGTGAAATGATTTTCATTTGAAGAAACTAAATCTGGAATTTGTTGTGCTGACCTTTAGTGATTTCGTGGACTGCAAAGTAGCTTTTTTGTTGGAATATCACTTCGACTTCTTAATGAAAGTGGTAGAGGACTTCTTGAATTATAACATATCAAAAATTGAGACGAAATTAACAAGTATAGGTCGGTGAAACCATCTTTCTTTGAAGAAACTGGATCTGGAAAACGTTACCTTGAACTAGTATGATTCTGTGAATTTTTATAAAATCATCCAGTTGAAATTTGATCTTGTGCCCTTAATGTAAGTTGTATATGACATTCTGAGGAATAACATACTGAAAATTGAGAATAAATGGACATGTGTAGGTCGGTGAAACGAATTTTCTTTGAAAGGACTTAATCTGGAAAAACAGTACCGAGAATAGGAGGAACTAAATCGTCTATAGCTATTAACCTAGAACGAATTGAATTTATATTTCTTCATTATATATTTACCTCTAGGTGTTTTCTATAACATATCAAAATTTAAGAATTTTTAGAGTTCGTTTGGGTATTTAATCGAAATTATTTTGGAAACTGTGCAAACTGTAATGCTGAAATTTTGAAAGCTGTGATGCATGGACCGTACCGAATTGTATGAAGTTCTTTTGGTATGGTGTTCTTCATTAGATATTTGCTTCTAGGTTTCTTTTATAACGTGTCAAAATTTCATAATTTTCTGAGTCCATTTAGTATTTATTTCAAAAATTTTACCAGAACTGTGCAATGTAAAAATCGGGCTATTCTGTTCTTGAATTTTCACCGAAGTGTCCGAAAGTGAAGGTGTTTCGAATGGCTATGTGATATGATGGTATTGGCTGTGGATATTTGTGCAATATTGAGATGTGATAGAGGGTCCATGAGACATCTTGTTTTAGCATTTGAAAATGTTTTGTGAATTAAAATGCTAACTGTTACCGTTGAGCCCTCGGGTCAACGATGCCCCAGGAGTCGGGATGCCCAAAGGTTCGAATGAGTCGATGCCCTTTGGATGCCTGGTTGTATTATGAGTACATGCCCAGAGGTTTTCCCCGGGAGTGTCGGGATGCCCAGTTGTATTATGATACATGCCCGGAAGGTGAGGGGTTGTATTATGATGCATGCCCGGAGGTTAGGGGTAACCATGTCTATGGTCCCCAGTGATTCCTCGTGATGCCAGGTGGGGTGCGAGATGTCCAGAGGTTCGAATGAGTCGATGCCCTTTGGATGCCCGGTTGTATTTTGAATACATGCCCGGAGGCTTCCGCGACACCAGGTTGGGTGCGGAATCCCTGAAGGATGCAAACATTGGTCCTCTGGGGGATGAAACCTTTTGAATGATAAACGGATGATTATATTAAGTGTGAGTGTGGTCTGGTTATGGGACTAAATTGTATGGCATGAAATGGGACGTGTCATTACAGTTTGGCCCCATGATCGGGACTTGTGTGACTGGACACAATGAATCTTATTGGTTGGAAATGCACTGGTCAATGCATTGAAGAGTTATATGGTTTGGATGCATACTCATTCATGGATTGCCTATTTTGTCTAACATACTTGAATCTGGATATAAATAGTAATGCTTGATATAGCTTGATGAATCTTTTATTGCTGAGTGGTTGTACTCACCGCTTTTGGGGACTAACATTTCAGACTAGACAAGATACCTCTGCTGCCATCGCCACCAGCAGATGGACCGAGTGGTTGGATATGGCCGTGAGGAGAAGGACAACAGAGGAAGGAACTTTTGGACGCCGACACTGATCGATGGACTTTAAGTATACGACTGTTGGAAAAGATGTCGGTCATCTTTTGAAGTATAGCCGAGTATAGAAGACTACGGCATTTTGGTGTACCGACGAATGATGTCCATCTGGTTTAAGTAAATAAAAAGTGTTCGGCTTTATCTTATAAATGTGTTTAGTTGGTGTGCATCGTTTTCTGAATATAGGGAAGGGAGTTGTTGGATACGCTTCTGCCATATAAATTGCGCAGGGACCGATCTAAATGATATAAAGCCCCAGGATTGATAGACCTTCAGGTCAAGCAAGAGAATGGTAATCGAACTGTGGCTACCCTAACTGTTCGGGGGCCGTCGAGGGGTGCCACAATATATATATATATACACACATATGCTACACATGTGCAGACAACGGCATCATTCTTATCATATACATTGAGCATTCATGCACTTTACACACAACCATGTCCAGATTATTTCAAACACTCATGCACTTTTCACACAACCATGTCCAGATTATTTCAAACACTCATGCACTTTTCACACAACCATGTCCAGATTATTACGGCCACTCAGGACCCAAGGCCAATCCGAAGGTTCGCAGTCATCCGGCTTAACCAGGCATCGTCCCGCATAATCATACGTATCAGGACGGAGCCATCACCCCGCATAATCATATGTATTGGGGTATTTAATTGATCACACGAGCATACAACACTCCAAACTTAATTAGGCATCGTCTCACATAATCATAAATATCAGGACGGAGCCATCACCTCGCATAATCATACACATCAAGGTATTTAAGTAAACACACGAGCATACAACACTTCAAACTTAATTAGGCATCATCCTACATAATCATACGCATCAGGACGAAACCATCACCACGCATAGTCATACGCATCAGGGTATTTAGGTGATCACACGGGCATACCATCACACAACTCACGTCCATTGTTATCTTTCTCATTACCCAATTATGAATGCCTCAATGGTGTGCCAGACGGAGTGTGTCTCATGATCTATCGAAACTACATCAATAAAATATGCCGAGCACAATATGAGAGTCCGTGGTTTGACACAATACGTTGAGCACCGACCTAAGTCCAATCGAATCGGAAATGATACGCCTCAAAATCACACCAAGACCAAGAAAGAACCAATCCGTCGTGACATGATCACCGGCCAAGTACCAAACTTAGCTCGGGAATGATACACCTTAGTATCGCACTGAGGCCAAGAAGAACCGACCCGTCGTGACATGATCACCGATTTAGTACTGAACTTGGTTCGGGAATGATACACCTTAGTATCGCCAATCCAAGAAAGAAACTTGACCCGACGTGCTTCCACACATGTCCAAGAAGTATCGTATATCCCGCCTCGGAGGCTCGGAGTGTTCTCACACATTGACCATGGACAATGAACATATGTGTAGAGACTACTTTTAATGAACACATATAAAACATTGCCATTAATACCAAAGAACATCACATAGAACAGGCACACCCAATAACATCACAAGTTGCTTCTAATGACAATATCATATCAAACAATCTTAGCATATTACCTTTCAGAATAGTCTTTCATTACTTATAATTATAGAATGCTATGAATGCTTACTATTTTCAACTTTGGGATTGCATAGGCATATAACATCTTTAAAAGCTAGCATTCAACAAGCATATACACTTTAGAATTCACAACATAAAGAACACTTATCATTTCCAAAATAAGGGATGTCATAAGCATCTGCTATCTTTAAAATTAGGCTTTAGTAAGCACATATCACATTAAAAACTACAACCATAATATGCACATATCAAAATCAAGATAGGTTATCACATCCAACGATAACTTATAACTATCGCTTATCACATTTGATTATAACCTATCACGATAACTTATCACTTCTAACGATAGCCTATCATGATAACTTATCACATCTAACGATAGCCTATCGCGATAGCTTATCACATCTAACCATCACTTATCGCGATAACCTAACGCATTCACTTATCACCTATCGTGATAGCTTATCACCACTACTTATCACTTTAATCCACTTATCACATAATCTAATCACCATTAACCATAAACCATTCCTAACTCTACTCCTTAGCACAATTACCGCCCTAATCAAGGGTTAGGCAGCTATTCACTTCCAAAACTAGGCCACAGCATGGTGGCGCCTCTCGGTGAGGCTCCACAAGGCGCGATGGTGGCTGATCAGCGGTCGCTAGCCCACGGCAAGACTAGAATAGCCAAGGAAAAGTAGCACACAACTTGAGGGAGGTCCAGCAATGGCTTGGGACTCGCGGCCAACACGCGGGAATAACAGCACAGCGAGATCTCGCAGCAAGGGTAATCCGGCGAGCTGAATGGTGGACGGTGGCTCACGGCCACCACAACCAAGGGGAAAAGAGAGAGAAATGGGTATGAGATGAGAGAGAGTGATGGAGGAAATTCGTCCAAATGAGGGGTAGAGAGAGAAAGTGAGAGAAATGGACAAAGAGGAAAACTTGGGGAAGAAGTTGGCCATTTAATGCCCCTTGACTTATTGTCCTAACTTGGGGAGCAAGAACACATCTTGGCCCTCCATCCCAACTTGGAAGCAAGAATAAATCATATCCTTCCATCTTCCCACAAAAGTCAAAGTCTTCTAGAAGCTAGGTTACTATTCATACGCACTATCCACGTAGGTTACTATTCACGCACATGGGCCAGGTCCAAGATGGTCCAATTGTCTTAATGGGCTTGTCCTTGGGCTTGATAAACTTGGGCTTGGGCTTAGTTAATCCAATTTGGGCCTAAACAAGTTTAGTGGGCCTTAAAGGGCAAAACTGTAATTTCCACCTACTTGGGCCCTTGTGAACGAATTTTAAAGGGAATGTGGCCCATCGGGCCTTTCCAAATTCGTGGGCCCCCTTTTGGGCTTCCAATTTCCAGCCCAATTCCACTTATCCAAAGTTTTGGGTTTACCGATAAATAAGGAATTTGATTAAGTAATGTCCAATGGTTGCCTCTTAATCCTCTATAAAACCAAAGGGCGGCCTTTAGGAGTTTCGTGAGTTCGACCCGTGGTTAATTTGATATCAATCCACGTTTAAGCCATTTTTAATTCACGGATGATATTCGGTCGTCATGTAATCGTGAGGGGTCAATTGCTTGTTCCAAAGCACAGGATCATTTGGAATTGGTTTAGGGTCGTTCGTAATTAATATAATAATCGTACGGAATCACCCGCAATCCGATTATATACTATTGTTGAATCCATCTATAACCGTTCCTAGATCGATTTGAAACGGCTTAAGTTTGTCCATCATCGATCCTTATGATCGAATTGTCAATCCATGGTTACGTTCTTTAGTCGTGCGCATCGAAATCCTAAATTGTCTTTCCCAATAGGTTTAACACTCTTGAATGGCTCACAAACCAATTTAAAATCTAATTCTTCTAATTGCGCATTGATAGAAGTAAACTCTTTATCATATCCTGAATAGGGTCTAATTTTGAGGATGTCACACGTATACTAGCATCCTCATTCTCCAATTTGGCCTTTGCGTGAGTAAGAATTGGAGATCTCCACTTAGCCGTGTTGACAGTTGGACGAAAGTAGATAACCTGTTCGTACCTAGTTCATAGGCGGACAAGCATACATAAGCATAAGATTTAGATAGAGTGTCGGCTCATGACAATGATTTATCGTCTCATTTCATTCACTCCATAAGAAGAAACTTCCTATACATTGAAGATAAAAAACACGGAACGAAACCTCGTCAAAGAAACGATCCACATGGATACAAGATCAGACTTCTTAGACACTGAACTAAGGCACATCGCAACGAAGCAAGATCCTTAAACATCGAACTAAGACACGAAGCGAGCATTCTCCAACTTCCTAGTAAAGCTACACTTACTGATAGATTCAAGCCACACATTTCACTCGGCTTGATCTATATACAAATGGGAGACGACTTCCATTTATGACTGTCCACTAGTTCGAGCGGCTTTCAAAACACGCTTCTCGTCTTCCTCAACCTCCCTCTTAAGTCGCTTGATCTCCGCACGGTTTGTGACATTCAACAGCACATCAAGGATCTTGGGGCGTAGCTCTTTTGGGATGTTGTGTTGGAGAATATACTCCGTTAAGGCATGGTAGATCCTTTCTCTATCCTCCAACTTGTCCTTGGGCCATACCAACTTTTGGGGGTGGCACATGTGCCACATTGACTTGATCAATATGATGTAATCTTCATAGTCACGATTCCCATTAGCAAAGTCGACTTAAAGTGGGTCTTCTTGCAACACCGGTGGGAGCTATTACACCACTTGGTATTGATGAATAACCCTGGTCGGGTAATACTTAGCAGTGCCAGTGATTCCCAATAAAGGAATAGGTCTGATGCCTCCACATGTAAATCGCACCTCATGAACTCAAAACCACCTAGCATGCCATAGGAAGTCTTCAGGATTGGGGTTTTTCATGAATCCTAACCGCTTAGAATAATGTTAGTCCAATGTATGTTCGTTCTTATCTTTGAATTTCAAAATAGGATTATGAAAATCACTAAGATTGTGTATTGCCATTAAGTTGCCAAACCCTTTAATGTGAGAAAGGAACCAAATTTACAAAAGCTTGGGGAAAGCATGGAAAGTTTTATCCTTGTTTTCTTTAAAACAGGTAAGGGAAAGGAATGTTTCAATAAAAACGGCATTAACAAAATCCTATTCTGCACACACTTCTCGAACTACCCATGCAACTAAGGAACTAACAGCGTTCCTACAATGAGTGAACACTACAAACCCCAAGAACGCTAAGAAAAAGATCCTATTCATTTGAACCGACGGGGCATTTCGAAAAAATTCGTTCAAAAATAAAAATGGGCAAATATTGCGGTTTGCTCTCAAAACCTTTCACACTTCCTCTCTTTTGACTCTTAAGAAATCAGATAAGATCGATGCATGCTCTACCCTGATAGGTGGGCTGACTAAATCCGAAACTAAAGGCTTCCTAATGGCAACGTTATATTCCTCTAAGGTCGAAGTGAGCTCACCAAATATGAAGGTGGAAGTTTTGGGACACCAAACATGTGCCAACATAACGCTGCAATGGACTTCTATTTCCAGCAAGGAGAGCAGCTGTCCGACATGGGATTGCACAAAGTCACAGTCATTTTGGTCCAGCCTATCCCACCAAGTGTGGAGCTCGACTTTAGGAGCAGAAATAAAGCGAAGGTCGGATCCTCCCATTGTATATAGACCGAGGCTCACAATATATCTAATTGTTATAGACAGACCAAAAATATAGTGAGTAGATAAATTGCAAATGTAAGGGATTATAAGACTTACTCCAGTTAGTAAAGAATGATGCCAACCACAAAGACATGTGCATGAGATGTGGTTCGATATCTACTCTATTTGGCTCAAAGTAGAGCCACGGGATTACTAGACTGAACTGACGTAATCGCGATTAGGTAGGGGTTCCCATGACTCCGACTTCGTCAAAGAGTCGACCCATGTC